>VXBC01005917.1:602364-713225 GCA_013399945.1 Ploceus nigricollis | reverse complement strand
GGGGGTCCTGTTCTTATCACAAACAGCTGACATTATAGATCAATGAATTTTATACAACACTGGCAGAAATTCGTTCCTACTCAGTTGTTTCCTTTGCCCATTTGATTCCATCCTCCACTTCTAGCTCTGTGATAGACAATTGCTGAAGGCAAGGAATGGAACCAAATATTTTAAGAAAAAGAATTCAGACCTGCCCTCAATGTGACTGATGTTTTCAAGATTTTGTCTCTTAATAAAAGATACTGCTTTTTTTAAGTAGTTCTTTCCACAGGACACATAGTGAGACAGTTTTTCTGAGCAGAAAAGATACATTTTGTGGAAGACTACTAAGCTGTAAAGGCAATTTGGATATCCAACCCCCTCTCATTTTTGAAAGAATGGTAGCATCTCTGTTGTCTTACATACTCATAAGAAACTGCTTTGTGTGTTCTTGGCTGCTAGACCCCAACAATTTGCCTAGGGCAAGAATTTACAAGAACTAAAACATATAAGCCCAGAAGGCTTTATTCTTCATGTACAGGAATAAAAAATGTTTTTAAAATCTGATTTTTAAGCAAAGTACAGTTGAAAATTTGCTTCTGTCACCTCAGAAAAACAGTGATGTGTGCTGTGCACTGCAAGTTATAGCTGTAGAAAAATGCCAGTGGGACAGGCATTCACTGCATTTCAGGGCACTCAGCAAGAAGTGCAAGCCTTGGGTCGTTGTTTCTACTTAGCAGCTTCATCACTAGACAGTCACAGAATTAAAAATGCAGGAGGAATGGCTTGAGCAGTGAGTTGTCAGCACCCTAACCCCTCTGTGCTTTCGACCTTATCTGGCCTGACTGGATAACACATGGATGCCACACCTGGACTATAAACTGAAAAATTTAAAGATAATTCATTGGTGTCAGTAGTCTTACTAAGATTGAATAATATCTTTATTAAAGTTTAATATATTGAAAATTTAAGAAAAAAGATGGCTTGCAGTACTTGCATATACTGAAATATGAAACATAACCAGGGCATTGTTGAACTCATTTCAGTATAATTCCTGAAGAATTGTCCCATTAGTCTCCAGCAATTTGTGAACAGCAAAAAAGAACTATATGAAGTGAAGGGAAAATAACATCACCAAACAGCCTACAAAGGACAATAAAATAAGAAAAATGGTGTGAAAACAAGGTCAGCACTGAACAATAAACATCTAATATGTGTGGCTGCAATATGGTTGATCACATTTAAATATTTATTCATTTTAGGGATAATTCAATGCAATAACATTATAACTCTTTTGCAGACCTTCTTATTTGAGGCATCCTTCATTCCTGTGTCTATGTAAATCCAAGAGACTAAATAAAGTTGATAAACAGCTTCTAGATCAGCTGAAATTCTCTGTGGACAGTCTTTGCTTGGTGCTTCACAGATTTCATAGGTCACCAAGCTGAGTCCCGTAACCACTTGGGGGAAAACTGCTCACGCTGGTGATAAACTACTCCACCCTAGCCCCCTGTTCATAGATCAGGATAAGGGGGCTGTGAAAAACATTGTAAAGCTTTTTTTTTTTTTTTTTAATGTATTTTAAAAATACAAACCTGAACAGTTCTTCAGAAGCCCTGATCTTGTAACAGCCCCTGAAAATCCTGCAGGTCCTAAGATCACACACAGGGTTGCACTTTGCCAGCACTTTATAAAGTGTCATTATCTCTTGCTGCTCTGGTTGAAGAAAATGCTGCAGGGTAGTGTTTTACACAGGAACAGCAGTGTCAGTATCAGATAAAACAGGAGAAGGGGAAGTGAAGTGGTGGAGAGGATTTGGGACAGGAAAAAAACACTACATACTCCTGTGGCTTTGCCACCATTTGAATAGTCCACCAAGGGATGAAAGAGTAGAACAATATTCATGGCTATTGCATCTCTGCTAATTCTCTCCCAGGCTGAAAGATCTCATTGTTCCTAAAATGCCATCTTTGATCAACTGCAAATTTCAGGCCTGTTTTGCAAGGGTCACAGTAACATTCAGCAGCATTTTAAACCCAGTGGCTTTGGGAGCATCCTGTGCAGCACCTCTTGTAATGGTACAGTCAGGCACTGTTTGTCACCACTCTGCTGTGACAAACTTCTGTGGCTCTTTTTGTCTTGATGGGCACGTCATGACTGAGCAGTGTGACAGCCTCAAGCATCTGGGAGCTAAAAGGACTTTAAAAAAAAATTAGTATGAACTTTCAACCTTTTGACAGTTGAAAATGCTGATACCAACAGGAATTTTGTTTCCCTGATGAGCACTTGGTCCAAGGGGTGTAGTTTTGTCAGCTCTGGCTTAGGGAGCTCAGAATTATATGACATTCTTTCCCCCTTTCATTCCCACCCTGCACTCAATGCATGTTTGTATCTGTTACAAAGTGTTTTTTCTAGTTCTTGTCCTGTGCAGAAGTCACTGTTAGCTCTCAGTGAAGAACATTAATAATCTGCAGTGTTTGCATTTATTATTTGTTTTTTCTCATTCTGTGAATGTACAGTATTTTGATGTCTGTTAAATGAAAAAAAAACTTTGAAAGCAACCAAAATCTAGGCCCTTTCTTTCACCCCACTGTGGCATTAGTTATCTAAACAATGACAACAACAACAACAATACATCTCATTAAAAAGTCATAAAATTCTTGCTGCAAGCGATTCATTTAAAGAGAAAGGAAAGGGAAAAGTAGGTCTCCCTTGACATTCAAGAGAACTGCATTTCTAAATAATGTATTGTGGTGGTCAAATGCCAACACACAGGCATATCACTTAACCAGTCCTTCTGAGTGGCAATGTTAAAAGGACTTTCTCAGTAGTTCAAGCCAGTGACTTTCAGGAATTATGGCTCCAGCATCTCATTTATGAAAAAACACTGCTGTCAGTATGAGGGGGAAATCAAATCTGTGAGGAAGTGCAAGGAAGGAAATGTGTAACTGGGGATATCACGAGGAAAACCGTAATCAAACTATGAAGAAATAAAATGAAATAAAATTTAAAATAAATAAAAACACCACCTTAATGTTTTGTATGAACAAACAAAATTAAATCACAAAAGAATAAAAAGGTATAGCAGGAAAGAAGACACCCCAATCTACTTTAGGGAAATACAAGTTTAAGGCAGTGATGAATAAATAATAAGGATGGCTGGGTGGCTGTGCAGTAGTAAGGGCATCACCTCAGTAATGTTTGAACCTTCTGACCCCTAAGTGAGATCTGCAAGGTAGTTGTTAGACTTGGACTGTGTCTTAGAGGCCTAAAAGAATAGAGTTTTGCCTTTTCACAAGGACTAGTAGCCTAACCTCTTAAGATTATTCTTGCTGAATTCCACAGGCACTGCAGGTGCTCTAAAGCAGGTCACTGATATTAAAGTGCTTATGTATGTGCTTAGTTACTGCTCCACTGGCACTCTGATTTGTTCAGCTTTTGAAAGGTCTTGGTGTCCTTTGAACTGATGCCCAAATGTAGGAAATGCAGCCAGGTCCAGGCTGTACCTCCAGGCAGGGGCAGAGGATGCAGCACCTGCAGGACCAGTGGGCACTGCCGGGGCAGGGAGTGCCCCGATGGACTGCACAGACCAGAGCTCACTGTGTGCCAGCAGCTGGGAATCACTTCTTTTTTCAAAGGAAACAGAAACTTCTTGGCCCGCTTTACTGTGATCAGAACTGATGCTTAATGAATAAGGAGCTGAACTTAGCTGTTCTGAAGGTTTAATAAATTTATCCCGTTTTTAAACCACTCAAGTCGTTAAGTTTATGCCAAGTTTTACAAGCTATCTGTTCCAATGCCCATTGATTTTGATATATATTAAACTGTGTGAACCAGCATGGATAATCAGCATGTGCATGTAAAAACTTGTAAATTACTCCTTTCTTAAGAAAGTGAATGAAAATACCCTGTAAGCATCATTCAGATGTACTGCTGCAAGTAACAGTTCAATAGCAACTTCAAATCTGGCTTTTATTCCTCTTGCCTAGTGCTAAGATATCCCAATACTAGATACAGGATCAACTTCTCCCTTTTTCTAGCCAGCTGAAACTGTGAGTTGCCTAGAAAATGCACCCTCAGCTTTTAGAATTGATAATTATATAAACTTTCAGGGAAGTCAGGATGTAATTCTGGCAATCTGGAACATTCAAAAAGCATGCATCAAGATCAAAAAGAGATAAAATAAAATATTCCTTTTGCTTATAAACTTGCAAGTGAAAAAGAAGCAGAAGAATTTTTAATTTTTTTCCCTTCATTCCATTTTTTTGTTTAGTTTCTGAAGTTTTTTAGTTAGTCACAGAGACCACAAATTCCCTATTCTTCTTTCTTTTAAATTAGTGTTGTTATTGCTGTTGGTAAAAGC
The DNA here is from genome assembly GCA_013399945.1 of Ploceus nigricollis. Classification (NCBI taxonomy): domain Eukaryota; kingdom Metazoa; phylum Chordata; class Aves; order Passeriformes; family Ploceidae; genus Ploceus; species Ploceus nigricollis. Next base: position 708,883 of record VXBC01005917.1, on the reverse strand, counting down.
TAGACTTCTCTACAAAATCAGAGTAATCCTCTGACTGGAGCTTCAAGAAACCTCCAGGATAATAAGGCCTGTTGAAGGAACTGGCAACAATGGGAAATTCATACAGAAAGGTGAAAATGAGATTTAAACAATTCTATTTGAAAGTTTTAATTAATGTGTGACATAGATGTATCTCTTTCTTTTTTTTTTCCCTTTCTGTTTTAAACTCAGAAATAGAAGAAGTCCACACCTTGTAGTAAAAAGAGAGAGTTTTGTGTTTAGAGACACAAAAGGCACCTGAAGTTACTGGTAGGTGTACCAGAAAACAAATCCATTGCTTCAATTTGCTACTTCCTGTAGCAGAAAAACAGGATGCAATGAGTAAAAAAATGGACAAAAATATACATTTCTTATGTAAGATATTGTTCCTCTATAAGTGACAAGAACTACAGAGGGCTGTCATGACATGCAGGCATATTTGTATGGGTAATAAAGATTTCTATTTCTTATTACTGGGAAAGGCATGTCATTGTTGGACAATATCAGATGACACAGAACATCAAGCCAGGATAACAATTTAGAAATATTCCTATTACTCTGAATAAAAAATTCCTGGTAGAAGAAATATTATTTACTACAGAGATATTGCCCTTTACATTCATAATGTCTCCTGACCTGAGGTCACTACCTCAAATGTGAGGAAAGCCATACCTCTCCAAGTAAATATCAAATAGCAGTGAGTGACCTATACTTACAGTATGTGTGTTGGCATAATCTAATATGCAGAGAAAACATCTTAATATTTTGCCTAAATCTGTGTCCTGCAAGAAAAGACTTTCATCCCAGCCTTTCCAAGATAGTAAATGTTTGTTTAAACATGTTGCCTCCTTTTTTCCCTGTTGGTATTTGTCAAGCCCATAGCACAGGAGTGCTGTGTGTAATGAAGGAGACAGGGAAGCTGTTCAGGTGAAGGGAAGCAGGTTTCCAGCCACCATGAAAATGAGCATTGATAAGGCAGAGCAAAGGCATTAGCTAAATCCTAGCTGGAAGGGAGAGCCTGAAGGGCACAAGTGCATACTGATGACCTCCAGGTGGACCTGGCAAATATTTGTGATGTCACACAAGCATGAAATACTGTTTTCTTTATAGGACAGCCAAGAGGATTTATTGAGCCCTTTATCCACCAGAGGTGCAGCTGACTCACAAAACACAAATATTTATCTTTCTACCTACACAACACCTCTCTGATACCAGGGGAAAGAAGCTGCTCAGAAGACATTAATCCTTCTTGTCCCCTCTCTCACTGCTCCACCCCTCTCTGGGGCTGAAAGCCAGCAGACCATGGATACCAAAGTATTTCAAATTTCAAGCATTCTGGGTTTAAAGCAAATATTGCTAAGCCTGAGTGAATCCTGAGAACACTCTGCTTTGATTGCCTCAAAGTAAAGGGTCTAATGCTTTCTTACTTCAGGCCAGCACAATATGAGCATGTCCCCCACCCTCCTTCCCTCATCAGTAGCTCCAAGTCATCAGAGCTGGGGGAGTCCCTCAGGCTGCAGCTCAGAGGAAAGCGCTGCTGGCTGCCCCAGCCTGCGCTCACACCACAGGCACACAGCAGGGCAGGTGGGGCACTTTATGCCTCCCAAGTCTTGGTTTGTGGTTTCATAGCAGGGAATGCTCAGGACCTGCCTCCAGGGGAGCTGCTTAATCCTTCCCACTGCAGGAGAATCACAAGCTGGAGCAAGACTTCTCAGCTGAGCAGCGGGGCACTCACCTGGACTGAGGCTGCCAGGTAACCCTGCCTGCATATTTTCTGCAGTGGTTACAGTGCCAAGTGCTACCCCAAACAAGAATCAGCAGGACACAGCCCAGTTTAGCCTCTCTGTTTCTGGCCCAGTCAGTTCTTCCCTCTCTCCTTCCAGAGTCACAGCTTCAGCCATGGCAATGAAATGACGCTCGATCCTAAAGGGCCTTCGGTGACATGAGAAATAAGACACAGATGTAGGGCTGAGGAGTAGAAAGTCTTCCTAAAAATCAAGAATAGTTTATTCCTACATCTCAAGCCAAAATCATAAATTACTGGACCCTCCAATCCCTGGCACTGGTTACACCATTGCATAGGAGATGTGGATCTACCTCACATCTCCAGATTCAAACACCACGTGCCAGAGGTACCTACTGACCATTGCATTAGAGGATTTCCAGGAGAACTTTTATTTCTTTTTGTGAAAAGAATCTTCCGTCTTTTATAAAGTAATTAAATATTGATTCCTCCAGAGAAGGAGGCCAAAAGTCACTCCAGTCCTGTCAGCCTGGTTCTTGCTGAGGAAGGAGGAGAGCAACATCCTTCTAACACCAGAAATCACTGACTCCAAAATTATCTGTGGAACAGGTATCCATCCCAGTTGTTGTGACATACCAAACAGACATGTTCTTTTTCATATCCAAGACCTGACTTAGTGACTATACTGTATAAAAAAGTGAAATGTTTAAACAGGGTGTATTGATGTCTCACACCAGCACGGGGAAGATGCCATTTTAATTGTTTGTATCCAGGACTCAGATTACTGAAGATGGTGCATTGCGGCCATAGCCTGAAACTACTTTTTTTTAAATTTAATTTTTCGTGATCTTACTTATGCACATATGCACCTCTGTTTTGGCAGCTGTCTCTTTCTCTCTTGGGAGTCCAGTCTTCATAACTACCTTCTAAATTGACCATATAATACGCATGATGTTTCCTTATTTCCTAAAAGGCAAGTAAGGATGGATATTTGTAAATCAGATGCTACTGATAGATCTATTGTTCCTTTCATAGAACACAGACAAGCAGGGGACAGGTCTTCTGGGAATTAAGAGCATTAGAAAGTAATATAAGATATTCCTTTGTTCTTTTTTGGAAATAAAAATTATTCCTGCCTTTTATTGAGTTTGGGTTTTTTTATTGGAAGAAGAAAACCACCCAAAACAAACTTACTGATTCAAAAGTTTAACCACGTAGAAAAAACTTTTCAAAGTTCCTTTGGTAATATTCAAATAGCTGGTAAGGTAAAAAAAAATTCTAATAACCTCTGGTATTATTTCCTATATTTCCTACCCTATTATTTCATATTATTTCCCTACAGCATCACACTCTTTCTACAATCAGTGCAAGTCATGAACTGTAATTAATTTTAATTACTGACACTTTGAAGGTTAGTTTAACACTCTCTATCCCCAGTTTCCTCATCATATTATTATTTCTTCCAATCATCCTTTAATTTACAGGTGCCTTCAGGACTACTTAATAATTAAAAAGATTTAACAGATACAAACATGAAGTGCTCATTTACAGCCAGACAAAACCAATTTAAAAGTTTGAAACTTTCTTTTGTGCAGAACTTTCTTTCTTCTTTATTGCTTGGGAACCTAGGGCTCAAGAAAGCTGAATTCCCAAAGTGTTGACAATTTTGGTCAATTGGCAGAAATATCAAGAGACAGGGGAAGAAATTAATTTCTCAGATCTTCCTGGTCACACGTTCACGCCATTCCTCGGAATAAGTGGATGAAGGATGAATGCCAGGGATGCCAGGGCATGTGACCGTTAGGGCAGAATTGGGCAATGGTCCCAACTCTCCACAGGAGGCAACTGCTATCACAGCTAGAGCTCAGAACAAGTTCTTTTCCTTTTCTCTTCTTCTCACCCCCCCAAAAAATTAGAAGTGATTTTTCATTATCATCTGCTATAGCCTTCCTTGCATCACAAAACTGACTGCCCATGTATAGCAAAAAAACCTAGAAAAAAAAATAGTCAAAGCTGAAATAATACAATTTGAAAATGCTGTTGCAATGCCTCATAGCAACTTTGATTCAGACTTCTCCAATTTCCATTTTTCCCCTACATGCCTGGCTTTCCAACCAGACTACCTTTTCTGTGATGTACAACGTCTCCCAGGAGAATTCCTGGTCTGCAGGAGAGGCTTAACTGAGATTTTAAATGCATGGGGAAAAAATAGTACAAGATGAAGCAAAATTAAATCCCACAAGATCCCAGCAAAGTGCATCAACAGAAAGACTTCATCTTTTCATCTAAAACATTTTAGCTTTGGGACTCTTCTTTTTTTTTAATAACAAATTTCTGAGCTATGCAGATGCTTTTTATACAATGTATGCTTTCATTTAATATTTTGTTTTCCTTAAAAAAAACCAAAACTTTAATGGAAAATAGTCCAGTACCCTTAGCTTGAGCCTCTTTGGGGAAGCCACAGCCACTTTTGTGTGACTAATGGGGTTTCAATACAGGGGGGAAATCAGGACCAAAGAGGAATTTTCATTTTTTTTCTCTGAAAGTGTCTATGCAAACTGTTTGTCTTATTACAGCCATCTGCTCCTAGTGTGTACTCAGTAGTGGTATCTGTTTGCTTTATTGCCTGAAATATACTTTTATTACCTTTACTACTTCTTGTTAGCACTGCAGAGTCCATTATGTTACAGGGGAGTGATATGGGTTTTAATCCATCTTGCACATCCCAAACAGAATTGCTAAGGCCCAGATAAGTACATTATTGTTAGTAAACTGTGAGCATGAAGGAAACCATCCTCTTGAGATGACTTTCATATTCTCAAGCTATGTGTTAGGGCTGGCTGATAGAAGAGAATGAGACAGTTAGTTTTATTTAGGAATTGAGCACATGAGGTTTCTCATTACTGAAAATTATCACAATACCCATGATATCATTTTTGTAATCTTTTTTTAGAACTTTAAAAGGTAAATGGTTCACTGTTAATAAAGGATGATCTTTTCAATTTGAAAGTGAGACTCAGAGGCTCAAATGTTGAGAAACTGTTTCTGGGAGCTTCCTTCTGCCCACGGGAGGTTTGTTAACATGTGAGTCTCCATGATTATTCTCAGGCAAAAAAAAATTTTTTTTTTCCTGTCATAAACTTTTTTTTTAAGTGACAAAGTAACAGAAGCTTTTAGGTAGCCTTGCTGTAACTCCTGTTCATGAATAGAAATACATATATGTGACAATAGCAGTGTTGACCACCAGGTTGGCTGGAAACTTGACAGAACTAAGTAGATGGATATTAATTACTTTCACCAGATATGTATCTGAACATTTATATCAAAATTATTGCAGAAAATTACATGTGTACTTGGGCAGGAATAAAAAGACAAAAAACTAACATTCATGCCTGCATTTTTAAGCAAACATAAACTTACAATGTGGCAGTGCACTTGTAGCACCACCTTCCATCTGGCAGAGCAAGCTGATCAATAGGCAGTAACAGTGTCATCACCAAGAAAAGTCTAATGAATTATTTTCAAACGCACCCCTTTATCATCCAAACCAACAAATTCACGTATCCATGTAAAACTGGGTGTGATCAGCTCTCCCATAGAACATGCAGCCTCAATGCTACTGAGGAATTTTGCTTTGAACAGTTTTCTTTGCCTCAATTTAAATTCACATTATATCAATTGGATCACAGTGGCTTTACCTCAGGAAATTATTTTGGTCAGAACAGCCGAGATTCTCAAGCACTTATCAGCTGTCCCTGGCCATTTGAATGCATTTAAGCCCAAAAGGATTTCTGGCCATGTAACACAAACTCCAAGTGCATTCCTTCATCAAAGATAAATCATTTCTATTCACATTTCTTTTTCTCTTTTTATTTTTTTTTCTGATGGCAAACTTGTCAATCAGCTGGGCTGCTAAGGAGTCTGAGTTCATTCTAGGTGCATTCTTCCAATCACAAAAGTTTGATATTATCAGGGGTGTAGATAGGATTCAAGTTTGACTACCACACAGGACAATAATCATGTAAACTGTAATGAATTGTTTCCTCTCCTGTTTTTTCCTTGGTAAAAGTCATTTACAAACATTCACTAGAGTCACCACCTGCAGCCCATAGGTTCCCCCCACCACCATTATCCAAGCAGGATGAGTGTTGTTATTTTCTTGTCAGAATCACAAATACGCCATTAGCCTTCTCCAACTTATCCTGTTTCAAGATATCCCCATTAGGTTCTTTTGTTTTCTTTTCTTACCACCATGAGTCACTGGTAGGAAGAGAAGGTGAGTAATGGGAAGAGATCATGATTAAAACAATTAAATTCTTCTTCTGATTGCTGCTAATAAATCTGAATATTTAGCAATTCAATTATTGGTGTCTCTGCCTTAGACAAGTAAGTCTCCTTCACTCTGTCTGGCAGAGAGAATAAATTAATTGATGTGCAAGGTCTCATTCAATATCCAATAATATCAATCCAATTGATGCAGCTTAGAAGTAATGATACTAATAAAATGAGTTATGAAAATTGTATGTTCATATCAATGAAATTTCTTCTTTGGGATGCCAGCACTAGGTTTCATCCCAGCTGCACAAGCTATAATTTGTGATTTAAAACAGCTGGATGGCCAAACCTGAAATTAAATATCTGGATTGAAGGTCCAGAAGTGAGACAGGAGGAGGCTGAAGCAGTCTATAAATGAAAACCAGAATAAGCTTTGACTTTAACAACCAGTATTCAGTAAAAAGACATGCTGAACACCACCAAGCCTAATTAAAATGCTGTACTTCTACAGCTCAGGAATGGAGTTCAGGTTCCTGTAGAAATTGGTGTGAAACTCACATTATTCCTTTTTATCATAGCCAGGCAGATTAAGTGAGGAAAGCTGGTGTCCTTGGACAAAGTCTGGACAGACAACCTGCTACTCCTTTCTATGCCAATCCTACATTTTATATCAGTAGAGTTACCTTGGTCTCAGTGCAGTAACAAAAGCTTTCTTTTCAAAAAAGGAAATTAAACTTCCCATTTGTAAATTTGATGATCTTCATGTTTTGCACAGTTTTATTTAAACTAAGCCTGAAGTAATGATGACCATGCATTAAGATGTGCTCTCAATAGTAATTTCAATATAGGTTTAACAGTAATTTAGCATACAGGTTCAAATTTTCTTTTTTTATTGTCATTTTTAATGCCTGAATTACTCATATATTAAGCCGCTCTTCAATTTAACAAGTGCATTCTTGAAACACAAACTTGAAAAGTCTTTTAAATCAAAAGATTTGAAAACCCATTTTTCACCACTATTTCTGATTAGTTTGAAATCTTTGCACTAATTTGCCAAAAAATATGTTTTTCCTTTCTGATAGGGTCTCTATCAAGAAACAGCCATGAAATTGTGAACAGTTAAAACTGCAGTGAACAATTTCACTTAGATCTACTGGTGCAGCACAAGAGTGCAGGACTAAAAAGCCCAAGTGTTTTCCTTGTGCTACGTGTCAGAGAGCCAGGCACACAACAGTGACACTGGGGGTTTATTTCAGATGAGTAAGCAGCAAGTGTTGTGAATTCCCCCTCCCCTCAATGTGGTCCCAGAACTCATTATCTCCTGGGCTCTCCCTGCAATGCAGGCTGTGCTCACAGATGTGGCAGCTCTGTGTACACAATGATAGGTTTAAAATGGATGAGATTTTCAGGAACATAAAGTTCTTGGAAAAATAGGACATGATCTTTGCAGTCGTGGGGAAACATAGTCAGAACCTTGAAATAGCATGCTAATTGCCCTGAGCAAAGTAATTTGTTTTATCTGTCTACCACTTGGTTTCCTGTAAAGCACAAAAAAACTATTATGGGATTTTACTGAAACTAATTACTAGTATTTTATCACAAAGGCTGCTGAAGCATAATCCTCTCACTTTCATTCTGTGTTTCTCTCACCAACTATGCCTCCCCTTCCTTCATCCTGAATTTAAAATCTTGTGGAAAGTCAAGAAGTACTTTAATCATCCAGTGTTGTAATAGACCCTGCTGATATTCAGCCTCACACTATAATAATATGGAGAGATAGCACAGTACATCAATGTAAACTCCAGCAAGCTGCAGACACCACTGCTTATTTGTTCATAAGAAACTTGCACCCCACAAAGTCTGAGATGTGCTGTAAGGACACCACCTGCCTCCCCACAGAAACTTTCCTGAATAACAAGCTGAGCACAGGGTAATTTGTTTCCCTTCTCCAACTTACACACACAGGAACTAATAAGAATATGCTTAAAATACTGATGATTTGGTGACTAAATAGTGACAGTGTACCCTGCTATTAATGCAATATCTTGGCTTATAATCATGATATTTTAGAAGCCCTGAAATCTCATTTTGATCATTAGCATGAAATCCTGCTGATGTTGAGATACCTCATTAGAATGGTTGGCAATTTGTCTTTAGCTGAAATTATTATTCTTTTGAAATGAATGACACTGCCTAAATATGTTCTGTCACACCTTGATAGTTAATTAAATTGATTTTATCAGAATAGTCAACCACACAAAATACAACATATTAAAGAATGTATTTGACAAAAAAATAAGTTGATCATCATACTCTCATTGAGATGAAGTACAGACACCATCAGCATTTTTCACCTGTTATAACCAGCAAGAATTCAACAAGTGTTGATGTACTAAGGAATTACACTGCACTTTTTCAAAAGTGCCCTTCTACAAAGCTAATTCTTCTGTACAGAAAAGTAAATGAAGACTGATAGAAGGCACAGCAGTAAGAGGATCTTGAAGTAGGAGATGAGGTGAAGATTTTCTTTTCTCAAAAAGAAGTAGGAAGAAAATAATGATTTTTGCCATTGAAATGTAAGGTCAGAGCTGCTCTTAAAAGGAGGACTCACCTACAAATGTTTTATCTACCCAAATGTATGTGCCTTCAGGTATCCAACAATAATCACTTTTTAAATCAGACATGTGCTGCATATCACATTTTCTTTTTTCCCATTTCTAGTGGGTTTTCTACACAGTATGGTGGGATTTTTTAATTCTTGTGTCCATATAGACATCAGATCCAATCCTGTGATCTTCTTGCTGGCTGACTTTGAAGGCAATGTTATTCAGATCTTCATCTGAATCCAGCCTTCAGTGTGTTAACCATTAGAGCTCTTATTTTTGTGACATCCTGAGTCCACTTATTGTAGGTGGGTGGATACTTGATGAAGCCAGCCAACGAAGCAAAAATATTCCATGAATAATCATTTGCATGTATGAACAAATGCACTTTCCCTTGTTTCCAGTTATCCATCTCCTTCCCCAAAAGCATGCACACCTCAGGAAGATGAAAGCAGACTCAATCAGATCCCCTACACATCTGTGACAAAGGCCAAAACCAGAACTTTTACAAAAGGAGCCTGAAGTCCATATTGCATTTAAAGCTCTCAAGATACAGCCCATGGACACTCCAATATTTTTTAAAGGCCTCAAAGCAGATTTTTGAAAGTTAACTTTCACATGCACACATCTAGGGGAATTAAATCCTGCAGGATACCTGTTCATAGTGCTTGTTGCAAAAGGTAATGAGAAACCACCTGCATATTTAGGCATTTAAATCCCATCTTAAAATCCACCTCTAAGTAGTTTAACTGCAGTTCCTCCTGTCCAAGTCACTAGGATTCAAAGCTTATTACCTCTGAGTATCCTGACATTATAGCCTACAGACCTAATGAGATACAAGCTCCTAAATCAGTTGTGTGGATTTCAGTTATTTTAAGGATGATCTGTAGAATTTAAAAAAACAGACATTATCACTTTTCTTTAGCCACGGGGAAAGCAATGTCATAACAATGAAGAAACTGGATCCTGCAACTAGACATTGTACATCACCTTATGGATGATATACAGTTCATCTAGACTTAGAATCAAAAGGGGAAAAGTTGTGTTTCCACACCTTGAAGGAACATCACTGGTAAAGAGCCAGTCTGCTTGTGCAGCTCCCCTGCCAAGCCTCTGCAGGGTCCTGCCCAAATGAGTGGCTTGGTAGGAAGCACTGGTGGGATGATAGGAAAAGAAAGGAAGAGCTGCTTCTGCAATATTGCTGAACTATTTTTCTTCAGGCCTTTAATCTGATCTGCTATTCCTGAGCTTCAAAATGTCATCTGACAAGACAGCAACTATTGGAAACAAACAAATGCACATTCTTTGTCTGAAATTGGCAACATTCTCACAGGATTTGGATCTGATTTGCCGCCCTTATCAGTACCTACGATGGAGGCCACACAACCTGCTCAACTTGATATAAAATGCAGTAATTCTTTAAAATGCCACACATTAGACATGCTGTCATTTGCCACAGCTAAACACTGCCACATCTGATAGTGCAAAATAACAACTGGATGACTTCTCTGATTAATCATTTGGAAGGAAAGCAGGGAGGGGAAGGGAGATGAAATCCAAAATCATGTTGAAAGGATGTAAAGGTTGAAGTTACCTCTCAAAATGAAAATTTATATTTCCCTCCTCCTTTGTCAAACATGCATTCTATATTGCTATATAGACCCATATTTGTTTGCTCATCTGTCTCTGCCACTTAGACACATTGTACTAACCACAAAACAAGATGTAGCAAGGTGCTCTGGGAACAGACAGAAATAAAAGCCTCCCATAAATTAAATTCACAAGAGCTCTCCCACCTACAACTTGATTTAAAATCATGTTTTAAAGAAGGGAAAAATAAACTGTATATTAGAAAATGAGGTTGCTGAATATCAGTGTGCAGGCAGGTGGAATGAGATAACATACTGTGCAATATGCATTTTTCTCACTGCAGAATTAATGCTGAAACATAGTACAATATATGTATGAGAAAATCAAATCACCAATAATTGCAGCATATGCTCCAAGTGAGTGATTTTATGCAGTGCTAGTGGACACAAAGACAATTGCTGGGAAATCTGGAAAATCTGATCCAACACTCACAAAGATGTTGGTAAAGGTCAGAAGGCTCCAGTCAAGGAACAAAAGCTCTGGATCCTGCCTCAGAGGATGCCTGCCTGGAGCATGAGCACTGTACACCACAACAACCCCTCAGTGCAGCCCCACCGGGCAATGCTGACAACATGCAGGATGGTGAAGGGGTCAGATTTGTTTGTCTAAATTATGACTTATTGCTCTATTCAGCTGGACACAAACAGCACTATCTTCTTTGGTAATATGAATGTAACAACACATGAAAACATCATCATTTTTATTGTCCTTTTCTTCAGAAAAGTGTCATCACCTTACCTGGAATCAAAAGCTTTGTATTACCCCTGTTTCTAGCTGACATTAAGATGTCTCAGGAAGCTCCTGATGAGCCATGAAATATTATCACAAGATGGAAATCATATTAATGGAACTGCTTAGGTTTGTGGTGAAAAATTAGATAACCTAATTTGTAGTTCAATTTCCAAGGCACCTATTTGTTAGCTAAGTAATTTACCACCATCTTTCATCATTTAAGTCCTTTTCTTCTCTGAAGATTTAATTAGTTTCCTTCTCTGTCTCACACACAATTTTCTTGAACTGTTTCAGGCAGTCCCAACAACTCCCAAGAAATGTCCCCATGAACACAGAGGAGAAATCAATAACTTCCATGCCTGTTCAGTAAAAGAACACAGCATTTTCTGATAGCTGCAAACAAGATGGGATTTAGGCTACAAATGTTTCCCAGTCAAGCATGAAAATAACACTGGCACCCTGCTGGTAAGCAGCCATACAGCCTGAGAGTGACCAGTGGCAGAACACATCCAGGTTCAGACCTTTTGAAAACAATTTGCCCTGAAGAAATCCCATAAATAATCTAATATGAAACAAAACCATGCATTTCATCTCTCATAATAAGCCCACAGCATGATGTGTGAGAACAGCTATCAAACCGCTTCCAAGATGAGATCTCAGTTCAATAAATTCTCTCACATTTGTCTGTGCTTTTTTCTGCTATTATACATTATCAAGTTTCACTAAACTGCCTTATGAATATGCCTCTATATTAACCTCAAGTCTACTCCTACTCGCTTTCACAGAGGTCGGTGTAAACCTGTCATTAAATTCTGCAGGGATAGCTTTGGGTCCACAATGAGTAACCTTTCCTTACTTTCCTTGTTTGCTATCTTTATTTCACCTTGCTCTAACCTTAATTACACAGTAACTTAATATTATCCTTCCTATTCACACAACCAAGTAATTGCCCTCTTTCTGTCATCTCTGCTATTTTTAACACACCCTTTGTTGTTTTTTGAATACTAATACAAACATTGATACCAATCAAAGAGTATGCAAACAGGCTACTGGGCTTGCACTTAACATTACTAGAGGAGGACAATAACTGGGACTTGGGGGACAAAGTGTCATTCCCTGCACCTTTACATGGTACCCAGCACAGCAGCCCTGGTGTGATGAGTGCTACCATCTCTGCCTGAAGGGATCTTTTTTCAAGATTACCATTAATTCAGTCTTCAAGTATCTCATAGAATTTCCTTTCTGTGTGAGCTAAGGAAGTTACTGTTTTATCAAGTATTTAAGACATTACAGACTGTGAAATGTGGGAATGTTTCTTTTGACTTCAGAGAAAGAATCTCTTATGTCCCATTTATATCTTTCTTTTCCACTGGAAGAAAATGTTGGTAAACAAATTAAATGAAGAGTCCAAGTGAGTTTGACACTATACACCCAACTGTGGGGTAGCTCTGGGTTATGGCCTCTTCCATTAGTCCTGCTTTACATTTATGCATAGCACTGGTGCCTCGGAATGGCTGCATAGAACAGAGGCTGGACAGAGAATGAAGTAGATATTTATTAAAGGCCTTCAATAGATACACCTTGGGCAGCGCAAAAGCCTCACAGAGGCTACACCCAAGATGGGCGATGGTCTCGAGTTTCTCAGACAGATGTAAGTTTGGTCTATTTGCATATCAGGGGTTAATTGTCCAACTACAGCTTCAGGTAATGAAGTCATATTGCCCCAGTTTGCTCTTCCCCCCCATACACCTTTGTTTATACTTTTTGGGGCCTGAGGCCACGGATGTCCTTGGTTCTCAGGCTTAGAAGGATTTTTTAGTCTGACCAAACCGTGGAGAGAGCTTTACTAACACTCTGTATGGAGTTCAGAGTTATACACTAATGCAGTACAGGATCTGAAAAATATACAAGCTAAAAACGTAAGGCATCAGCACTCATTAAACATATCAATGGTTATGCACATTGCCTCTTTTGGATCTAATCCTCAGGCACTTAACTATGTCTTGGCAGCTTAGAAACTTATATTAATTGCATATATTACATTAGGAGAGATGTACCAGGTGTGTTCAATGGTCCCTTAAACTCATTCTCTGAGGTTTGCTGGAGTGCCATTCTTAATGAGAACAAGACATGTGTGGAATTTTGTTTTCATCATGCTCTTAGCATTCAGAGGATTTGGGGCTGTTTCTCTGAGCTGGGCATGTAAAAGACAGCTGTTTTAGCACAGAGTACTAAGCACTAGTGTGCTTAACCTTCTCATCTTGGATAGTTTTTGTTCAGATGGTAGGAAGAATCTACAGAAGGATGAAACTTCTACTCGGTGCAGCTTGGGACCAGCACACCCTGAGTTGCAGGTGCAGCTGCAGGAGCTTGTACAGATCACACAGGCTGGTGAGTGTCAACCTACTGAGATGCATGCTGCCTACCTAAGCCCGTCCTGTTAGCCTCTGAGTCTCGCTACAAATTAAATAAAAGTGAATGGCAGCTAGCTGTAAACTGCCACATGGAATCAAGCTATGGTCATTATGGCAGGTATCATGCCTGATGTAGAGCAAATGATTTTGGTAAGGACTGTAAAACCTTCTCCCCTGGGAATGTTCAGGCACTGTACTGCCATCAACATGATTTATGGGCTATATTAGCACTCTGCTCGTGAGCCTTACTCTCCCCAGAAACTTTTGGAATTGGGAAGGTGGAAAGATGCTCATAAAACAGCAATATATTTGACATGCTGTTCAGTAGGAGCAGAAAGCAATCTGCACAGGTCTGACTTCTGACAAGGAATGCTGTTTAAAAAGTCGCAGTAACTGTCAAACTTATTCCTTCTACCATGCAGGATACAAGGCCAATTTACAAAAAGACCTTGAACAGTCATCAGTCGCCCATCTCTCAGTCACATCAACTGTACAGCCTGGGCAAGCATTTTGTGTCCTCAGAGGCAGCTTGATGGGTCAAGCTTCAGTAACACAGCAGTAGTCAGAAAGGCCACCAGCCTGTGCAAGAGAGGCAGAGGTTTCCCTACATGTCAGGTAGCAGCTTGACCTTCTGGTTTTTCATTTTGCTCCCTAGCAGCCTTCTAATACATCAGGACTCAGCTGTGACTTTGCTTCAAGCCCTAATGAAGGTACTTGTCACGTGTCCATGTGAGAGACAATGTTCTGGAAAGGCTTTTCTCCCCAGTGTATTGTATGTTATATTGGAAAGTCCTACGGGAGTCTTCAGCTGTTTCTGATGCTCCCTGCAGGGATGTGCCACAAACATCACATTCCTTCCTCTCCCAACACAGAGGCTGTGCTGTGAGACCAATTTGAGCTAGGCAAAAATAAAATTCTTCCATGGCATGTACCTCAAATTGGAGATCTGATGGCACAACTCACATTTGTTAACCCTCACAATGGCTTGCTGCTTTTCATTTTCATTTCATTTTTCTTTTTCTTTCAAATTGTAAAAACAAACTTTGCCTAAGAAAATTCACATTAATTGTGTAAGACATTGTACAGAAAGGGGGTGTGTCCAGGGAATAAAGTCATTCCTGCATCTGAGATACTTTCAATTCAGCTGGAGAACTCACATGAATCCCTCCCCAACTCTTTTCCTTTATTTTTTTATTGTTTTACTGCTTTCCTTTGAAATATTGCTGCCATTACTCATGCAGCCTCAAAATAATTTCTTGGGTGCACCTGCTCTTAATACCTTTTCCTCTCTCCGTGACTCCTTCTCCCATATATCCTGCACAGGACAAAAGTTTCCTGTGTGCACAAGCAGGGAGTGCCACAGATCTGCAGCAGTATTCCTCAATGCAGTTCAAAACATGTATGAAGCCTGTTAGTAAATTCTCTTTAAACAGCTTTTGTAAATATCTTTATATGCAAGATAGAAGTAAATGTATGATCATACACTGGGCCCAGAAAAATCAATGTCAATGACTTGCAGATTTTGGAAAAAGTCCATTTCTCGTTCCCTTTTTTATTAAAGTTCCCTCTGAGACATTTGTACAAAGCTCATTCTTTTTAACTGTCTCCTTGCAGTCTTGGAAATGCTTTGTCTCAGTCCCCTCACAGCTCCTCAAGTATGAGCACCTGACAGGGTTCTCAACACACCTGCTCCAGCAAAGGAAAACTATTTCTTCACAGGTGAGATTTGTTCTTAGCTATTTCAGGTTAAAGCCTCTGCTATGCTTGTATAACACTTGGAAATAAAGCAATTTTTTAAAAGGTGGTGGAAGAAAAGAAAACTTCCACACTTTGGGAAGTATACCTTCATCTCATTCTAGGTCAGTACTCTGACCTGAACATACATCTCCATCTTTTGCTTTTTCTTTGCCTTAGCAGTGGGATGCTTAATATATTGAAGCATTATTTTTCATCCTCCCTTTACTTGCAAAATGTTGTCCTTTGTCTGAAAGGTCACCAGCATTTACTAGCAGTCATGTCTGAGCAGTAGTAAAGGCAAGACAGTATTTTTCTTATACCTGTGGTACAAAATTCTAGTTATAAGAAGCATATATTTTATGCCTAAAACCCAAGTGACTTCAATATCGTGTACCCTCATGATATTTTCTGATATTACTGTGTGGCAGGAAAGTCTAACCTCCCCTGGATGGAAAGAGATATGCCTAAATATGTGTGCACATGCACCTGCTTTTAAATAAACTCATTGTGCTTTTCTTCCTTTCTAAAATACAGTATGCTTCAGGTCCACTTTGCTCTTGCCAGAGATGAAGTAAACACAGTTCAATCCATTTTTCACAAACAGAAATGTCAAGGTCTGCTTTCTGGCACACAACTACCACTGTAGCCACCACAGACATTGCTGCAGAAAAGGCATAAAGCTTTGCCTGTGGCACAGGCTGCTGGAAAGGGCAGGAATAGTAACTTTCCAACTCAAATCATTTCTGTACAGCTGAAAGGCCAGTTGTACTCATTAAGACAACTAAACCTCCCAAGGAAAGGAATCTGAAAAACTACATACCTGCCTGATTTCTATAGAGTCTGGCCAGCTTTATTCCAGTACACCAGTTTTACTCTGGCACAAGCCAATGCTTTATCATTGCATACACATCCAGTACTGACACACTGAAGGATGTGGAGGCCAGGTGTCAATCTCATGTGAAGATGCTTAGCCATGATTTTCTTGTTGCTAATATATAATTATATTATCATCTGAAATCTCACTGTATCTGAAAAAAACAATTCCAAAATTGACATTTCATCAATTCACTTGACAGGGACAAAGACAGGAAAGGAACCAGGTGCATCACTGAGTTGTGGCTTCTACAATCAGCTGCACAGCATGTCTAATTCAGAGGGGTCTATACAGCTTTTTAGCCTGGAATACCTATAGGACCTTGTTCGTATTTTTCATACACTTCTTCCAATTTTCAGAAAAATCTGAATTGTTCCTCGGGTGCTATAATTTGTATCCAGGAAAGACTATTTTTAACAGCCACAGGTACTTAGCTGTTAGCAAAGTAGAAACACTTGGGTTTGTCTGCATCTGCATATTTCCCATCCCTACCTTATTGGGATCACATGGAACTCTTCCTTTAAGGTGTCTGGGCATGACATTCTCACCCCACAGAGATCCATCAATGGTAAATTTATCATTAGCCTGCTTTATCAGTTTTCATTTTGTAAGAAAAGAGATATGAACCTTGCTACTATTTCTAAGGAATGTCATAAAGCCAATGGTAATTTTAACTTGTGTGAGGCCATGCTTTCTGCAAACATAGCATTTATCAAATACTAACAGCCACCAGCCTCTATTTTGCCAGGAGGATGAATATGTTTATAAGACTAGGAATTTCAAAGTGGCTTTATAGGTTAATATTTTGCAAAATTAACTTCTAAGACTTCTGCATAATTCTGTGGTTTATGGACAGTTCAGGAAATTAAAGGCCAAAAGATTGTCAAGAAAAAATGAATTGCACAATACTTTCAGATATCAGAATGAAATTTCCATTTCCTATCTGGGTTCCTGCCCAGTTTCTACTGCTGTATAGTAGAGAGTACTAAGAAGCATTTCAGACAGCTTAAAAGTGAATTTCCAGCCTCCCTTGAATTCAAAGAGGCAATTATTCATAACATTAGAGTTGCTTTTAAAAAGACACACTCTTCAACCTTCGTGAGTTATGCCTAAGATTATTAACAGGCTTGAGTTTCACAACAGGGTCTTTTCCCAAACTCTGCCTTTCAGAGGACAATTTTCTGTGAGGTAAGTCCGAATTCCTCAGACTACACAGGAAAGTTTACAATAAGAAACAATAACTCTACAGCAACATTAGTGGAAACACTTAAAACCACACATCCCTTTAGAAAATAAATAGCTTTCTGGAAGCATACAATCTTAAGGGTCTGAAGATCTGGTGCAATTTGCAAATGCAAATCAGGTTGGCAACAGAGATGCCAACTTTATGAATAAATACCTCTAGCTGTAATGCTTCATCTTCAACAGGCCAAGGCATCTTTCTAGTAATGTGAGTTCTTCTGTTTTTTGATCTAAAAATATCCAGAGTTTCAGAAATAGAGTGAAAAAAAATGTTTTTCAATATGGAAATCCTGTTTTCTGTCTAGCATAAAAAATATCAAATGTCTTTCATGAAAAACAGCTTTCAGAATGAAAAAGATCTGCATTCCCCCTCCATTTTTTTTTCTTTCCCATCACTTTACAGGGGAAGGTTAATGCTTTATCATGTTGCCAGGTAAACAGGTGCTTGCCCAGGTAGTCAGCAAGAATTAATGGCATTGTGGAACTATCTGCAAAATCTAAAGAGTTTACACAATGTTTTGCACTTTTATATTGATTAGAAACAGCAGTAACTGATGCCAGTGATGTGGTTTCAGTAGAACACGACACAGAAGTTTCTCCTTTGTGATTCTGACTACAGCACTGCAAGCAGTATTATACTGGCTCAAGTCCATCTCATTTCATTTTGTCTGCAAGTGCATCAAAATGTAACCACCTAGTCTGAGGGAAAAGAAGGAGAAGAAAATATTTCAGCCTGCTGGAAATAAGTAGCTAATTTTTTGTTCTGTGGAGTGAATTCCAATGAGACCTCCAGAGGCAGGGCTGTCAGATATCAATGTCAGATGTCTGCCTCACTCCTCCAGCACAGGGAACTAGGGGGAAGTACTGGATACCTGCTTGGAATCCAGCCCTCCTCCAGGCAAGGAGACCTGTGGAGCAGTGCTGTAGGGCAGCCTGGTGGCTCCCCCAGAGCCACTGAGCACCTCTGCACAGCTCAGATAAGAGGAGTGCTGCCTGATGCTTGGGCCTTTCCTCAGGGTGCAAGGGTTTGATGCTGTTTCTGCTCTCTGAGAAAGGCATCCAAATTAGTCACCTGTGTGCAACTTCTATGAAAACTGGATCCAGGAATGTAAGAGCTATGAGTCAGAAGGCAAACAGATCAAATGGAGCTGGACTCTCACCTTTGGTGGGCAGAAAGAAAGCTCCTAGAGCTCCTACAGTTACTTTAAAAACTCCCTACAGTTACTTAAAGTATCCCAAATTGATCCTGCTCTACCATTAAATGCCTGTGCATTTCACAGAATAGGCTCTGTAACTCTTTCTGCTCACCTAAATGTGCTAATTAAAGGCAAGCTGGCTATTCCCCTGCAGGTCCCAAGTTTGCTTGGGGCCTGAAGTATTTGCTCCTTTAAGCACACAGCAGCACAAAGTGAACAGAAGGCACCAGCAATACTCTGTGCAATGTAGTCAAGAGTTCACTGGCTAGGGCATCACCCTGGAACTTGTGCTGAGACACAGCCAGCTCCCAGCTCTTACCAGAGGTGATTATACAAACAGTGTTTCTTGTCTCTGCTGCTCCATCTCATTCCAGAATGATGTGATCTTGGTTGGAACACCATTTATAAATCACACAGAGGAGAACATTTTAAAAATTGAATTTGAAATATATGAGACCACATAGAGACACACGCATACATTTTCACATACCTGTACAGTGACCACCAGTTTAAAAGCTACACTGGCATTTCAAAGGACAAAGTTCTGCCTGTCTCTAAACTGAGGTCTCATGAAGCAATTACTCCACTCCTGGGCTGCCCAGGAGAAAAGACTAGCAAAGTAAAGCCATGATTAAATAACTCTGAGTTCTAATGCTGTCTTCCAACACAGATGTTACTGACTTATTGTCCACATTTGCTTTTGATTTTTCTATATTAAGTTCCACCATGCACT
Organism: Ploceus nigricollis; assembly: GCA_013399945.1. Classification (NCBI taxonomy): domain Eukaryota; kingdom Metazoa; phylum Chordata; class Aves; order Passeriformes; family Ploceidae; genus Ploceus; species Ploceus nigricollis. The sequence goes on along the minus strand of VXBC01005917.1, from coordinate 689,665 downwards.
CACAAGCTGTTCAAGGCAAAACAAGTGACTATGTATAGAAGGCAGAAAGAGGACAAAACCTTAGGAAACCCTAAGGAAAACCACATTTAGACAAACTAGAAAACAGTCTGAAGAAGGAACAGGCACAGCCAACATAGTTTCTGCAATGAGTGATGTAAGGAGATTTGGAGACAGAAGCAGTTTGCATCATTCTGAAACCCCATTGCTCCCAAGTTGTTGCAGTGAATGCACTGGTGCAGTCATGTCTTGGTTGCATTAAGTCTGGTGGCACTGAGGTCTTGGATTGGTGTGCCTTGTCTGTGTACTCACAGATAATTCAGAGAGACATAGGTAATTTTTCCCTGGCACGATGAGAGCACTGCACAAAGATTTTTGCCCTCATCTGCAAGATGAGGAGACTCCACTTGCTGAGATCATCTAATACTTCAACAAGGCAGTTCCTGTCACTGAAGGAACCTGGGGCTTTGCCCTCAACCTTTTCCTGAAGCACAGCTTGGGTGGGTGTTTTTTGTATTTTAGGCCAGCCCATAAGCTTGCAAAAATTTGGGGAAACATTTTGCAGCCTTTTGTGAATTGAACAGACTTTTTAAAATTAGGTATTTGTTCTCTACAGTTTCTTGGGACTGAGCTGAAGAATTAGGAAGCCTCATATGTTTTGGTTGTGTTTTCTACTCCTTCATGCCTGGCTGGTGGATCCCCCACAGAGCATCCCACAGCCTGCAGAGCAAGGCTATCCTCAGGCTTCCTAAGGCTTAAAGCAACCACTGCAGGCTACACCTCATCTCAACTACTTCATCCCTCCCAAAAAAATTGTGCAGGCCATGAAGTACTGAGGCCTTGGATAGCTTGCTTTCTAAAATCATTCCATAATACTTGGCCTTCTCCACCTTTCTGCCCATACCTCTCGAGAGCTGCTGCAGACCAACTTCCTAATACTGACTGAAAGAACCAGTGCAAGGACCATTTCTGTGTCATTCAGACACCTGGAACAGCCACAAGACCCGTCAAGGTCTTTGAATGATGAACCCTGAATAGTTTGAAGGATTCTAAGTAGGAGGACAAAGGAATATTTCAGACACAGCTGAATAATATTAAGGAAATAGCAGGTTTCAATCCTGGACCATCTAAGGGAAGGGGAAAAAACTAAGAAAGTAAGCAACAGATGTAGTATTGGATAATAATGATTCAGAATTATTTAATGCATTGTTTTGACAGACTTCACATCACATCATAAAAGTAAAATCAGACCTTCTTAATAATAAAATATAGATAGAGACAGAAACACAGCAGAGCAACAAAGAACATAATGGAAGATATTTGAAGCTATTTTGACATTTTTTTCTCTTTAAACAATAGAATTTACGTAAATTTGTAAACTAGTCTGAATATATTCATGAGATGAGGAAAAATAACAAGAAATACTTTTAAAATAAAGGCTAAACTAACTGTTTCAGCCATTTCACACCAGCACCAATAGAACCAGCACCTGAAAATTATTGTATAGCAAATATTGACTAATGGCTACCATGCGATCTTCAGTGTCATTAGACAGCATCTCTTTGACTTCTGTAGGATGGAGTTATATTTGACTAACTGTGGGATGCTGGTCTTCTGCTTTTCCTAGAAAATATATTTATTTTCAAATGACTGCTTTGAAAAGCCTTGGAACTTGAAACACAGCTTTCTGAACAGAAGACTAAATGTAAAAATACCTTCAAATTCAAGGTGACTTTAGTCAGCCAAGATTCACATCTCAGACTGTGAAGCATCATGACTATCTCCTCTTTAACATCCAAATTGAGAAGACACCCCAACAGATACACATCTGTAAACCATCCGTCTTGCAGATCTGCAGAACTTAGACTGTGCACTGAATCCTCAGTTGACCTCTCCTTCCCATGCCAGCCATCTGCTGACCCACTGCACAGGGAGCCCTTAATGCCATCCACCTCACAGTGATTATTCCCAGGCAATGGCTGGAGAATCTACACTGCTGGGGAAAATGGAGCAATCAGGGTCCCCTACCAGTATAAAAGCATAAATACTTATATAAAAGTGTGTTTAATTCACCCTTGAGTTTATCCAAGTGTAGAAAAGGGCAGACAGTCCATTTGGCAGTCTATATGCCAGGAGTGGGTAACATTAAGAAAGACATCAATGAAAAAAAGATAGTATTGGTAATAAGGATATTAGTGGGCAACAAAAATAATTTGGGCAGAGGAAGGTTAAGCAGACATGAATGAGGACCTGGACTACAGAATCAGGAGGAGAAATTGGCAGAATAGACAGAGAACAGGCAGGTAGAAATGCACAATGGTGAGGACAAAGGCAAGTCTGGATAGCAGCTACCATATTCTCATCAAATTCATACAAAAGCAAGGGTGACTTCAGGGGAGCCGTGGTTGCATGTCTGAGAAGGCAGTAAAACACAGAACATCCACGTGTCTGTGCTTCAGCTTCCACAATTGTGTACACTCAGCCCCCAACAAGCAGCATCATCTCAAACTGATGCCACACATTTTTATTCTTGGAGACAGCCTGGGCCCTGGGAATTGCACTGCTATTAACACCTTGCCTGCAATTTGCATGAACATCACGTTTAGCACATTAACAGCAGTTTTCCCAGCAGAGCTGCCCTCTAACTTAAGCCATTTTACTGCTTCCAGAACCAAGATAGAGGTGTGGATGTTTTTGGATGGTGTATGAAACAGTTTAGCAAGTTGTCAGCCAGTTCACAGATTTGAAGTGGCTGTAGTGACTGTGTTACACGGCTTGAAGAGATAAAGCTGGAGATCTGGAAGAGACAGTGAATGTAAAATTTGGATATCAATGCAGATGGCTGACCTAACAGTAAAGGGAGCAGTGAGCAGGAATTAAGTCAATCAGAGTTAAAAATGCAAAGTACAGCTCTCTGATATGGAATAAAGGACAGGAAAGCATAGCAAATGGAAGAAAAGCAAATATAGGTTCTGTAGGGATGCCTACTGAAACAGTTTCTGTGTCTGCACTTCTGGGTTAAAGCAGCCCACCCTGAGCAGCAGAGAGCACCAAGAAGTGATGTACTGGCAAGGCTTTTTTTTTTGTGTCTCTTCCTATCATTTTCAGGCTTTCCTGTATCTCAGAAGAGGGCACTGTGGGATGGAGAGCTACTAAACACAAGAAAATTCAGCTGAGTTCTCAACAGGAATTGCTATCACCATATAATTTGCAATTAATTACTTCTTTTGTTTTTATCCAGAGAACCGTGTGTGATCTATTTGCTCAAATGCATGAGCATTCAAATGCAGAGCTTGCTCATTCTCTAATGTTGGAGGAAGTTCTCTACCCTTTTGACACAACATCATCCCCAATCACAGAGAGGTTTTCAGTTGCTGAGGGGTTTTATTCCCAATGGGATTGCATTTCCCTTTTGGTTTTTTGCACTTTATTTCTTATAAACAACATACAGTGAAAATGGCCTTTATCCTTGCTGAGACGAAATGTCTCTTTACCAATTAAGGTGAAAGAAGATGAAGTCTCAAAACAAATGAATACCAGATATTCATCTGCTCATGGACAATTAAACCCAAATTATATGAATTCTACATATTCAGGGATAACACAAATATTGTACCTGCTTCCCTATTGCCTTGTTCTTTATGTAACTATACCTGTACTGCGTGGATCTAAACTGCATTATGAATTGCACAGGCCTGGTTTTGTGTATTTATGTGTGTTTTACACTTCCTGCCCATAAGTGTAAATGAATGCATGAGAGAAAAAGGCAGTAGTAAATCAGTCACTGGGTTTTCCCTCTGTGCTCTTTCCTTGAGTGAATCAATAACAAAGCTGGTCAGCTCCTGATGAAGCAAATTGCCACTGCTGGGAAGTTGAAATTAAATATTTTGTAGAAACATGGTTCTTATGTGAACATTTGCTTGGGAAGGGAAAATAGATCATTTTTAAAGGGAACATTTTGGGGTTTGTTTGAAAATTGATTTTTCATTTAAGTTCATTTTTAACATAGTTGAAGGTTTTCTTACATCCTGTGGCACTGTAAAAATTAATAACATAAACATTCACCTGAAACATATCAATCTAGAAGAAACAAATGTTATAGACTGTAGCATTCCACAAAAACTTAAAATTTGTCATCTCTATCCTATTTCAGAATGGAAGATGAATACCAATCACAAAATTGGAAGCAAGACACGCTGATTTAGAACTATCCAGGTCTAAATAGCAATCCAGCAGAAACTACTAGGATCCCTCTAAAACAGGAATTATTTGGGGTCTTCAGCAGGTCTTTCACTATAAAACTGTTTTGCTTTAAAACATTGCAATTTTTGGCTTTCTGTTATCTAGGGTACATTTTCTACTCCATTTCTGGCTTGCCAGCTTCTTTTAATTATTATTATTTCTCCTTCCCTTCTAATCTTTAATTACTAATGAATTCAGCTTGGATTTCTCTCATTTATTTTCTATCTGTTGTGACCTGTCTCTCATCTTACTTCCACCTTAGTCCACCAAATGTGATTTGGTGTCTTTGAGCATTTAAGACAGAGTCGTATCCTACCTGTTTATGCTGTAGCTGCACTGTCACATAGAATCCTCTGGCTATAGCAGTGTTGTGGGACCACTGCCCTCCCCAGGCTCCTCCTCCTCAGCCCAGCCCTGTTCAGCCCCCACTCTGTCCTCACCCAGGTTTGCTCCCAGTGAAGCCGTGCAGGCACGCTGGCGGTGCTGAGTACCCGGCTCCTTCCCCAGCATGTAACCAGGAAAGTGCAGGGATTATTGCATGCAGACAGACAAAGCCATAATGCCAATTCCTAACATTCCAATTTCTGGACCAGCACACCCAGGTGATGTGTGGCAGACAGAGGAGCTGTAGACACCACAAAAATGCAGCCATCAAGCCCAGTTGCCCTGCGGTTTTTGGTGATGCACTCGTGCTCCCCTCTCCTTCCTCACCTCAGTAGCAGGGTCTGACCCATGGGGCACCACGCAAGATCCAGCCTCCCAGAGCTGACAAAAGGTTCACTCAGTTTCTGGATCACAGCAGTGTCTGCCTGTTTGGCACTGGCCCGAGAGGTGAGTTCAAAGCTTGGAGAAGTGCAGTGGTGTCTGTAAGGTGACCTCCGAGAGCAAGCAAGGGCAGCAGATGAGCAGGGCCCGAACTGGGAGGAGGAGGCCTCAGCTGCTTTGTAATGCTCAGCAGCAGCCATAGCTCATTTCAGAGCCTGCTGCCTCTCTACAGAAACTTCCCTCAGGATGCATGTAAAAATTATGAACAAAAGCAGAATTCTTGAGTTTCACTAAAATCCGAGAAGCTTGCATGATAGTGTACCTGTGTAATGAATGCTGCAGTTAAGGCTGAGGACTGCTTCTGCTTTGGATAATTTAGGGGAATTTTTTGCATGGAGCTGTATTTTGGAGAAAAATGGACAAAGCTTAATCACCCCTCATATTACAGTTAAAAACGGTTAAGAAAGAATTAATAACTTACGAAGGCATTTTGGAAGGGAATGTTTAAACCAGTAGAACAGTAGGGGTTAGATTTACATGATGCATGAATCTGAAACCTCAGGCCACCTTCTACCTAAATTAACTTTCATTTAAATGTCTCAGGATGCCTGCATTCCTACTCACAGAATTCCCCCAGTACAGGATTTCTGCCAGTAGGAATGCCAAGTGTCATGTACACCTTGACAGAAACAATCATCTCAGCAGAGCTCAGGTCTGCGTACGAGCAACAGTGACAGTCTGCCAGATTTCAGCAACAGCAGCAGCAGCAGCTCACCTGGAAAATGCCCTCAAGCTCTTTCTAAGCCTCTTAAAGAGTAGAGCCTTACCTCATAATCCAGTCAGCAGAGTACTTGTTTAGGAAGCAAGGAGACAACTTGACCTCCTGCTTCTGTGGGAAGCAAAACTAAGCCACAAATCCATCCCTAAGAGACTCTGGTGAAGGAAGAGCTGCCCTCTGCCTCAGAAGGAGAACTCTGTGGGATGCAGAGGTGATCTGTCTTCTCCAGAGGACAGGGGCATCTGGGACCGGGCATTCAGTTCTAAGGCTTGGGGAAGCACATGTCATTGCAAAAGGAAGAGCAAGACCCAGAGTTTGATGTGAAGGTGGCAGTGACAGAACTGCAGGCACAGCTATTTGTGTTAATTCATTCCCAGCTACATCCCATGCTAGCTGTAGGAATCATCCCACTTAGCTCCAGGCACACAAACTGAGGCATCTCTTCATCCAGTGAAGAGCACTGTGTCTCTTTGAAAGGATATCTATCCCTTCTTAACCTACATCACCACTGTTCTCCAGCTTAAACCATCTGTATTAACTGTGAAGTAGAATATGAGGCATGTTCTTGGCCTGATCTGCACTCGGTATTTAACAATTAGGCTGTCACACCAAGGAACACGAACCACAGGATTTGCAGGAAATGTCACTTTTCAGACAGCAGTGCTAGGTTACACTTTGCAGAAGTAAATCATTAGTAGCCTTCATCTAATTATCTGCATCTTGCTAAGCAATCTCCGCATTAAATGCCTTTGATCAAATCTTCAGATGGTTTAATTAGCAGACTTCAGGAGCCCATGTCAGTTGTAAGATCTAAAATTCTGCCCTTTGATAATCATTACTAAGTACATCTTTCTGCCTTTTTCTATCACACCAATACTACCCCTGACTGCACAGAAGGAAATGCAGCTGAACCCTTCTAACCTACGCGCAATAGTTAATCAGCAATTTTTTAGTTGCGTGTGTTTTGTCGCTGTTAGTTGGCTTTAAAACAAATATTTATGTCAGGAATGGCGCCAGTGGCATAAAAAATTTGAGCTTCCACACTCATAAGGCTGCCTCCCCCATCTCTGTACTCACAGTGTTTCATCAGTTGGAAGCGTCCCAGGCCAGTATTTTGGATCTTATGTTCCATAATCTCAGTTTTGTGTCTGTGTGTGACACCAGACAGAATGCCTCTATATCAGATGTCAGCATAGACACCTAAAGTTGTCCAAAACTGGGCTTTGTAGGAAGATAAATCTGTTTTATTTCTGTGGAAATCGTCACTCCATCTAAGGCAAATACCTAACCTGTGTTTGTCGGTTAAACTCACAGAGGTTTAGTTTCTCTCCTTCCACAGGCTAGTGAGAGAATTTAAGTTTCTGAACTTGATCCCTTCAGGCCACATAAGCACAGGACTCTGGAGCACCTACCAGGGTGATCTCACAGCCACATCGAGCTGCATTGTGGCCACAATGCTGGGGACTGCAGAGCAAGTCAGTGCCCCCTCATCATCCATGCCCTGCCTATGCAGGGAGAGAGCTCAGGCAGGCAGCAGGAGAGCTGCCATCCTCTCCTGCTGATCCCAAGACCTTGACAACAGGGCATCAAACCTCTAGAGAGAGCTTGCCTCACAGTTCAATCTGAGACAACCCCAATTTAAATCCCTGGCATTGTGCAACACAAATGTTCGAGAACCCCACCCTCCTTCCTGCCTGTAGTTTCTTTCTTTCCTAACATTCCCTCTGGAATTGCACACTGTCACCAATATTTTTTTGTTTTGTTAAATAAGATGTAAATCAATAGGCCTATTATTCCCTTTGTGTTTATTTATTAGACCATGTGGGAAGTTATGGCACACTAGTGAAATCACAATCAGAAGCTGATTTGTGTCTGCAGGTTTTATCAACATATATAAAACTGACATTCAAAAGTGTGTCTCACTCTTCCATTACAAAAATTTACCTATCTTCTGCCTTCCTCCCACATCCAACAACAACAACAGGGAAAAAGTTTTCTTAGTCAAACAACATTTGACACTCCAAAGTGCAAAATGAGCTTGTGAATGATACTAATTTACCCAACCATCACAGCTCAGGCAGTTTTACTTGCCAAGCAAGTATGACAAAGAAAATGCAATTGATCAGGGAATTGTGCAAGCAATAAAATGTTATTTTACTGTAGTTAAAGAAAATTAGCAAGAGCAGGCATAAAATAGTTACACTGATGTGTTTAAAATTACCTAAGTGAAATAAGTGAAAAAAGATTGAGATCAAGAAAAGGACTCTTTAAAGTTGATTACTCTGATGAGCTATTTTGCTCTTCAGCCCATTTGTTTTGGATAAAATATCTGTGTCTTCTCTATGTTTTACTTTCCCATATTACAGAGGTACAGCAATTCCCTACACTCATTTGTGAGGATGATGTGTTTTGGAGGATGTTAGATGTACCAGGGTCTTGCTTTTCAAAATGTGTTGCTCAGCTCAACAGTCCAGTGCCCAGATTTCAAATGTCTCACCTTCAGCCCCAAGATAGGCTTTCTGTTTGCCAATAAAGAAAAATCCAGGTGCTAAAGCAAAGCCAACCGTGTATCAGTGAGGATGGCTGTCTCTCAGAGGCTCAGCCCATGCCTGCTCCTGTTTAGTTCAACAGGCAAAGATTCCAACAACACATGTGTGTACAGCAGAGCAACTCTCTTGTTTACTTCCATGCCTGTCAATATACTGTTCTGACACTGCCTATTTGTCACTCACTTCTCCTGATATCAGCTAACCACCAAATACCCCAGATGCCCATGTGCTGGCTACAAAACTTGCAATCTGCTGGCCCAACAGTCACACCACATTTCTATGAGTGCCTATGTCAGAAATAATCTTTAATTTAGGTGAAAGAAGTTTAGATTGCACCCAGAATTGCTTTTCATGTATAATTTTAATGTATTTGTTCCCTTCCCTTCCCTCCTCTGGTAATGATATAAATAGCAAATATCTTCATAAGTTGGACTGTTTGAAGGATAGTGTTTAAAAGGTGAATCTACTTGCCCATGTTGTATTCCTTGCCTTCACTGGACATATCCTCAAATCACTTCTGGTGGTCCAGATGAGTGGATTTATGCTAAGTATTACTGAATTTTCTATTTCCAAAGCCAAAGCAATTCTTCAGCCTTTTTCAGCCAGAAGCCATTTTGGTGGGTGAAAGAAATTAAGTGCTTTTGTAACTATAAAGGGCAAAAAATTGAGACATGACCTCTACATTCTGAATTTCCTAAACCTGAAAGGCTGCCTGCTGACTCCGGGTTGCAGTCAGATCTCACAGCCTGGACAAATACGTTCTCTTTCAGGTGATTGTCTCTGAAAAAGGACAAAATGCTCCAATTCTTTAAAAACATACATATATACAAATAACCCCCTGATAAAAAGAACTGACAGCTATTATTTTCCATGTGTCAGCACTTCATCTATGGCAGGCTGCAGGGCACCCATTCTCTTTCAGACAAGGCAGAGCAGTTACCCCAGTATTTGCAGAAGTGTATTTACCTCTGTGCTCACACTGTCTGATACTGTAGATCTTGGAATAGTCATGTGTTGCAGAGAAAATGCAGGTGAACCCGAGATGGGAAGAGATGATGTCTGACTCCAGTTCAGAAGGCTGAATGATTTCTTTATTATATCTATATTATAATACATTAATATACTATTTAAAGAGGGATACTAAAACTACATACTACATTTCTAACTACCATATTTAACTCCTAACTCTACCTTCACTCGTGACTCCCTCCCCTGAGAGAGTCCAGACACAGGTGGATACAGTTGGCCATCAGAGCCAAAGAATCCTCAACAGTATCCAATCAACAAATTAGCTCAGGTAAACAATTCTCCAATACATTCCACATGGGAGAAACAAGGGACAGAAATAGAAATTGTTTTCTTTTTCTTCCCTCTCTGCTCCTCTACGAAAATTTCCTGAGAGAGAGAAGAATGTGCTTGCCACAGTTATGTAAAACACACAGCTACAGCCTGTATCCCCCACACTATATATATATATATATATATCCCTGATGTGTTTTCTGGCTGCTCAGTTGTGTTTTGCCTCATGAATTGCAGTCAGCATTCAAGGATTTGCTGCAGAGAATACATAACTCCTTGGCCTTTATTGATGGCACAAGTGTTTCCCTTTCTGAGGGACTTTCTTGTCTATTAGTCTTCAATTTCTCCCCAAGAGGGAGATGCCTGTAAAGGTATAGTTCAGTTCTTCAGCTTCATTCCCATTACTCTTCATATTGGACATGTTTCCTCACATGAAGACACACTGGAACACATTTCTACCCACCAGTCCTGGAAACACCTAAAGGTGAAAGGCTCTGTGCTCTGTTTACCAGCAGATCCTGTCATGTTACAGGAAACCATGGGAAGTGGAAAACTGCTGTGTGGAGTCTAACATGACAAGTTATCAAAGCTACCAAAGGAGAAAGAGGGCCAAGCAAATTTGCAGAACTGAGGGACATCCAGGTGGACTTATAGAAGAGTGGCCAGTGCTCTACTCCCATCGTGACCCCATGGGCAAGCCCCCTGTGGGGGTGGCAATGGAAACAAACCAACTGGCAGCACAGAGGTTAACCCACAGGGGCCGGTGCCACCACATCAGTGCCTGCTAGATATGATGAAAATGATCTGCAATGAGGGGTGGAGACTGTACTGGGTCTGTCTGGGATGGACTTAACTTTGCTCCCAGCAGTCTGTATGATGCTGTGTTTTGGATTTGTGGCTAAAGCAGTCCTGATGACACACCAGTGTTTGGGCTGCTGCTGAAACAGTGATTTCACAGTGCCAAGGCTTTCTTCTACTTCTCCCCAAAGTGAGTAGGCTGGGAGTGGGCAAGAGGCTGAGAGAGGGCACAGGCAGGACCGCTGGCATGAAATGACCAAAGGAATATTTCACACCATATGGCTGCATTCCCAGCAATAAAAGCTCAAGAAAGAAAGGACAAAGGGAAGGCATTTGTTGTTACATTGTTCATCTTACTAAACAAACAATTGCATATGCTAAAGTCCTGCTTTCCTCAGAATGACTGGACATCTGTATGCCTGTGGAAAGTCCTGAATGAATTCCTCTTTTTGCTTTGCTTGTGCACTCAGCTTTTCCTCTCCCTGTTAAACTGTTATTATCTTGACAAATGAGTCTTCTGACCTTCCTTGTGTTTCCCCTCTCCCCCACCCCAATCCCATGAGACAGGAGATTAAGAGAGGTGTTGGGTGGGTATTTGTCTGCTGGCCAGGGTCAACCCTAGGAAGAGGAGTAAAAATTGTTGAATCTGGCCCCTTATGACCTAGGAAAATTCATACATGAGGAAGATGATGCAGACAGATTATTAAGCAGCATGAAGCCTGACTTCTTGAACCAAGTGATCAGCTATGCCAATTCTCTCTTGTCAATGTTTGAACCTAAGGCACAGAAGCTGTCCTACGACATCAATCAAAAAACCACCCTAGAGTAGTAACTGCAAGGTACATAAAAGATACTCAAAGTACAGAAATCTCCTAGGAGTATTTCATTCAACCTCCTAGGAGTATTTCATTTCAAAGAGGAGAGAATGAGAAGCCTACACAGCAGGTAGTTCAATGGACTGGCAGAGGCACAAAAGGTAGGTAGGAATTCTTTACAGATTGCCCATTATAGACTCAAAATGCACTGCCATGAGAAAAGATAAAAGATTACCATCTGACCACAGTAAAAGGCAAGAGTGTTCAACGGCAGAGTAAAATGCTGCCAGTAGAGGTAAAAAGCAACCTTAAAAAAATAAAAAGGCCTAAATGAGAAAAATTTAAAAACAGCTTGACTCTTAAGAAGTTGTCTGTAAAACCTTATACATGTCTAAATTACTAGGAAAAAAGATTTTTTTTAAAGAACTAAAAAACACTAACTTTCCCAAACAATTTTACCTGGAAATCTGGCAGTGAAGAAGCCAGGCTGAAAAGTCCTACTTATATCCAAAACGAGCATGCAGGGAAGATGAATCTGAAGGAAAAAAGCCGAATTAATTCTTCCCCAGGGTGTCCTTCCTGTAGGAGCTATGAGACTCACTGACACCAAAGCCTTTCCTCATGAGGATGAGACGAGGGAACAATCCCAACCCACAGTGGGATGAAGAAATTGAAAGAATCATAAGAAATTGAGAGGATCAGATGGTTTCCAGGGTGAAGGAGCAGAGGTACAACACTGCTAAACTGTGAAGCTTGGTATTTAATCTCTGGTTTAGAAGGTTATCTGTAGAGGAGAAAGAAAAGGCACAGCATGGGACCGTGATTTCTAAGAGCTCTGCTGATGGTGACGGCTCCTGTGCACTGAGCCTGAATGGCACAGTGAACTGAACAGTGGTAGTTTTGTCATTAATAGCACATAGATATATTGGAGAAAAGGGAGATCCAACATGGCTTTTTATGGGAAAGAGGTACTTCAAAAAGCTAGAGATGCTCTGTTAAGAAATCAGTGAGCATGTGGCGAGGAGTGACATGGTTATATCACACAACTGAATTGCCCAAAAGCTTTTGAAAAGTTTGGACACTTAACACTCTTAAAGATATTAAGCTGTCGTGGAAGAAAAAAGAGAGAGATTCTACTAAATAATAACTGTTATTTTGAGAGCTGAGCAGTCAAAAATTGTGGCTGGTCAGTTCTTACAGTGGAGGGAGGTTCTCCCACAGGGAGTCGGTTTCAGGGCTACAGCCAGCTCTTGTTCACCCTTTATTCATAAATGAACTGTAGAAGTCTGTTCACCACTATTAATAGTGAGGTGGCAAATATTCAGCTGCTAAAAAAGCATTCAGAAAAATCAAATATAAGACTGATCTCAAATACTTGCAGAAAGCTCTCATGGTGGAGTAATAAATGGCAGAAGAGATTCAATGTCAATAAATGCAAAGTAATGCACATGGCAAAATAATGATCCTAACTATACATATGCAATGATGGGCTCTACATTAACAATTCATGAAAGAGGTCTCAGAATAACTCTGGATAATTTCCTGAAATGTCAGCTCAATGTTCAGTAGTCAGAAAGACAAAAAAGACAGTAAGGAATAGGAGGAAGAGAACGAAAGCAAGCAGAAAACATCACTAAAGCATAGCACAAAACCACTGTTCACACACAGCTTTCCCAACCACCCCATCCCAAAGCAAATGGGGCAGACCCGTGAGGAGACAGCTGTTGAGAGACACAGACACTACAGACCATCAGCTGCATCTTGAAGGACAGCAGGTCTTTGCTTCATGCCTGAGCCATCCCAGCTGAGCTGCTTCTTTCTGCTTCCTGTGACAAAGAAACTCATCTGCTGTGTTCAAAGCAAGGGCAAAATCGTCAAATCATTAAACTTCACAGCAAGTGCTCCTGGTTTTAGTGCCCTCCGGAGCTGTGTTGTAAAATATAAATCATCCACCAAAAACGTAAGCATTTAAGAGTCACTTTCACTTGATGAACCTGCTATTCTCATTTAGTCCTTCGTAATCATTCATGTTGAAACAGGAAAAAAAAAGGGACAAAGATCAGGGAAGATGTAATATGAATTGCAAGTTAATGGGAGAGGAGAACAAGATAGGAATAACATTTATGTGATGCATACTTTTGAAACTGTAAGGCCTTTCTTTGTTTTAACTAACATAAAGCTTAAATTACATTTTGACACCCTTGAAGTAGTTCTGAAGTTATCTGCAAGCTATGAGTTAATCTTGTACCTTTGCTCTGTCCTCCTCCTCCTACAAATAGTCACAAGATATTAGTTGACTGAGTGACAGAAAAGGCATAACATAATCATAATCTGAAGTTGTCCTTTGCTGAATATATGTGACAGTAGAATGCAAACCAGAAAGCTGATCTTGAGAAATATCTTTGATCAAAGAAGATGTACCTGGACAGTCCATAAAAATTGTAACGCATACAACTATATGCAATGGACCAATAAGGAAGATATCTGTTGTTGAACTCTCTAAGTGCTGTTACTGGAGATGGCAGTGCTGATAGACATGGTCAATCTATACACAGAAGATCATCATGGAACTGTCTCCATCAACATTTCAGAAAAACAAGGCCAGAGACAAAGAGGAAAAGGACTAAATTGTCTCTATTATGTTGCTACATAACAACCTATTTTTCATGTTCACAAATGCATTTCTTTTCACTTCATTTATGCCTTCTGGTCACATGTGACTATCAGCTATTTTGATACTATTTTGAAAATAAGAGGGATCTATCAGAAACAGTGTGGCCAGCAGGGAAATAATTGTCTCCCTACACTCAGCACCTGTAAGGCTGTACCTCAAATCCTGTGTCCAGTTTTCAGCCCCACCCTACAAGGAAGACATTGAGGTGCTGGAACATGCCGGAGAGGGCAATGGAACTGGTGTATGGTCTGGAGAATGAGTTTTATGAAGAGCAGCTGAGGGAGCTGGGGATGTTTAGCCAGGAGAAAAGGCGGCTCAGGGGGACCTTACCGCTCTCTACAACTGCCTGAAAGGAGGTTGCAGTGAGATGGGGGGCAGTCTCTTCTCCCAAGTAACAAGCAATAGGACAAGGGGAACCAGCCTTAAGTTGCACCATCGGAGATTTAGACAGGGAATTAGGAAAAATTTCTTCACAAAAATGGTTGTCAAGCATTGAACAGGCTGCCCAGGGAACTGATGGAGTCACCATCCCTGGAAGTGTTCAAAAAACACATGGATGTGGCACTTGGGGCCATGGTTTAGAGGTAGATTTGGCAGTGCTGAGTTAACAGTTGGACTTGATTACCCTACAAGTCTTTTCCAAACTAAAAGATTTTATGATTCTATAAATCATGATTTCTGCATATCTGTCAGCCTCATTTCTACAAATTAATCTTTGTTCCTCCAAACAGTCTTTGTGTGCTTGCAATTCAGGTAGCACCACACTGCTGCACAATCTCTGGGTTTACCTAGCCCACCTAGGGTTTGCCTAGCCCTTCAAGAAAAAAATAAAAGCTTGCCTTCTGGAGACTGAGCAAATAACCTACCCTTGAATATGAGAACATTAGCACTGTATTCATTTCCACATGACATTTAAGACTGTAATCCACGCTGTGCAGAGTCTGGGGGATCCTCCTTTCCCCATGACTCATTTTACTTCCTGCTTGGCCTCTGAATCTAATTGACTCTTCTAGTTAATTTCATTTGGATTGTCATTATGATTATGACATTTAACAAGATTCCTTTCATGTTTAATATATTTAAATAGTAAATTAAAACAAGAGCTAGCCACTAGTGACATTTGCAGAATGTAGGTATTTACAGTCATATTTTCCATGTACTATGAATTCAATTGGAGAAGAGTCTTTTGGCAAAGGAATAGTATATTTTGTTTGTTTGTTTCATTTCTTATTTACTTTCCCTCTGTAAAGAACTTGTAGGCAGTGCAGGAGTCTAAAGCTGAGATGACCCACATACAATTTCTTGATCTCATTAATCACTGAATTAAGTGATTGAATCTATTTGATTGCAATTACAGACTCTACCTCTCTCTCATTAATCATGGCAATAAGACCATGATTTTCAAAGTTACATGGGTGGCTGACTTTTTCTAAAATCAGTGACAAGAGTCTTTTCCTATGTAATTTATTTGAATAACTTTCAGTCATCTTTTTGTTTCCACACAATTCACATATAAACCTAACAGACACAAGGGTTTAGCTATGGCTTACTGACTCTGCACAGTTCAAGAAATCCAAGGATTTATGTGTGTGTATAGATGAGGGGCTGAAACAGAGAAAGAGAATAACTATACAAAACGTACATCCTAAAATTGCTTCCTCTCAGGAATAACATTTTGACTGCTAGATAAATTACATTGTGTTTGCACTTTTGTGGAGCAATCATGACATCCAGTGGGCATCCCCCTTACTGCAGGGCACCACTACCCTGACTTCAGTACAGGACAGGTGATGGGCCATGAGAAGAAAATACCAAGAAAATTTCCAGGGAAATAATGTTTTCATTCATTTTTTTCTTTCTAATTTTTTTGCTCTTTTTTTTTTAATGCTTTCCAAGCATTTCTAATTATTAGTCTTGCTAATTGTACTAGGTGTTAAACAGTATTCCAAGACCTTAGGACCACAGCACAGCACAGCATGCTGCCTGGCATGCTGATCCATACCCAGTAGTTTTGTCACAAGTTCAGAGTAAAGGGCAGCCAGGTCTGCCCAGAAACTAATTCAGCCTTCACAGGACTGTCACAGGTGCTCCATGATATTTTAGTCTGCTGTGAGTTGGATGCAATAGCTGCAGACTCTTTGGGGTATTTCTTGTCTTTTGCAAATCTGTTTTTGTGAGCCCACTAACCTTCATGCAGGGGCAAGATAAAGAAGGAGGACAGAGAGTCCAGGCTTTGGAGAAAGAGTCACCATCTTCATGGCAGCAAAGTTTGGTAACATCATCCATCATAATGAGGAATCCATCGTATATGGTGGCTGGCATTGTTGCAACAGAGGGATCAATGAAATTGGCTGTGGGTGCACTGATGAATTCAAAGGCCTTTAAACCTTAACTTTCTGCTTTTGTAATTTGCAGCAGCATTTAATATGTGCTGCACTTTTCTATCTACAGCTGTTGCTACATCCATCACTTCCTATTCATTTCCCATCCAAAAGTCCACAGTTGCTACACCTGTGCCTTTGCCAGCTGTTCAGCAGCACACGGGTGCCTGTAGCCTGCTCACCATTCTGTGAGAGATTTCTCCTTGGAGACAAACATGGCCAACTCACTCCCCAGTTTTTGCATTATTGTTTTGGTCAGGATCAGGTCTGGAGCAAAGCACCAGACTCAGCTTGAGTCCTCAAGTCTGACTGGCACCCTTTGAAGTGACTATGACTGTGCTGGGTAAAGTTATCCCTTGCATACTCATCATCAGGTTCCAGCTTTGATGCTGAAGGCAAAAGGACTGGGTACACTTCCCAGATAGAGATCAAAGGAAATTCCCAGGCTCAATCCCACTGATTACTCAGGGCAGACTTTGATTCATCTTTCTGCCATCTAGCAGTATCCAGTGTGACTGCACTGTACAGTTTCTCATTCAGAAGTTTATCTTCCCAACCAGTCTCAGGCAGTCCACTAAAAATATTATAGTGTAAATCCTGAAGAAACTGCTGGGTGCACCTGGCAGATGTTGGTAGGAATCACTGAGCACTGGCTTCAGCTAATCCCTGCAAACAAACCAGCATACAGGATGCTGTGTGTGTAAGGGGAGTGACAGTGCTAACTAAAACATAAATTCAGGGTTGTCATTCCGTTAGTAACTGAGCAAGAGACACCATCCCTCCTCTCCATTCACACTGGATTAAATGACTGTACACCTTTCCAGCACACAGCATTACTCCAAAGCCTTTGGATGAAAATGAGAGTAACCTTTTCTTCAGCCTGCCAAGGGACTATGTAACCTTGTAATTATCCAGCTTTAGATAGATGAGATATATTGTAATTTTGTACAAAAAAGGTCACAGGTTTATGCATCCTCTGACAGACTGCAGGAAGAGAACTATGGCAAAACCTCTCCAGCAGACCTTTTAAATTTATTTTTCCCAAGTGCATTAAATTTTAATGTCATCTTTCTGACCTGTATGTTAGAGTATTTATGAACATGTGATTAACCGATATCACTGCAGAAAGCCAAAAGTGTCAAAAATTGTTTGGTTTTAATTGACTTTGGCTCCCTTTTCTAAAAAATTATCAATATTGTACAAAGAAAAACAGATTGCAGTGCTGAGAAGGAAGACAAACTTAGATGAACTCATATCAGTGACTGACATTCAATAAAAACAGACTGTGGTTAAAAACCTACCAGCTGCCCTGTCAGTAAAACAAAGCTGTTATTTTTGTTTTACAGACCCAGGTTTTGAGGAAGATGTACAGTATAAACACAAAGCAAAAGAGGTGTCTTGCAAGAAAGGACAATAACACAACAGAGAGACCACACCTGTCATATGGTGAGTGGGATCATCCCAGGCAGTGCATACACTATGTTAGTCCCCACCAAGTTTTGGTAGGTACCCAGCATGTGGGAGTGTTAGAGGGAAGCTGAAGGTGCCTGCTGTGGTGGTCTGAGATGATCCAGGAGAAGCTGATGGCTCTCCAAACTCTGTAAGTTTCTGTTGGCGTAACAAGGAGCAATGCATTGTATGCTCATAATTTAAACTCTGTCTTCACCACAGGTGAAACAGGCTTTGGTGATCCCCTTCTAGTCCATGGTGAAGACTTCTCTTCCCTATAAAGATAGGGTATTTCTTATTCCCCAGGCAAGAACCAAGTCCTTCCTCTGCTAAGCGTGCTTCTTGTAACAGCTCTGTGAAGACACTTCAGATTCCTGCTGAAACAGCCCTGCCTGAAACATTGCTTCCAGCAACGCGAGGCTAAGGACCAGCTCCGAGCCATTTGAAGAATAAAGTGACCTTTACCAGTGCACTCTTCTGAGTAGGAAATGGGCCTGCTCCGAGCTTGTGTAAGCTGTTCTGAGCATTGTTCTTAGCAGATACTGACAGCAGAGGAAAAATAGCTGAAGAACACTTAAGAAAGCTGTTAAATGTGTAACTGGAGCACCAAGCAACCTCAGACAGCAAATATGTACCCCCGAAAGGCACAGACCAGAATCCAGTTTGTTTGGGAAGAGAGGGCTCTTAGTACAAGTCACATATTGGACAACTAAAGTGCTGCTATCCTTCTTCAGTCCAATTTTAAACCCTCTCATGCCACCTATGAAATTGATGTATGTCCTGAAAAGAGGCTGTAGAAGAAACTTTGTTCATTTACTTCTACGGATAATTGATGCCTAAGGAGATATTTCATTCAGGTTAACAGTCTCTTCGTTAGAACAACAAAAACTTTTAAATTCTGATTCTTTTGCTTTTTCTGGAACTCAGGGCCTCAGACGCTGACAATTCAGAATTTGTTATAAGATTAAATTAGGTTGAAAATCTGGAAGTTTAGTTTTGCTTTTAACAGAAATGTATTCCCTATGTTAACTGTGGAGCATCCTCCTCCCCATTCTCCTCCACAGCCCTGACCTTTTTACCTCTTCCCAGGTGGGAAACACAACGGACCAGGCACTGCCCACAGCTCTCCATTTGCTGCCCTGCAACTCCCAGAGCACAGGAAGAAGATGTTCTCAATATACTTTCCTTTTCCTTTGCAGGTAAGTTTAAATTACCTTTAAACAGGCTGTAGTGGTCACAGATCTTCGTAAATTGGAAGCCAAATTCTTTGCAAGTGGCTTTTGAATGCTCACAGTGTGAGACCGCTTCACCCCTCTCCCACTTCTGAAGCTGGAGAGGAGCATCAGTGGAGAACTGGGCAGCTTGGGTGAGATGATTAAACTCTGAGGACCACAGAGGGAGGCAGGCCTGGACTTAGGAAAGAAGTGAGCAAGAGCAGATAAATAACCTGTGAATAAAAAAATCTAATTGCACAATACAGTCCAGGTTTGTCATGTCTCTTTTGTCATCCACTCCCTGCTCCCCCCAACATGGTTTCTCTAAGAGCTAGGTTTTTAAACACCTTTTATGTGCCTCCAGCAACATTTCTGTGCTGTGGAAGGTAAGAGAGTAAAATGTACTAAACAGCATATACACAATTGCCTCTCAGGTAAATGTCCCTTTGTATATTGGAGCTAGATGGTCTTTAGGGTCCCTTCCAACACAAGCCATTCAATAAATCGGGAACAAAACTGAAGCTTCTTTCCCCTTCTTTTCTACTCTTAAAAATAAAAATTTCAAAAAACCCACACAAATTAAATGTAGTGGGAGTTACAGTGGAGGAGCTTCTTCCTTCTTGTAAAGGCTTTAAAGGCCATTGTGCCATGTTTGCTATCTGTGTGGTGGGAGTTGTGGAGACAGTTATGGAGAGGTAGGAGAGGAGGGTAAGGGTGTTTAAACAATATGTAAAAGGCATCTTCTCCTGCTTGAAAAACCTGCTGTATATCCTAATACTTTTGACCATTCAGCTGCCCCTCCCAAGCTCCAGAGATAGATTAGGGTTTAAATACAGTTGCAGAAGGCAGCCTGATGCGCCCCCATACTCTGACTGGCGTGTTCTGATGCTGTGGTCTGAGGTCCTTGCTCCTTTGCCAGGTCTGTGCAGCAGGCATTATCAGATATTCCTCAGCCAGCAGCAGCCATTTCCCACACAGCTCACAGAGATTTAGAAAAGCAAATCAGAGCACACATTTCCAGCTCCAAAGCACCCTTGGTCAAGGGGCAAACTCCTGACCCCTGTGTTATTTAGAGAGTTTGAATATAGCACAGAAGAAAGAGCTTCTCAGGAACGTCTGGTTAGAAAGCATAAGTGTTGGTAACAGCCTAGCACAAAGGGAATTGAATGAGTGGGTAGGACAGTCCACATTTCCTTTTGTGTCTAATCACTAATCAGAAGGAAATTTCTCCAGCACAATTTCCTCGGAATAAACAAGATTGAGAAGAGTAAGCAATCATGATAGGGACAGGCAAAAAATGTATTATACCTCAGATTGGTCTGGTTACAGCAAGAGAATTGGCCTTCTTTCTTCATTTCTGTCTGCAAACCAATTTGGTCATTTCAGGGGAGATAGTTTTGCTCTCCATTACACCCTTAAGCTGGTGAAAGAATGTAAAAATAATGCCTGAAAATGGAAGGTCTCACGCAAGGCATTTGAGGGATTGGGAAGATGAAGGGCATGAAAAAAACAACATTTTACTTCATCTCAGTCTCAGCCAGACTTTGCTGCTTGTTGCTGGTCTTGGAGCCTCTGGGAGTTTGCTTTTCAGGCTTTCTTGTCTAAACTAAACTGTGAAAAATGCATTCTTTAAAGTTTTATGTCCTCTGTTAAAACTATTCACTTTAAAAGTCTCGTTCTCACATATAAAGTCTTAATATTTTTCATGAATTTTTTTATTTAAAAACAAGCAAAGTATATTTGAAAAATAGTTTTGTTTTTGACTTTAAGCCTTTAAAATGCAAACCAAGTCTGCTAAGGTCTCCTCTGTTAAAATATGGAAAGTGTTTCTACTTTTTTCCAACAATTTAATAAAAGTTTCTCTACCCTGCTGGGTGCATTTGGAAGTAAAAAAGAAATTATATAGACTATATTATTGATCATTCCTGGTGGAACACCAGCAATGATAAATCATATGGAACTGTACAGTTCATTAGACATTGACAGGGTGAGGTACTGCCCTTCTGGAGCATGTGGTGCAGACAGCAAGCAGATGCATTATAAAATGCCCTATTTTTATTTAACTCTTCAGGGGCCCTTAAAACTCAAAAGAATTGGTTTCAGAAAAGTTTCACTTTCTTTTAGTTTGATTAGGCATTTGTGGAATACACATTGAAGACTGGGGGGTAGCTTTGCTTTCACAGGGAGTCCACTGGAAAGCCAACAGTTTGCTTTTCTGGAAAAACCAAATTGCCCTGTGTCTACAATCTGCTTTCCTTCACATATAAATCCCATCTCTACCAAGTCTCCAAAGAAGCAACAATGAAAGTTAGAAATTCAAAATCTGATGCTAGCTTTGGAAATGGACAGTCAGGTTTGGCTGCTGTTATTTACACATCTGATGATGCCAGCATTACTGATGTCGTACTGATGTTATTGGTACCTGCTTTTCCTGCCACTAAACAAATAGTAGAAGCAGGCACAAGGCTCCCATACATCACTGCAGCCTGCGATGCCAGCAAATGGATTAATCAGCTCTCATTAGTTGCTAGGTAACAGTGCCTTGACCTTAGTGTCTCTTCAGCCAAAGAGGGACAGGGATGTGGAGATGTTACCCGTGTGTGCTGCGTGGGCAGACACACATTGTCACCACAGCTGTTGCTCGCCAAGCTGCACAGCTCATCCCTCTGCAAGCTGCACTACATCGCTAAATAAATTAGAAAACAAGATGACTGTTCACCTCATGGCATTTCTTACAATTTCTGTCAACACATCTTGTGCTTCTCTACATCAGATTGGGTGAGATGTAGATATGATTCAGAAGAGTAGTTGCAAGGCTCCAGAGGCAGTAGAGTCACTCTGTTAGCTTCTGTTTATAAATAACTGTGGTTCCACAATATCTGGTATTACCTGGGTTTAATTACACAGCTGCTGTTACTGATGAGCACCATACAGCCCTTCAAGATCCCAACCAAAATTGTAGAGATCAAAAATGCAGGTGAAAAATTGTCTCTGCTCTGACAATTTACATTACAAACAGATGAAACATGTAAAAGGTGAAGGGAATGAAGTGAGATTCCCATTTAATTGGGTCAAGAGCAGGCAGTGAGGCACAACCAAATGAAGGGACTTGTGTGGAGACTTAGGATGAGCTGTAGCAAAGCCAAGAACTCAGTTTCTGCTTTGTTACTTCTCTGTAGTCCAGAGGGAATATTCATGGTCACCACCACTTGACACAGAAGTTGCTTTTTCACATAGAGACTTTTACATGCATTGGAGTAGGACCTAGGAACAGTGTAATGGACTCTGTGTATTTCAGTTAAAACCACAGAAATTCTTGGGAAAATTGATTGCTTTATTCAGGATTAAAGCCCAATCTGCTATATTAAAAACATACAGACTTTTATTAGAATGAAGAGAGACATTAAAATTCAGCAAATAGATAACAACATCTAAAACTACTGCTTTACTTTTTTTTCTTAGACTAAACAGACTTTAATTCAATAGTGACATCAAGATGTCATTAAAATTGCATCAGGAAATTAATGGAGGAACATTAATAATAGGTTAAACCACCAATTAGTCAAATCACCAAATTAATGCAGCAGGAGATTGAATCATGAGATTAAAATAACAAAGAATCTTTACTTGCCAGTTCTTCAGACTGAAGGGAAGTAGCATGTTTGCTTTAGCTTAAACCCACAGCTAGAAGATTTGCCCAAGGCAATAAAATTAATTAATTTGGTCTCAAGGAGTTACAGAAATCAAGTTGTGGTTTATTTTGAGTGATTTAGTGTTAACTCAAGAGTTTTCCTTAAAGCTCACCACTGCCATGATGACAAATATTTCCTTTTTTCACCCACATTCTCAAGACATAGATTTACCAGCTTATTTAAAAGGAGAAGGTTTGATGGAAGTAAATTAGTATTTTAAACTTTGTATCATTTTTGCTAACCCAGGAATATATCTCAGTGAAATATGCCATGCTAAATACAAGATTTGTTTTTGAATACCTTCTTTACATGCACTTTACAGAGAGGTAGACATTCAACACGTGCCCTAATTGCAAAGGACATATTTCTTTTAAAATTCATTATAGAGAAGGAAAAGGAAAAAGAGGAGAAAACATGACGGGTTGAAACCCTTCTGTTCTGCACCAAGGGGAAACACTGTTCACAGATATGACTTGCAGTTAAAAGGACCTAAGGAAGAAACACTGGGGCCTGAAGCACTTTGTCAGAGAGGATCTTTCCAGACAGCAAGAGTTCAGTCAAACTGCCCCGTGTCATCTGCAGCTCCCTCCTGCTCTACCCTCCCAGGTGTCCTGGATGTCCCTGCACATGCCAGCCCAAAACACTTTGTGGGCTTTGTACTTTGTCCCCTCCTTGTCGCTGTGCCAATCTTTGTGAGCAGTCACTCGGGACCGTGCAAGGGCTGCAAACAGCTCAGCTCAGTCCAGCCCACCTAAACAGGCTTCTGTCCACAGACCCACACAAAACACCTGCTGAAGGCTCCTGCTGCCCAGACATGTCTGCCCTTGCAGTTCCATGCAGTAAATCAATTTCCCAGAAAACAAACCCAAAGAGACAGTCTCCCCACCCTTCTCTCAGGTGGTGGCAAGGAGATGCCTTATGGCACCAGTCTCTGGCAGCATATGTGTGTCACACGGGTGGCTGGGGCCACGGAGGCATCCCTGAAATGGCATAACATGTCCAAGACAGTTGAGTGTGTCATCCCTCAGCCCACAAAACCAGGGAGCTGGGAAATGTGACCATATTTGTGCAAATGGTTCTATCTGGCTTCCAGTCACTTCTCCCAGGAAGTGAAAGCATCTTCAGTGTAAATGGCTGTTGGAGGTTTCTGAAGAGCAAGTTTCAGCAAACCATGTCAGGAGACCACTAGCTAAACTGAAATATTCATTAAACTGTATTCTCAGAACAGCCATTTCTGCAGTGTACCCACCATCTGCAACAGTCACTCTGAATTTCAGAAGGGATTATGAGGATAATATCTGATTCACCATTTTCATATAACTCATTTTGGCTTTCCTTCTTTCTGCAGGCAGGATCACTTGCTGGGTCTTCTTGTATCTTTGCAGACTGCCAGCAGTTTTTAATCACTGACAGTGCAAACCACAAGGAGCACAATTGCTGTCGAAAGAAGGAAGTTTCCAGGGTGGGTTTGTTTGTTTTCTTTCTATAGGTCAGATGTACTTTAGATCTTGGTAATCCATGGGCAAGTGATTAAATAAGTTAATAGAGAACAAACACTCCATTGCTGTATAGAACAGTTTACTAATGGGATTTTTAAGGTGCTGGAAGGCTTTACCTCAATGGAGATAGATAAAACTAAACAGATTTGATTTAGAGAAGAGAGATAGAGTGAAACAGGAGAAAGGTTTAAAACTTTTTGGTGTGCTTAAAAATAAGGATAAAAGTCTAGCTCATTATCTCCTTAATATAAAAGTCTGGGAAAACAAAAAGCTAGATTGGGGAAACTAAATCCAGCTACCTTTTTTTTTTGTTTTTCACATGTCCTAACAATAATACAGCAGGGTGAAAAGATCAGGACCACTTTATACACATTGTACTAATTACTGCAAGTACTTAAAGTTGTAATTAGCTTATTATACTGCAGAGAACCTAACGTGGCATTTCTTTCAAAAAAATTTCTCTCCAGATCATTAGTGGGAAAGCTAACAACATCTGCTTCAAATAAAATCAACCAATTAGCGCAGGCAACTTCGCATAGTTTGCAATCAGAGAATTATATTGTGCCAAGTGCTAATTTCAATGTGAATTCTATCTCCTTCTTATATCCCACGCTTATCTGCCAGCACAGCTGGTGTTTAACACCACTGACTTCAGTGAAGTCTCCAAAAACTTATGTTAATTTGAAGTAACCTAATCAGAAGTGTGCAATACAGACTGGGCTTGATCTCAGCTTAATTAAAACTGACCTTGTCATTTCACTGCATATAAAACAGCAGAATCTTATCATTTATCACTCAGCTATGATAAATATGCAGCTTATGTGAGAATCAAGGAAGACAAGCACTGTACCAAAGGAGCTATTTTCGGATATCAAAGCTTGGTTTTAACACACTGTAAAATGCCACTCGCCTGTGGCTGCCAGTAAATAATTCAAATAGTTCAGAAAGCCCAAAGTAAGCTCCAAAACCTCCTTCTAAAATTACCAAACAGGGCATCACTGCCAGGCTTTCTCATTTTGATGCTATCAGAATTACACATCAAAAGCTGGCTATTGTCACTGACAGTAGATGTGAAACACAGCTTGCTTTTTAAATGAAGTTTGTCCTTGTTCCGTTTTAATGTTACAGTTTCCCAAGCAGAGGACATGAAAAAGATGAACTTGAAAAAAAAGTGTATTGGCAGAGTTCAACATAGCAAAACATAGCAATCAGAAACTAACTTGAAATAACTTTTTTTTACTTCACTTTATAATTTAAATCAAATAATGACAATTTGGTTTACTTGAGTGTGTTTATCAGTTGCATTTGCTCTCAGCTGTACATGGTTGCCAGGATCA
This sequence comes from Ploceus nigricollis, assembly GCA_013399945.1. Taxonomy (NCBI): domain Eukaryota; kingdom Metazoa; phylum Chordata; class Aves; order Passeriformes; family Ploceidae; genus Ploceus; species Ploceus nigricollis. Next base: position 664,176 of record VXBC01005917.1, on the reverse strand, counting down.
AACTTTAGACATCCAAAATTACAGTTTCCTGTGGAGTTAACTCTGGGGAGCAAGTTTACACTGTGTGTTCTTACTCACCCCCTGAAGGACTCTACCCCTCATCCATCACCCTTTCATGTCTGATGTTACTTTATTCCCCGGGGACCATCCCAGCAGATTGCTGCACCGATGCTTCCACGGGTCCCAGATCTGAGCTTGCACACAAACACAGCTACAGGGCCAACTCCTGTCAGAGGCTTATCTTATACCAGTGAAAAATCTAAGCTGCTTTGTCACGTTGGCTGATATTCACTCACATAGCAGACAAAGTAGCAGTGGAAGCACTTTTCCTGTCAGGATAACTGCATCACACGTGACAGCTTCCCTCAGCAGAACAGGAGTGACCAGCCACATGTGCAGGCATATCCTACTGCAAATGCAAGGTACATTACCCTAATCCAAATCTTTCTCTATGGTGCTGGCAGTACAGCCAACCTCATGCTAACTGAGGGTAAAAGCAAGCACGGCCAGCTCCCAAAGCTCAGTTGAAAGTCATTTGATCCAAGACAGACACCTGCAGCATGTGCTGCAGGTGTCCCTAGGAGCAGGGTCCTCACTGCAGGGAGCAGAGAGGAGAGGGCATGACCACAGCATCATTCATCTTAAAGCAGATATCTAAAACCAGCAGACAAACTGAACTCAAAAATACCTTGGCTGTGTCGCTGGAGCTCAGAGTGACTGACTCAGAGATGTCCACACATGCTGCAGGTGGCAAGGTGGGGTGAGATGCACCATGACTTTATGCTTGAGCAGCTTGTCCTGCCTGCCCTCAGCAACATAAAGCAGTTGCCAGAAACAGACAAGCACACACACCTTAATCCTAACTTCTATGGCTCTAGCAGGAAGGTCTCCAATTAGCTCTGATCTACTTTTCTAATTATTGTAGTCCAGTCTCACCTGTTTATAAACTGCTCTCCCTGTACCATGTTTGTGGTTATTTCCTGATTAGTTGCTCATGTACTTGTAGGAGGTTAAATATAGTTTCTTCTGCTGGTAGGTATTCAGCTTAGATGGGCTTTTTTGACATTTCAGCATGTCCAGAGTCAGCCTTTCCTCCTCCTCCTCCTCTCTCACATCCTGTTGTTCTTGAAGTTGCAGCTTTAGCATGGAACAAAGGCAAGCAGCCTAAGTGACTGTGCAAGGACAGGGAGAACCGTGTGTGAACAACCTTGTCATATGCAGCAACAGGAATAACTAATGAATAATAATCAGACCAAAGATACTGTAGTTTCTCTTGGCAGCATCCCAATGTTTCCTTCTTATCCTTCTGTCTCCAAGACCCTGTGAGTCTGTATGCATACTAATGCAAATGTATATTTGTGAATATATGCATATATAGGAAACAGGTGTAAATCTAATAGAGCATGTATCTGATTTTATACATGTAAGTGGTATTCAATCCATAATAAAAGCTCCCTCTAGAACAATGACTCACATAAAGCAATTGAAAATGTATCCAACAGCTCTTTTGAGTGAGGCTGCATATTACACAGACAAGTCAAGAAGGTAACAGTTTATGACAAAACATAAATTAAATTAAATTGATCATCATGGACTCATTGTTAGGACTGGATCACTTAGAGAATAAAGCCCAAAAAAATTCCTTCCAAGTTAGACTTCACTACATACTGTAGGCGGCAAGATAAAAGCAAGGAAACCTGGAAACCTACTTCTAATAAAGACTCAGTAAATACTCTCACAAGTTAAGTAATAATAGAAGCTCTGAAAGTTACTTAATATGGTGTATTGAAATATCAAAGCTACATCCTAGTCAAGCCTTTTTATAAGGTCTGCTGGTACAAGCCCTGTATGAAAGAGCTGTGAAGCTCAGTGCTCCCAGATTTAGCTGGTTTTTAAGAAAGCCTTACTAATTAAAGTAGAAAGATGGCTGGGGGTAAAGTTATAGGAAACTGAGAGGTTATATTCACATTGTAACAGAAGTCATAAAAGTACACAAATTATCAGGTAAAATACAGCTGCTGCTCCCTGGATGGAATGTAGTTGGCACACTGGAAACCTATCCCGTGGTGATTCCAGTGTGCACACAATCTGCAGCCATAGCACCTGCTATGGGATGGAATGGAGCAGAGTGCAGACACCACGGCCAGGCTCTTTTGGAATCCTCGTAGGGAGGGGAGCTCAGTGGTGCTGAGTAGCTGATAAACCCCATAACACCTGTCAGCCAGGGAGAGAGGAGGAGAGCTATTGCTGCCAAGGCAGCAGCTGTGGTGAAATCACTCTCCTCAGATGAGCTTGGTTCTTTATAACCTAATTGTAATATTAGCACACACCTACATCCCAAAGGTACCCCCTCCAAGGTACAACCACCCCTCAACGTGCAAGTGCTCTATGTTCTAGTGACTGTATCTTCAAGAGCAAAGTGAGTTACACCAATCAGTAGTAACCGAGGTATGCACGACTGGAGTGACTCAAGCTCCACCTAAACATGAAAAATAGTATAAAACTAAGTAGAGACTGGACAGAAGTAAGGGAAAACACCATTGCAATTGCTGGGATCTGTCAATGAGCTGAACTCCCCCATAGAGACTCCTCTTGGGTAAGAACCACATTCTGTGTCTGAATATTTTTATTGGGTATTGGAGCTTGTCTCTGCATTGCTTTGAATACATTTTTGCAGTCAGATACTATCACCAACAGATCCTATCAAACCTTCATCTGTCACAATTTTCTATTGATAAAGAGTGTTATTCCATAAACTGTGGGTGTGAGTCCTTCACGGGCAGTCTCCAGCAGCAGGGTACATATCTGAATAATGCAGACAACCTGCTGAGGGTTCTCCTTTATGCTCTTGGTGTGTGTTCTTGGACAAGTCAATCAGACCAGCCTCTGACCCAGCAGGACTATTCAGAGAAGGGTCCCCCTAGGAGGACACTGACTGGCACAAGGGTCTCAGCTTTCCTGGGCCACTGACAGACAATTCACACACTAAGGGTCAAGAAAATCTCCCTTTTTCATGTGACAACTAGAAAAAGTTCTGAGAGGCTTGTACAGTCTTAATTATCTTTTAGTAAATGCCTTCTCTTTCCTTTGCATTACACAATAATGGTTGGAACTAAAGAAGCCCAAAGGTGTTCGCTGTGATTTACCTCCCTGTGTGTCACAGGGATATAAAACATATCTTATAAACATATAAAAAATATCTTATAAAAACATATAAAACATATCTTAGACCTAGCCCAGAGGCTGGTGTTCAAAACTGAAGAAAAATTACTGTGATTGGGTAAGACACTTTTTTAAAGTTTTTTTTTAAAAGTTAAATAAAATATATTTTAGCTCAAGTCAACATCTCAGCCCACCACCAGGGAAAAAAATTATTGTTTCAAAGCTTTTTATAGTCTGCTAATTATTATGGGTTATGCATTACTTCTTCAGGAATGGCTACACGGCTGGTTTGCAGGAAGAGTGCACATTTAAGCAAGGTTGTACTCTAGGCTAGGTAACAATATTAAGGGGGAGAGAAGCTTAAGAAGTGGCATGGATAAAAACATGAAAAGATATATGGGAGAAAAAGAAAATAAGATTTTTATTAAGGAAGTCAGAGTGGAGCAATGAGGGAAAGAGAAGCAGGAATGGACCAGTAGGAAATAAAAGTGGAAATGGAAAAATAGTAGCTTGGAAGGAGGTGAGGGGCATAATAATTGAACAGTCATGGAAAAAAAAAAGGCTAAGGCAATCCTCATGGTTCAAAGGGCAGAAAATTAACAAAATTAACAGCTAAAACAAAAACACCTCCAGCTTTGCAATTATTTTTCCCACCTCATCCACAATTACGATCTCTACCTCAGTGAGACTATACACAGCAGAACTTATGTTAACAGAAACTCAAGCAAATTTTGCATTTTTCTTTTCAAATGTAATTGCCTTGCATAAGGACCCAAGCATCATCCTGTTGCTGGAACAAATCAGGACACTGGACCAGAGAAGTTGAAAATAACTTAAAGTTCATGTGAGAACAGACCCTACAATGGGATAAAAGTAATGAGCACAGAGGTCTCTTTCTGACAAGAATAGGAAGAGACACATGGCTGAGGGAGTAAAATTCAGGCCAACCCTCCAAAGCTGACACCACCACACTCATCTAACTCCTGAGCATCCTGTTCTTCCTCTCCCCATAACTGCAGACTCTGGCAAGCCAAGAGAGCTGTCTGGATTCAGATAAAAGGAAACATAACCATCCTGGTGGCACTGGCATTGTTGCTCACCTCATGTCTCTTTAATTTCTTCCTCCACATGGTGGATTGCAGAAGAGAGGAATGGCATCTTGCTAAATGCATTGTATCCTACTGCTCTGAATGTGTACTGGAAAGGAGAAATTGCTGTTAATCATACATGTAATGATTACAGACATATTAATCCTTATTAATACAGACAATTTAATCTTTTAAAAGATTAAAAATTATGTATCCCATTTCCAAAGAAAACTGTAATTCAGATCCAAATAAATCTCTATTTATATTTTTATCTAAATGTATATGTAGATTTAATATGTCCTATTCACAATGTATTTCTGGCAGGCATGAAAATCCTTTACCAGCTTTTTAGCAAGTGTGGACTCTGCAGGTCTACATATCACATCCCTGCAGAGTGCAGAACACAGCAGAGGCTTGATTACCAAGCAGCACTGTCATACTACAAAAAAAAAAAAAAAACAATGCACCACCTCAGTAACAAGGAGACCATAAGGCTCATGGTATTGTTCAAGAGTTACTTAGTACGTTATGTACCTTGGATTAATCAGACTTATTTTTATATGCATTCATTTTACATGTATTAGGTTGCAGCTTAATCTTGTCATGTACTTATGAGCCATATGTTGTAGTTTATACAGATTAATTTTATGTAATAGCTGATATTTTATTTATTTTATTTTAATTTCTGCATTCATATTTCAGATGTGTGCAATCCAGGATGCCCACATTTCCCAAGAAAGTTTTTCAATATCTCTCTCTCTCCCTCTTTTAGAGAGTTCTTACCTTTTCACTCCATGATTGAATTGAAGTGGCTCTACTGCCTTGCAATAACAAAAAATTAGGCTGGCAATACTCACAGCTTTACAGCAATGCATCATTGACATTCAGGTATCATGGAAGAATGATGGAAATCATCAGACCTATCAGCTCTGAGTTCAATAACGCTACATGAAACTGTTCTTCAATATGCTACTGGAGTCTATGTAAAAAACTGATGGGAGAAGTCTAAACCCAAGGAGTCTATTCATATAAACACAACTCAGTACAGGTTGAGCTCCAGTACATAACTTAAAATTGAGCTTCAGTCAGTTGCTGGCACACACTCGAGGATTTTTAAAAGTACAAAGGCAATTCTCCAAATTATATACCTACTGACAGCTGACTTTCTTGAATTATTCAAAAGCAGGAGCTTTTGGCAATCAATGCATCAAGCTGAACAGAGTTAAAACGTAGAGTAGTAGAGAAGTTGTAAGATTTAAAATGTATGTCACCTGAAAGTGTATTGCTCTTGTGCCAGACCAATAATGCTTGACACAAAAAAGTGTAAGTTAGTGTCAGAGTTGAGGGCATCTGTGTAACCTGTAGTGCCAGCCTGAAAATGGGCAGGGTGGTCAAGGCAGCTGTATATTCTTCCCCAGCTTTAGCCTGACTTTCCACTAGCTACCTTTAAATTTGTTTTTAAGACATTGGTTTAAATTATATTGTTTCTCCTCCTGCATTCACAGATGCTCAGTTTTATCCTTCAAGTTCTAGCACAGAAGTCCTCTTATCAGAGGCCATAACGTTCTAAGAAAAAATTGTTCTGTTAAGAGACATTCATAAAGCTGAGTCCCCTGCAAAAGAATGTAACACCTTGGCTTTCAGTCATACTGTGTGAGGACTGCTACAAGAGAGATTGTACTTAAGAAGCACAGAATATTTATTGATACAATTTCATATTTAAAAAACCCCAATTATCATTGCCCTGTAATTATAGTAACACAGTTTTGAGCATGACGTTCTGTAGCATTTGGGAAGAGTATTATTTCCTTCTGGCTGCTGCTTTGCCCCCCATTTCAAAGCTTCTCTAATTTTTTCATGTGAGTTCATAACATTTTAACCAGATTTTGCCATTACTAAAACATAATCTCTTTCACAGTGTATATTTGCAAAATATGTGAGGGGTGTGACCCTACAGCAATTCAATTTAAAGTTTCACCCCTCTGGGACAGAAAACAATAGGCGAAGAAGCAGCACTCACAGCAACATATGAACACCATACAGTAGGGATTTACTTAAAGATTTTTTCCTTTTTCTGAAAATATTGTTACCACCATGCTCACCAAGTAAATACCTTCACTACTGGGTATATTGTCATTTACCCTAAAATTATTAAAATGTCTGCATTATAACTGTAAATAACATCAGCAGATAACTGTCTTAGGTGTGAAAATCACTAATCCTAATCCTTTATTTTTTATCATAAAAATGGAATTGAGATCCATGTTCCCATTTATGTGAGTTTTGTTCTCTCAGTCCTGTCATTCACCTGCTTCCTGTCACTGCAACAAGTGAAATAAGAGCTGTGCTAGGAGGATGAGGCAGAGCTCTCAGACTGGGCCAGGCTTTTACAAACACACAGCAGTCCTTAAAATGCCAGTTCTCTCTTCAGTGACATCCTGTCTGCAGTGACAACTACTGCTGCAAATCTTATTCAGTAGCAACTGTGAGGCTGCCAACAGGTGTCCTGAGCCAAGGTTTCCTTTCATCTATTGTTGCTTAATGGGAACAAAAATTATTGTAAAGGATCTGCCAACATGACAAAATGCTACAATTATCCTAAGAGTAATACCTATAGGCACTTTAGCAAGGGAAGCAGAACTATTCTCCAGAAAAGTTAACCTCAGTACATCATTTACATTTTTGTTTTCTGTCATTGCTTTAATGGTTAAAGAGAAGTAGAAATATAAAAATACTTTATTTCTCTAGAAAATAAGAATAAATGTACCACAGGGAAGACCAGCCCACATATGATGTTTCCTATTTCTCCTTGCTTCCTTTGTTTTAGAACTTTTACCTCCCATGAGTTATTTTCCTCATTTTCAGGAGAAAATATCATGTTTGGGAAAATACCTAAATTCTCCCAAAGTTTGGCAATACACAAATATAGACTTTTCCAGGATTATTTCTGCATTCATGAAGATCGGGTATACTAAGTATAACTTTATTAAACCTCTTAGGGGATGCCAAACCCAGAAGACCAAAAGAGGCAAGGCTGCTGCATCTCCATGTCTCCAGATCCAGCCAGGATCCATGTATTCCCAGCACGTCCCTGCATGCACACAGGTACACAGCACACATGTCTGTAAAAATCCAACAAGCCACACACACACATGAAATGGGTCTCTCAGGCCATGCTCACACTGTGTCCCTAGAATTTGTCTCAGAGCCTCTGATCCCTCTAGAAGTCAGATCTCAGCCTCTCTGCTCACTCTAGTGTCTGGCCTAGACTTACGGCTGCTTAAATATTTGGTCACGTATCTATGTCACCAGCTAGACTGGCTTAGTATTTCCTAGTGATCGCTCCCTCACATGCCCCATGTGCCTGTATCCCACTCCAGCTGGTGGAGCAAACCTACATGGAAACACACATGCACAAAAAATAAAGAGTTCCTCACCCTCAAAAACAGTAATGGGATTTGGTGAGAAGACCAGGAGCCAGGCATGACCAGCAACCTTTTTACATGGAACCAACCCTTTACCCCTCCCTTTTCACAAATTCTTTTCCTCCCCAAATCAGCTAGAAACCTCTCTTTCCCCGCTTTTAATTCCATCCCATAGAAATCTTGTGCAGTCCCAAAATACACTTTCTGGCTTCTCATAATAAGTTTCATATTCCCAAAGGCTATCCAAAAGATGATCCAGAAACTCTTTCCTCTGAGGCATTGTGATGGGTGTCACTCTCAGACCACAGGACAGGCCATGGTCCCAAAGAAGCTGGGGAAGGGAAGGGTATTATAAATGTTCCACATTGCCATTGTTCATTTGTGCTCCCCTGTCTGTGTGGGCACGAGGGTTTTTTTAACCGTTACCCAAAAAACCAATTGCCATGTCATCAGAACACATAATGTGGGATAAGCAACAAGAGAGAATGAATGCTGCAGGCTGAGACAGAAGAGATGTTCAATGCTGCCAGCTGTGTGATGAGCCAGTATCGATCCTACAGAAAGTACATCCATTATACAAGATGCACTTGGCTCCATGCTGATAAGTCATTGAGGAGAAGGCAATGATATACAAGAATCAATGCAGGCCCCCTCTCTCTTTTTCCTGCATGATGGCACAACAGTATTGGGCTTTCCCGTACCAACTCAGCTCTCCATCCACCCACCTTTACTTCCTAGGAATGATATTTTTCCTCACGCACAATCCTCATCTTTCTTTATTTTTACTTTTCCCATGCCCTTTTTAAGATACATGCTTCACTTTGACCTGATGTGGGAGCTAAGAACTCTACATTGCTATACCTCAGTGTTAGCTTCCCCTATCTGATCCCCAGGAGATTTGGGGTTTTTTCATTTGTACTGCAAAACCATGTACACACTTGGACATGCTTATGGTGTGTTTGGCTCTGCATCTAAATGCTATCAACTTGCTCCTACCAGCCTCTACTTCAGGAAAAGACATCATTACAAACATTTACAGCAAAGGTGATTCCTTCAGGGTTTGCAGAACTGGTAGGTCTGAAACAGCCTTGACTTAGCAACTCAAGAGAACAGGTAAGCATTTCAAAGTGTCTAGGGAAGGAGTAACAACTAGGATAGAAGATGATATCAGAATCCAGATTTTTTTCAGAGTGATGTAACTTCTTAAGTCACTCTGCACTAGTCATCATGACCCCTTCCTACCAATGAGACCATACACATGTCCACTTCCACAAAAATTCAGATACTCTGTCACATAGTGAGAGAACCAGAGACTTGCTCATTCAAATGAGTAGAAAATGTATAGCATCTGCTACATATGGTCTTCCCCAATCATGTTATGGATGTCTGAGTGTTCATGTGGTAGACATGAAGCAAACTTTAATATTATATCTACCAACAGTCCTCTATAGCTCCAACAGATATGTTGATATAAAGTCATATCCAGACAGTGGATGGAAGTGGGTTGTTTGTGAGATGGACATCACCATGTCATGAAGACTACGATGACAGCACTCCAGAGACAGATTTTATGATATCCTAATTAGGATAACATCATCATTTTTTGTGAAAAAGAACCCCTGGGTGTTCCTTGGGATGTTATATTTTTAAAGCTCTTTCTCCACGTTTGCCCCCTTTCTGAAAACTTGCTTTCTAAACAAGTTAAAATCAAACAAAATTTTTAAATTTGATCAAACACAAGTTTAAAAATTCCTAAAGCAGATCTTTCTACCACTGTCAGCCTCAAATCCCTTTTAAACTACCCAGTATTTCTCTCCCTTAAAACAACTTGGCTTCTCCTAAACAATATGTTTGGGGAGAGGGGACACACAGAGCTGACGTTCTGTTCCCAGAACAGGCAGGAATATAGATGGGCATATTGCTTTGGCGGCTGAGAAATTTGTTCCCCCTCCATGCTCATTCTTTCATTAGTTTCCCTTCTGTGACTGCCAACAACATTGCCAATTAGTGCTAATCATGGTATGGACACCTGTCCACAAGAAAGGAGGCTGAGAACAACTACACAGTCATTTTCCAAAGCACAGGAAGCAGCTGTCAAACAGTAATGACTTGCAGTCACTTCTGGCATTGGCTGTACTGCAACAGGTGGCCAAAAGGTAAAATAACATTAATGCCATTATCTGCTCTCTTAGTTGCTCTATCCTCGACTTTGATTCTTCCTTTACATTCCACAGCATTTAAGCTTGCAAAGAGTAGTGACAGCTATAATGTCTATAGATGTATATCTCATGTTCTTTTACTGAATATGAAAACTTTGAAAATATGAAGAAATTTATATTTCTACACACTTCAAGAAGATGAAGTGACAGAGATTTAAGCACAGGGAGTTTTAAAATTGAAATCAGAAGTCATAAATTGGAATTCTATGAGTTTCACATGAGCTGATCTTCCGTAATCTCTACAGTTATGCATCATCTAATATGTTCCAAGAATCCTCTTTTTATGGACAAGTTCCAGTGAGCTCAGGAGGTGCTGATTGTGCCAAAACCTCTGCAAATCAGGAATCACATTCACTTCAAACTTAGGATAAGAAAATACAGACTGTGTAAGTAGTAGCCAAATGTGGAAAAACATGGTTTAATAATTTTCCCATCACCGTGAAGGAACTGTTTGACAGAAACTGAAAATCGGTTTCTCCATAACAGCACATCACAAGCTGCACATTGGCAGTGTCCCACCTCTTCTCTCAGTCCTTTGCCTCAATTGCTATACTTTATTTGACATTGACAAGTCCTACAGGCAACCACCTCCTTAACACAATTGATTCATTGTCAGGACAGCTCTGTGATATCTATCGTATGGGCAGAGAGCCTCAGGAAAAATGAAGTGCAGGAACAGTAGGAGAAATTAAGCTGGTTCAGAAAGATTTATTGTAGCCTGTGGTAACTCCTCACTACCAGTCCTTGCTAAGTTACTGGTCTGTCCACAGACTCTGCATGTGTGGTTTCCCACACTTGTTTTAAAAGTGAAATGCAAAGCCATCTCTGCAGAAATCTGAAGGCAGTCACTCAGTGATAATCAGCAGGCTCTAAGTTATTAGCTGTACTGCACAGCTCTCTTGAAATTCAAGTAATAGGGTATTTCTACTGTGAATTATTCTCATGGAATGGGATCTGCAGAAGAGTGAGATGAAGAACACCCTTCATCAGGTTTGAGTCCAGATTCTGAGGTCAGATGCCCCGAGCCTTGCTGCTGCACTCTCACAGCTGGATGCTTCTTGGCTCCATCTCCTCTGGTCTTGCCAAATCCCGGGAGTATCCCTTTCCATAGCATAGGCTCTGTCTGGCAGTGCCAGCTTTGCACCTTCTCTGCTGTTCTGTGCTTTCTCCAAGGCTCATCACAGCCACCTCCGCCCAGGCACAAAAGGATCCCTCCCGGTCAGCGCAGTCAGAGCGCGTCTCTCTGGCGGACGAGCGATGAGCGCGGCAGTCCCGCCGCTCCCGCCGCCTGCCCTGCCGCGGGCGCTGCCCGTGGTGCTGAATCCTTTCCCTCGGTCCCGCCCTGCCCGGAGTTCTGGATGCGGGCACCATGAGGCCATAACTGCAGGAAAACCATTGCCGAAGACGTTTCCTGCCCAAATCTATCAGCCAAGAAGCTGTATTATACGGTTTTGTCCCAGCAGAATGAGAAAAACATTTCAGATAAATATTGATTCAAGAAATGTCTCACCCACTTTCTTTCTCGCTGAGACTTGATAGTCTTCCAAAAGCCTCATTAAGTTGTCACTTTGTAATCTTCAGGTAACCCATTTGTCTGTCAGATTTGGCTTGGGGTTTTGGTCATCTTCATCACAGTGAATCTGGTGGTTTCAGTCCTGTTTGCTAAATCCGGGCTGTTTGACATCTTGCCAATATAGGTCAAGCAATATGATATTCTGTATAAAAGTATTTTGTGAGAGAATGAATCACTAAACTTTTCATAAGGCAGATCTGATACCTACTTAATCCACAGATAAGTCAGAGTTTATGAATCACTGAGTAAGTCATACAAAGCTAACATGGTGAAAACATAGATATTTAAATATTAACATTAATGTTATCAGTTCTCTTAAGTACAGGACAGATTATTCAATCCAATAGTATTATTTTGGAGTTTAGTAACTGTACATCACAATCTGTTTGTTATTAAGGACACACTGGCACTATCACTATTTTTAAATGATTCTTTGAAATTTCACTCCACGTAAGATGTACATCCTAGTTGCCTACATAAAAAACCACAATGTCGATGAGCATAATTATTCCCTCTGGAAAAGAATACAAGGGAAACTGAATTATTCTGGCAATTAAAAACAGGAAGCAGCTTCTTACAGCTCCAATTTCTTGTGGATTTCTGACAGTCAGAAACAGCTGGACAAATGTACCTCTACAAAAGATATTTGCATAGAAACCTACAAAAACTGATGCCCTTGGACTCCACCTCAGCCAAAGTGCTTGGCCATTGTTGGAGCAGGCTCAGAAGGATACTGCTCAGAAGCTTTATACTACACACAGGCCTAATTACCTTTCTCAGTTAAGTTCTTAGACAAGTCTAACCAAGAAAAATCAGCATTCCATGATAGTCAGTGTCCCTGTTGTGCTTTCAGCAAACAGACCTCAAAATCGAGATGATACCTGAACTATCTTAGAGGCATCTATGCATTCACCATTAAAGTAAAAAGTTTTCCTTCCTCTACCATATTAGCAAAAACTTGAGTTTTGCAGTTTCCAAGCATGCTAGTCTAACTCTGTAATCAAACACCAAAATCCTTTTTTTAATTGTGTTGGAAACAAGAGTTAGTTTTACCATATAAATTACTTCAATGTACAGGCAGTTTTTTAAAGTATAATATCTCACTTTGACAAAATAATAGTAACTGCATTACTTTAATTTTCAATCAATTCAGCCAAATTAGGCAATGAAGTGGGGGGAAAATGAAAACTGTGTGATAGCTGAGATTATATCAAGTCTAAAACTTTCCATAATGTGTTGGTTGAAGACCAAAGGAAAAAGTCTGACAAGAAGTCTGATTTGTTTCAAAAGTTCAGTTATTGCCTTTTATCTAGATCCCGCTTGGAAACAAAACATTATCAAGCAGAAATAGCAATTTCACAGTTGGCAAGGCTTGGCATTCAACAGCAGTTCTTACAGCACCACAGCAGTACAGAATGTGACTCATCACTCGTCCTTAGGCTGCACAGGCTCATTCTCTGACATCCAACAGCTTCTCCTTTATCTTGGTTGGGCAGGAACATTAAGGCTCTCAATTTTCCAATGTATTTCAGAGTGATTTACCTAAAACCTGAATTTAGCAAAGTAAAACTTCAGCGCTTGAACTGGTTGCAATCAATCATTCAACAATGAATGGAAAGCTTACTAGATGCTAGAGACAGTGATTCTTATAGTTGGTTGCTCAAATACTTCATCCTTTTCTCTTACAGTATGTTCAGGAAGGCCACTTGTTGGCAGGATAAAAAAGGTCACTGACCTCTCTTCAGGTGACAGCTTTATTTGTCAGGTTTATTTATAAGCAGCCAGGGAGTCGGCCAACAGAGAGCTAAACCATAGACACATCAACTTCAAAAAAAATATTGAGAAAGAAAGGGCTTTCTGAGGTCTTTCGTCATCAGATCATTTCATGCCAATTGATTTTCTTTGTCCTTTGAGAGAGATTTTCTCTGATACTGGGTATTTTCACATGCAAATATGGCTACCACTGAAATTGCAAGGGAATGTCCTTCTTCTAGGGAGGATGTGTTCATTTGATCTCTTTTAGGTCAGCTTTTTGAATGAAGACATAAAAGCTTGTGTTTCTCACAAATGACCATCAAAGGGAGTTGATGGAAAGCTCAGATGAAAACCTCAGTGTTACAAGGAGAGGTAAAGCAAGACAGACAAATTCCATCCTGGGATCCTTCAGGCTGAAGACACATGGTTCTCCAACAAGACGTAAATCTGCAAAATATAAAACACGCTGCCAAAAAAAAGAAAAAAAGTTTAGATCATAAGGACACTAATGACACTTCACCTGTTCAATAGCAACTCCACTCTGTACAACCAGAGCACAAATATGACTCTGCTGGGAAAGTCTGAAGCAATAGCACAGCTCTTCTGCAGAGTAACAAGTGCTTGGCACCACTCAGCTCCTTCAAGTTGAAGCTGCTCAATAAGGTCCAGCATTCACATTAATTTAAGGGCAACATTCCCTTTGTTAATAAAGGTCACGAGATTTGATCATTCTGCATCTGCACAGTTGTTTGGAAAAAATTAATTTGCTCAGTGAAAAAACAAAGAATATTTTAATCATTAGCAGCATTGCCCTGGTAATAAAAATGTGACGCTTCCCACCTAACCTCACCCCCAGCTGAGAAATTTGTTTTAGTTCCTCCTAGTGATGCAATAAGCTCTTTATTGTAAAAAAACTATGAACCTCAAATTGATATATGAGCCAGAAGGACTGCTGTGAGCTTCCAGTTTGTACTAAAACTCAGAAGCTGAGCAGAGATCATTTGGACCATCAACATGGCTTTAACAAAGTAAAACAGACCAAACTGAAGGGGAAAAATCTATCCTGATCTTCAAGTTTGCCTTGACAGAGCCCTTAAATTATAGCACACTGCTGCAAAAGATGCCTTTCTTCTTGAAATTACTGCAAGCTGACCTTATTAAGAATATGAGAAACACTGCAGAAAAAAAAAGTCACTCCACAAAATAATAACACACACTACAGAAAATTAGGGGAAAAAAACAGTTACAATCACATTCTAACCACGTTTTCCTCTTTGATACAACAAATAACTTCCATTTTCAACAATGGGAGTTACTCACATACAACAAATGGAAAATAGGCCCCAGTCTGCTCAGAAATTGGTGTGAATGGAAAACACAGATTACAGGCAACAATAAAATATATTTCTACTGATAGCTCACTTCTGTTTTTCTCATTCAGAGTCAGGGAATATGTCCATGTATCTCTTTCCTCTTTCTTCTTTCTTTTTGGGACATATTTTCCAATTTTTATATATTGAAATTCAAATCCAAAATACACACATTTGGCACCTTGAAAATTCTGATCTTGAAGAGTTTTTGGATAGAAAAGTGGAAAGTGTATGTTTTTTACAGTGAAGCATTAAAAAAGCATAGAGGAAATAGTGGAAGACATTGTCAGAATACTTCAGCTTACTGTTTATGCTTCCAGAAGCAAACATATAAAATGAAAGCAAAGTATGTCTTGATACAATGTAGCAACGATTTCAACAAAACGTTCATCAAATATTTTAATTCCATTTAAAAATTCTATCTCTAGGTTCACAGCATTATGCAGCACTATCGTGCATAGAGTTCATAATGTGTTCTAAAGGGGCACAATTAAAACAAAAATCTACAGAATATCCTTGGATCTTTCCTGTTCCAGAGAGAACCCTGCAGTCAGAAACATGTCAGCTTTGTCCCTAGGGAGATTTCAAAGTCTGGACAGAGCCACTCAGAAACAAAGGCAGCTCTTTATGGGAGACTGTATGTAAGCCAAGCTCTCCCCTGTGTGTGTGCTCAAGTTCTTGTATTGTTGGGGTTTCTTTAATCCAAAGCATAGCTATCCCCAGAAGTCACTTCACAGCATAGTCAAGGAGACATCTACTCCCCATGTTGGAAATACCCAGTTCCTCTGCTTTGATGAGGTTGAAGCTTTGTCTCTGCACAGTAAATATCAGGTTGAGCCGCAGATGAGACACACCAGAGCCCAGCTAGCAGAGCTGAGACTTCTTTCTGACCTAAAAAGACATAATTTCTCTAATGTGAATACAATTTTTACTTTTTCCCTAGTCCTACACCTGTTTCATCTTTGCATGTAGCCAATTATCCTTCTCAAGTCTAACGAACACCTTTCAAAGTCTTTGAATAAAATTTCTTTTTATTTAATTTTTTAAAAAAATAAATAATTTAAATTAAAAAAAAAACATGGAAAATATTCCAATCAACTTTAGGAATTTTCTCAGAAGCAACCTGAAATGTTGAACCCCAAGTCAATATTACAGTGTCTTGGAGTGTGTCATTTTTAATGACTTAAAATTAAAAGTACCAACAATCTCACAAAATTTAACCTTTTGTTTCTCATCAAAACATTCAAACATTTCTTGCCTTGCATGGTGTTAGACTAGACTGAACAGTCAAATCTTTTCTGATCACACTTTCCACCCTGCACTATTCCAAGAAAAGCTTAATCTTGTTATGACATGCCTGTGACGAGTAATGTGATGAGGGAAAAAGGAGAAAGAATTCATCAGCTAACAGGAGAAACTAGTACAGAAGAATAAGTGAAAACTAAGTAGAGAAATCTGTAAGAGAACAAATATAATTAAAGAGAAAGCTTTTTGGGAAGTTAGACATGAAGAACAATTTCTTATTCTGAAATTTTCCTGTTTCAACATTTCATTACTAGTCCCTTGGGGCTGTCCACACAATTGCTTAGAAACCATACTTATTTATACATAACTTGGATCTTAGTTCAATAAATCAAAATTATTTTATTCCAGTCATAACCATTTAATATAACAGATGAAACTATTCCAAAAGCCTATTCAGAGAAATATAAGGAAAATTATTTGTCACTTATACTTTTGCCATCAACTTGAAAAGACCTACAAGGGCTTTTGAAATTTTATAGCTGCCTTTAATAAGAGGGCAATAGTGAGCCCATATATCACACATTAATTGTTACTCCTATCATCTTCTAAGGTGAAGTTTTGAATATAGCTCCAAACTGGGATTTACAATCATTGTCAATAAAATCTGCACATTACAGAGATTAGTGGAGTAGAAAATAAAGAGGAAGACACTTACCCTTACAGAAGGTTTTCAATTGCATGGTAAAGTGACTTGATGCATTGAAAAAAACTCTTGAAATATCACAAAGTGCAGGAGGCAGATCCCACTGATTGGATAGGAACTCAGAGATGGTACATGGGAGTTGTCAGACTGAGTAGTGTGAAGGACTGTTTCAGGCCCTGACACCAAAAAAGGGAGGATATCAAACACTAGAGCAGGGATTTTGCTGCTGTACAGGGGGTTGGCCAGTTGGGAATAGTATGGGTCAGTTGTCCATGGTGATATGGAGCACATTCAAAGAAGACAGGAAAAAAAGCCAAAAGGCTTGAGAGAAAAGCTTGTGTTATAAGCCTTAAGGTCTCAAAATATATCTTATGAATGACAAAACAGAGAAGAGCTAGGCCTGGAGGGTCAAACAAAGAACAGACCTGGTAGAGAGCAACAAATATGTTGACTAGAGGCAAGGTCAGACAAATGAAGTAAGATCTGATTTGCTGGCATCAAGAGGTAATTATCAGAACAGCTTCTCTTCAGAATGAGATGTGGTCATTTGCATATTACATCTTGAAATGAGAAGTGTGCTGAACAGCCAAGGTGGTGCTTTCTAGTCTTGGCAATCACACTTGAATAGGAAAATCAGAACTGACTGTCATGGTTTAACTCCAGATGACAACTAAGAACTACACATCTCGTCCACTCTTCCCCAGCAGGAGGGGGAGAAAACCAGAGGGTAGAAGTGAGAAAAGTGATGGTTCAAGATAAAGACATTTTAAATAAGCAAAAAAAAAATATTTTAAATAAGCAAAAGACACTTGTGCAAGTAAAGCAAAACAAGATTTTCACTCCCTACTTCCCATGAGCAGTCAAATATTCAGACCTCTTCAAGAAAGTAAGGCTCCATCACTCATATGCTTGTGAAGGCAAACACCATCACCAAAAATGTCCCTCCCCACTGCCTCCTTCTTCTTCCAGTTGTATATGCTGAGTATGACATCACATGATATAAAGTATCTCTTTAGTTGCTGGGAGTCAACAATCCCATTTGTGTCCCCTCTCTGACCCTCTTGCCCTTCCTCTTCCAGGACAAGACTCCTCTGACCACACGAACCATCTGCTTGAGCTGCACCACAGCAGTGCTTACTTTTCATTTCTGCCTGCAAAGAGAGCTGATGTGTAAACTACCACGATGTGTAGTCTCAGCAGTTGGGTTTGATTCGATGAATTCCGTGTCTTGTGACATCTGGGTTTATATTTTCAGATTTGTCTTCAAACACTGTCCCAGGGTCAGGGGAGTGCAAATGTCACTGGCACAAAATAACACAGGGAAGGGAGAGTAACTCAAAAACACCCTTATAATAAATAATTACCCCAGCCATACCTGCTTTTATTTAGGAATACTGATTTCCTGCTTACCTTTCCTAAAAGAAAGTATGAAAAGTTCTACCCTGGCTCCTCTGTGATAGCAAATTTGGCTTGCACTTAGGTACCTCTGTTTCTACATCAAAGAATAATAATTATTTTTAGTTTTTTAAACCAGGACTATGCAAACAAATGTTCACAGTCATATGTAGCATTTGTCCAAGAGCCAAGTATTTAGCACCCTCATCCTGTGACCTTCAGTGAAAATGAAAATGCTCACCACCTTACAACAGAAGCCAATCAGCTCGGCAATACCCACACCATTTTTATCACATTACTGCATTAAACACAGAGTAGCATCTAGTAGAAACAGAAATTTTGTGTGGAATGTTTAAGTTGCAGCTGGGGGGTTATTTTTAAAAACAATAAAAATGTCAGTGATCCAAGGATACAAAGATATGTGGCAGGATGCCCATGTCTCAGCCAAGGAAACAGGAACAGATGACACCAAATATGCTATAGGCTGTTAGTTAGAGGAGTGTGCCAACAGTGCAATGTGTTACTACACAGGAAGCCTGAGTTCAGAAGCAACAACAGCTTGTTGAAACTGCAGCTGAAATGGTGTTCCACAGAAAATAGCTTTTTCACAAAACAGACTTTTAAAAACACCAAAAAAAGCCACAAAAAATTAATTTAAAATACATTAGGAATGAAAATCTGTTTCTATACAGAAAAGAAACAGGTTTTGATGGTTTGCCAGAAATGAAAGGGATGGCTGAGTGTTGTATTTATTTGCTTCCTGGCTTGAAGATTTTTCTTGTCAGTGTTGCTACAGAAATCAAAAATGTTATCATTTTTCATCTTTTAATTTTTGTGAAGTTTCTGCCCTGGACATTTGCTTTCATCACCCTTCAACAGGAAGCAGTTAGTTTTCAAACAGCTGTAGCAACATTCACCTGGGTGCCTCCTTTCTCCTGTTACTGAATATGACAGGACTACATAGCATTTAAACCAGCAATAGCACCAAAGGCAAAATGCTGTGTATTGTTTTTCTTCAAACTTGCAATCACGGACAATTCCACATGGAATTACAAACAAAGCAGTCTTTAATTAACTACCATTGAAATATACCTTCTTCCCATGAGCTCCTTTCAGAATAACAAAGCAAAAAAAGCTCAAAAACTGCATTCTCATGCTATTTTATAAACCTGCATTTCAGGAGTGGTGCACCTCCTGCCTCTGGGTATAGATTGTGTTTTCTGGGTCTTGTACAACATTCTGCCATTCCCAGTTCCTCCAGAGGAGTGGCAGCTTGCAGCACCTTTATAAAGGCTCCAAGATGAATTTAGCCCCTGGAGTCTGTGACCTGAGCTGGCTGGAGCCCAGGCACGCTGGGTGGGGAACAGGCAAGGGCAGCAGCTCAGGCCAGGCACTCACCAGAGCCGCAGTAGCTCAGCCACAGCCACGTGCCTGTGTCTCATGCATGGGGGCTGGCAAGAGCGCAGGCTTCTCTGCTTCAGTCTGTGAAGAAAGCCCTGAAAAGAAGAGGTGTGGGTGGCAAAACCCAGCCTGATCCTACTGCCATCCCATCTATAGGTCTCCAGCTCCTGGGGTGGCTTTGCAGAGCAGCTGTAGGGCAGCTTATTTGAAACCTGTTGTCTAAGAGTTTGTTTAATTTTATGGTAGCATTTGTTGTGCCTAATGTGGAAATAACAAAGACATATTTAGATAAAGAGGCTGCATTTTCTTAAAATAAATTTATTCATGATCCTGATTTCATAATCCTTACAGTATGAAAAAAGCACTTACTGGCCTAAGTGCAGGGGACAGAAAATTAATTTGTACAAAACATGGATGGTGCAACTAAGCAACAGTTGTATCTAGTTAATATTCACACTGAAACATCAAAAATAAGATACTAAAAAAGCTTTTTGACTTTCAAAGACAATTTAGGGGGAAAAAAGTCATTGCAAAATCAATCTATTTTCAGTCTCTGATTAAGTCACTGTTTCCAGAGGCAGCATCTTCAAGATTAAACTTTAAAATGCCATCAGGAGCCCAGTCACAACAGAGGAATGATCCCAATATTGTAGCTTCCCTGCCCCAGTAGGGGCTTTAAATCACCAGTGTGTAGATTTCCTGTAGGATGCTAAGTGATAAGGAGCATTAAGGAAAGGTATAGGCAGTTGGGGGTCAGTTGCCTGCTCATCCAGGAGCAATTGCTTGAACCTCTGTGGTACCCTTTTGACTGTGCCTAGGGCTACCTTGCAATCCTTTGCAATACCAAGTATCCTTCTTTTGATCCATTAAGTCTGTGGGCTCCCACAATGGCCTCTATATTTAGGCCTCCAGGACTGGGGGATGGCACTCACAGCTCCTCTGCTGTTCCTGAGACAAGTGGCAATCTGTAGTGAAACAGCAATCTATGGTGATCCTTCTATGGAAGAATTCAAATAATGGACTTTTCAAGTGTAATCAGATTATGGGAAATTTTTTAGTGTCCTTCTGTGATACTATCAAGCATTAGATGGAGATACAACTGAAAACTGACTGAGCTTTTAAGCTGGGAATGTGGAGCTCTGAATTCTCACAAATATAGTTATTGCATATTTATAAGATAGCTTTAAAGAGTGAGTCAACAAAATCTATCCCTGGTGTGCTTATTATAATGGACTGATTTTTAAAAATGGGTTGAGAGACAACCTGAGGACTGGAAAGTGTATTGTATAGAAATGAATAGGTCTGTTTAGACAAGTAGATACAAGGTGCATTTGTGGTGATTTCCTTCTATTTGGGCCCAGGCAGGTTTTCTTTCCACAAAGAGGTATATATTCTTTTATTCTCTGCATCATTCAAGTAGTCGTGAACCCAACTTGTCCTTAGTATTGTGTGACAGCCTGCTGGGGAAATGGCCCCAAAATAATGAGGGATGGGATTCAGTGAAATATTGTTCATATTTTTACTGCCACACAGATCTACACAAAGGCTCCACAATAGCAGCAGCATTCTGCTGATCTACTGATTTTCTTCTGTGTAGACCCCGCAGAGGCACAATAACAAGAGCAAAATAATAAAGAAGCCATATGAAGCTTTGTGACTGTGCTTGTTATGACTTTTTCTTTAAATAAGGCAGACCATGAGAACATAATGTGTCCATACAGTGAAGCATTTCATCTCCTTACGAAAAATAATTCATGAAGGGAGCACTTCAAATCTATTAAAATATTCCCACTTCCTCTTCCACCAGCTTCCATTAAGAATAGCAAGAAAGGTTAAAGATTTAATGGATGTTGAGGTTGAACTTGCTGTCCTTTTCAGACCCTCCTGGTCAGAGCCAATGGCCACCACTCACACTGTGCATTACCACTGCCTGAATAAGCTTCCTATGTTTTGCCTGACTTTTTGATAAACAAAGACTTTCAGTCTCTAAGGCTCTGCAGCTCAAGACAAGGTCTTTTTTCAATAGCAAAAATATACCTTGATTTATTCTCCTCTTCAACCAGGGTAACTTAGTTTTTAAAAGTTGTATTTCCAGATTTTGCAGAACTGGGTAAAGCTCTCAGGAATACACCTGCACTGAATGGAGGTATTCCTTAATCTCCCACCAAGGCATCAGATTCCATTGGAATGTGACTTTTTCAATGCTAACAAAAAAAATGTCAGTATTTTCAGGACTCTGAACATTTTGATACAGAATGTAAAAGCTGGATATCACACCAGTGAGTTCTGGCTCCACAGGACTCAACAAACTGCTGTCACATTATCTGAGCCACCCAGGAAGGCCACTGCCACAGAATAAGGAGTATAGCAGCTCCCAGAGCCCCTTTCAGGGCAGCGTTTTCTGGACTTTAAAATTCATGGCAATTCAATCTGGAGCAAATCCCAAAAGCAGAAATCTTCCTATTATTCCCTGAAAATGCATCAAAGAAGAGACACATCTATAAGGCATTTAGATTTTATAAATTGGCATTTTTCAACAAAGGCATGCTTTGTCAGGAAATTCCTGGCCAGCTCTAATCAGGAATGCATCTGGGAACCAAACATTTTGTCAGATGTATGGGCAAGATGGATTTAGCCAAGAAAGGAAAGGGATGTGATCAGCGATCCAAAAGATCAAAGGAGATGGAAAATCAGAAGAGGATAGAATCAGCCAGCAAAATTCTTTATTTGCAATTAAAGTAGTTTAACACTAGATCTGATGAGAAGCACTGTGTTTACCAGTGAAAACCACAGTTCTGGACAAAAGGGGCTGCATTACTGGGAGCAGAGAAATAAGCAACCATAATCACAGTGCACAGCTTTGATTACACACTTTAGGGCCAGCGCCAATGGGGAGAAAGCAGGGACTGAGACCTCTCCTTTTCTACTTCCAATTCAATGATTAATTACCAGCACATGAGGGTATTTATCCTCAAGAAACTTAAGTTTGTGTTCAAAGAAAGTTTCAAAATAAAACCAAACAAACAGGACTCTGTGGGTCCTGGGAAGCAGCCACAGTTCAGCTGGACAGTAAATTTAATTTCTCAAAAGTAATGTTGTTTACATTGTCTCCACATTAGCCGCTAAAAAACTAGAAAAATAGAAGCTGAGATCCCCAGAGCACTATTACAGGAAGGCAGTGTCAACAGGCAATAGTTCTATTGTTCCTCTGAGCAGGGGCATTTTGAAGTGTATGTCCTATTCTTCCAGCCACTAAATGGTTATGAATTCTGGCATAAGGCTGAAGATGCAATTTCAAACCCCCTCAAGCAGAGAAGGAGCTGAACTTGGCTAGGTTACTGCCTGGCTGGGTGACTGTCTGGATCACTGCCCTACTAGCCAAGCTACTGTACAACAGAGAGAATTTGGGTCCTTACTGCTCCAGTGGCACCCCAGCTCTGGGGCTTCAGCCACCCTCTCAATAAATTAGGCTCCAAAACAACAATCTTCCCCAGCACTCACTCCACCTGCCCCACACCACCATTTCCACACTATCTGCTTTCCTCAGTACCTCCCTGCTCCCTCTGCCTGAACCCAAACCACCACCCAGAACCTGGTTACAACAGTCTCTCTACCCTGGAGATAAACCCCTCTGTGGAGGTACTTACCTGAGCCACAGGACAAATATTGCCATGCAAATGTTAAGTGCCAGAAACCACTCACTATAAACCAGTGACACTGTCATAAATTCACAGACTAGAGAATAGCAGTCTGTAATTCTCCCCATCCCACTTGGATTACCAGCCAAACACTAGGAAGAGGGGAGAGGAAAAACCTTTTTTTAAGAGAAAATAGTTCTTGCTTAAATGTTTTCCCACATGGAAATCTGATGCATCAGAACTGCTAACACATCTGCGAGTTAGAAGTTGTTTCTTCCAAAATGTAAACATAAATTTTCTGTCTAAATTGAGCATTCAAACAGTCATCAAATGCTATGAAGACTTGAGGGAGCATACAGGGATAGGGATGTAGTGTGCATTTTTCTTACTTTTTTCCCCCTAACCTTCAGATTTATACAAAGTCCATCATTACATCCTCTGTAGCTGGAATGTCCAGTCCCTGAAGTGCAAGGAGTAGTCTACTTTTCAACCAGCAATTTAGCAATTCTGGCACTCCAGGATCTTCTCACTATCCACAGGTACCAAGTCTCTTGGTTTGAGACCTCTGGGACAAAGGGAGCTTTGTACTGAACGGCGTATGAATAATTGTAATATGTGGTGTGTAGTAAACCCGTAGCTGCAGAGTCTGTGCCGTTGGAGAGACAGGGATTTACACAAGCTTTTTGTGAAACCAGAATGAAGGAAGAATTTCGCTGTAGAAATAAAGCTGAACCTGCACAGCCATGCAGGATTCAGGTGAGTCTTGGAAGAGAAATGCCTCATGTGAATGTTTGTAATAAAGAGACAGTGCAGTATGAGCCCTCTAGACATTGTGGTCACATATTCTGAGCTGGACCCAGTTTGAAGAAGCAAGTACATATTCACCTGCTGGCTGCTGGAAATTGCTATCTCTGGGAGACAGAGTAAAATCAATTACTCACATCTCCTCTGCCACTGTTACCCACACTGCTACCAGCAGACATGGAAAACAGAGAAGGTTAGGGCTTGATTTTAACAGATTCCTAGAGACTACCTCTATCTGTCACTGGATAGAAAAGCTTTAAAAGGAAAAATCACTCTTCCACTTTCAAAAAACAGACAATTAATGTTTAAATGCTATTAACATACCTCCTCCTGATGTCCTGTTTCCATTTATCACACCTGCCTTTCAACAACACTGCACTTCCTTTAACCCATGCAACTGACACTTGAGCCAGTCTGGGGAACAAATATGTTAACAGTTTGTTAATTGTGGTTGATTCCTTATAGGTGTTCAATAGCAAGCCACAGACCCTTTTCTGAATGCAAGGGGGTTTGTTACTCATCTGTGTACTGTACCTCTACCCTGGCCAAACACTGGGCATTGGCAGTGAGCTGAAAATGAGACATTGTTGGAGACTCATCTCTTCTGTTCCCGTTAGCAATGCTTCTGTCCCAGTTATTCCAATTCCTATTAGCACCCATCATCTTGTCACCTCCTACAGCTCACATCTCCAGGGGACTGATAAAAGCAAGGGAAGTCATAACAGGGATAAGACTTTCTGAAGCAGATCTCTAACACTGAGGACAGGTATTGAGACACCAAAGATTAACCAACCACACTTAAAATAATGCTGCCTGGAAGAAAGGAAATAAGAGGCGAGATGAGGGAGTGTGGGGGATGCAGCACAGACAGCTGTCTGCTGATGTTCCTATTGCAGCTCTCCTTGGCCTCTTCCAGGGGGAGAAGACACAAGGTTTGACAGTGCACACCATCAATGTCTCAGAGAGAAGGAAAACTGTGTAAGACAGTGCCAAGCAGAGACAATCCGTCCCTGGAAAGCCTGTGCCTGAAAAACAGTGTACAGGTGTTTCTCAGCAGAGCTGGGGGCCTCTTGTGGGTCTGCAAAGGGTGTCTGAGAACCTGCTGGGAGAAGTAATGGCTCCTTGTTTCATCTGTCATGGGTCACCAAAGGGGGCTAAGCTGTGCACAAGCCGACTCCCAAAGCACACGATCTGGGACGAGGCACCCTTCAGCTTCCAGCACGTCGAAGGAAACCATCACATATGGAGGGAAGGAGCCACCACACCCTTGCTGCTGCCAAGCTGGGGTGGCCCTTCCTGCAGTCTCACCTCTGATGGCAGCCACTCCAGCCAGCCCTGCCCCCAGGGACATGCCAGACATGACCAAGTGAGAGCAGGGGGTGCGAGGGGGCTCTGGGAGCTCAGGTGCAGTGGCCGGGGGTGTCCAGCCCAAGGCTGCTCAGCAGGAGAGGCTCAAGCAGGGCTGTACCCAGCGCCTGCAAACAAACCTGCTGCAGCACACATGAAGGAAAACCAATGCTGATGACATTTGCTTATTCACAGCTGGGGGAGCTTGATCAAAAGACAAGAAATGCTGTTCAGTTCTGCTTTCTATTCCCTTCAGTGCTATTCTTCTTACTTTAAAAATATATCTCATTGCAAAGATTTATATTTAATGCTTTGTTTGTCAGAGACAGAACTGCTGAGAAGCAAGAAACTCTGAGTGGGAATGGGGATTTATCCAGGAATGAAGAATTTGGGGACTAGGTCCATTTTGAACTAATTGAACTGGTCCTGAAGCCACTGCTCTGCTCACTCAGTGTGGGGCTCACATCACGCACCAGACTTTTTTCTACAAGACTGTGGGGAAGAATTAATTCAGACTTCAGAGGAAACTATTTGAAGGGGAAGAAAGAAGAATGTTCAATCTGTCTTTAAACAAATTTACCAGGAGAACTGTTTCAGTAGAAGGACACTGGATATTTCTCCTGTATAATACCGGAGAACCATTACTTACCATTGGTCTGCTGCTAATGGAATACATGTAGCAGTGCATTAAACTAACAGCGATTTTAAGAAATCTGTCAATAAATGTAAACATTTTTAATTTCTGCCATGCACCTGAAGACCCACTCCAATTCTTCTGTTCACCCTTGAGATTAATTATGGCACAGCATGTAACAAAGTATGTCCCACCCAGCACAGACTGCTAGAGGACATACTGTAGCCCACTCTTCTGTATTCATATCTTTCCATTCATTCCCACTTGCAAACGTTTTTGCAAACTTTTTCCCATTTTGGATTTCATCTCAACTCTACACTCATGAGACAATGTATCAGTCCCTCCTGTTCCATGTGGATGTAATTTCATTTCAGTTTCATCCACATTTATGAGAACATGGTGTGGAGAAGATTACCCAGAAATCTTTGTCTCTCACCTCGGGCAAGGTTGGTCATGTTTTTCACAGCCTACCTGTGAAGCCCAGATAAGCCTCTCCTGGCTGTCCAGAACAGCACAGTTCCTCAGGTACACTAATGCCCAGCAACAGCTCACCTGTGGTCTATTTCAGACAATTCTGCCCTAAAACATATTTCCCACCAGCCTTGTTTTGACTCACACATACAAGTTTGCTACTGAGCCAATGCTCTCTGGCAGCATAATACTCAGAAACAGATAGTGCAAGCAATAAAGGAGTTATGGAAGACTTCAGAAGAGAAGCTTTGGGAAAAAGATCCACAGATAATATACATTTTACTGAACCCATGAAGGTTATGTCGTTTAGTGAGATTCCTTAAACTTAAAATGTAGACTGGGTAACCTTCTGAGGTCCCTGTCTGGTTATCATGAATATAGTATCTACCAAGCAGGGTATGTTGAACCTTATTCTCTTGTTTTCTCTGCAGGATTGTTGCAAATTTTATTTTAATATGCTTCTGGTCTAGTTTAATAGACAACTTGCATCTACAAAAATATGTATGAAAGATCTCAAAGTGGCTAGTGCTCATGAAAAATAAGAAAAAGTTGCAGTGTCATGGTTTCCTTCTGATCCTCAGCAGCAGCACATACTGAGTGACAAAGCAAAAAAATTAATGGGAGAATTAACCTCTACATCTATTTAAAAATGCAAACAAATGTCAGTCTTGCTTTGGGTCATCCTGCCTTTTCTTATGGACCATTGCCACCAAGATGCTGATTCCTTCCATCTGCTTGTGTAAAAAAAAAAAAGTTGCAATGTGGTATTAAAAACCACCACAAACTGGGTCATTTACTGAACAGGAAGGGAAAAAACACATCTTGTTCCCTGAGGACACTGCATAGGTATGTGACCTGCTTTGCTCAGCCAGCTTTTACAAACCGCCAAGTGACACCCCTTCTCCTCTCTGGGCCATCCAGAGGACTTTTATCTCTGCAATTCTCCCCTACTGCAGTGGGAATAAAAGTAACTGAGTGGCTCAGAGTCAGAATCCAAAGTTGAGACGGGGAAAAGCACAGCCTAAAGCAACTTCACCTCTGCTTGCCTCCTGCCTCTGTGAAGCGCAGCCATCAAAGCAGCCCGAACGCGGCCAGCCGGCGGTGGCGGTGGCACGGAGTGGCACGTGTGGCTCCACTCACAGGAGCACTCTGTGCTCTGAGCCCACACAAGGACTTGTCATCTCATGGACTGAACGAAAGGAAAACAGGGAAAAGATGCTCATCTTCCTGCAGACTTGCATCCCCTGAACACTCAGCCCCCTGCTTCTGGGGTCTCCCAGAGAGGCCTTGGGTTTCTGCTTTGGGGCTTTTTCTTGTGGAAAGGTGACTCAGCAGTAAAATGAGGGTAGTGTGGGAAGGACCACATGCTGAATCAGCCCTGGCCATCTCCTTCATCTGGGATCTTCTATCAGCTTTTTGGTCTCTCCTGCCAGCTTCTTAGTGTCTCCTGGACACATCCAGACCCTCAGAGGGAGCAGGGCTCAAACCCCTTCCTTTCCACCAACTCCCCCAGCAGTTCTTCCCCCAGGAGGAGAAAACCAGAGGAAGCTGAGTCCCAACCATCCAGGGAAAAGGAGCTGCTGCCAAGAGTCCATGGGGATGCAGGGGACAGAAGAGGTACCTCTCCCATTACACCAGCTGTGTCTCCCCACCATCAGTATCACCGCCCTCCTCTCCTGGCACCCTGCTCTCACCAGGAGAAAAGAGCATGAAAGAATTTGAAACTTAGCATGCTGACTGCCTTGGAAAAGATGAATGAAAACAAAAAAATGGGGGATTTCCCCACTCTCAGGGAAAATTCAGCCTCTCCCTGGAGAACTGAGGCCAAGAGAAACAGTGGAGCTGGGAGCAAGTAGGAGAGATTTGGACACAGCCAGGGAAACACAGAGAACTGAGTAAAACCACACCACCTTCCTTCAGCTAAAATCTTCCCCTGACCAGCAAATGTCCCCAAGACCCAGGGAACAGAGCGTGGGTGTATCCTGGCTGCTGCACTGCCCTGCAGAGAGCAGGGAGGTCCCAATAATTACACATCTCTTGCCAGAGTAACAAGGACCTGCGGTGATGAGACACCGCTGCTGCTTCTAATGGACACCCACCTTGAACTGCACCTGCCCTCTGCTTCTGCTGGGGCTTAGAGCTGCTTGTGGATGCTGTACCAGCCTGGGCATCATCAGAGCACAGCTTACAAAACTCCTGCAGCAGAGCTGGCTTGCTCTGCTGACAAATTGTCATTACATTGCAAGATTAAACTCTGAGTCTTTCTCTGGCCTTTCCTTGGCTCAGGTCCCAGTCAAATTCTGATCTCTTATCAGTGCTTCAGTCTACAAGAATTGCATGCTTGTGACTAGTATAAGATTGCAGATTCAAAGTCTACATTTCCCCCTTTTTCCTCTGTTCTTATTTTTCTGTATTTATTCTTTCATGCAAAGTAAAGTTCTATTTATATTCCCATGATGCAGATGAATAATTCTTCTCCATCATTTAGCTGGACAGTATTAATTGCCCTGGTCTTCAAAATAAGTGACAGCCAGAAATAAAACTACCACCTCGCTATTTCACTCGTGTTAAGACTTTGACACAGAAAAGACCAGTGGCTGAATCTTCTCTAGAATTAAATCCTTTCTTTATTTCTAGAAGCTTTCAACTTCGACTTCTTCACCATTCTTTTTTTCTCTTCACTGTTTTCTTCTTTTGTTTCCTTCCCAAATTCAGGAATTCATCAGTCTCCCAAATCCATGAGAAACCTGTATCAGTCAGCACTGGAGCCTTGCAGAGTGTGAAGAGCAAGCACCACGAGAGCCACACACTACTGTACCTTACTGCCAAGTTCTCTAGAGCCTGTAAGACCTGCCCACCTCAGTGTAGAGCCAGGGCATTTCAGATGTGAATCATTCAGGCTTTTGGCCAGCCCATCTGGGTCTTACATATATGCACACATCCCCCTCAAACCAACATCTCAGATCTCAGAAATTATGCATCTTCAGGCTCCCAGAATCCTCCTCAGTGAAGCACAGAAGACCAGAGAACCCCTCCAGGCACATAAGAGTTGCCAGTCCTCAGCTTCACTAGGGCAGTGAGCACCAGTGGCCCAGGGACTCGGGCGTTTCCAAGCAGCACTTGCCAAAATCCAACAGGCTTCTACTAGAAGCTGCCATGAACAAACTGAGAATTTCTAATGGAACACATATTCCCCATCTTCGGTCATTTGAAAAAATGCTACACTGGAAAGTTTGTTATTAGACCTTCTTCTAACCAGTAACTCTTGTGTTTTGCTCTCACTTCTTCCTCCTCTGACTCTTTCATGCATCCAGGGTCCCCTCTAGCAGTAGACAAAGTAGGCTTTCAATGGCCCAGCGGATTGCTGGACATCTCATCAGGTGGTCCATAGAGACAACTTCTGCTTTGCATTTCTTCTGCATCTACGGCCTTCCTGCTTTAGAGAAGGAGCAGAGTCCATTGGTTGGCAAGAGTACTACAGGACTTCTCCCACCTGCAGCCCTCTCAGTCCCAGCTGATTCCTAAAGGCCTTCTGAAATCTCTCATGATATTTCCAACCTCTCTTACCCCTGACCTGAAATACCAACTGATGATCCCAACTATACACAATGTCTTCAAATCCCCAGTGATTCTGCTCTGCAAAACCCATCCTTTTGTCACAGCAAGGTTTGGTTTTGCCTGTATTTCTGCAAAGCAAATGTAAGTTGTTCCTTTCAGTTTTTCAACTGAAAACACAAGCAACCACATGGATGTGTCATGGATGGAGCACCTGCATGACCATTACAGGCTTTCCTGTAACACCCCAGTTACCCTCCCATCAAACATTACAGTAGGATGTTCTCCAGCGCAATATCTTAGCTGCTGTATTTATTTTAGATCTGTCATTTTCTTTTTTCAATCCCAGCTGTGAAATTGGAACTGAGTATAATATAGATCATTTCAATGCCACTGAAAGAGCCAAATTCTGCTCATACATGCACAGTTCTGCACATGCTGCAGTGCAGAGCCCAGAGCCACAGCACTTGGAATGCAAAGGCACTCAGTGGGTACAATCCAGGTTAGATCTGCAGCTCCCACACAGTGCCCAGCACATCAGCTCTCAGCCACAGTGCTCTGAGGAAGGGAAGCTCTCAGACTGACCCCCTCAAGCCTGTGTTTGTAGACACTGATGAGTATAAACCAATATTGAAGAATTAAACATTCACAATGTCTGATACCAAACAGACTGAGGAATGCACTTCCTTACCCTCTTGCATCTCCTTTATTACTAAGAACTACAATAGTTAAATAGAAATCCTATGGGACATGCTGGGATGGAAACTCACCTGGTTTTTGTGCTTCTTGTGCCACCCACTGGAACAGGCTGAAAACAAGAATGAAAAGAAAACATTCAGGAGATTTCAAATCCAGCACATTTTAGTATGTCTCATGCATTAAAATAACAATAGCTTGAAATATGCTCTAACTTAGCAGCTGGAGTTATTTTAGTCAGTTCTCATTAATTCAAAATATCTGAAAAGAAGAACCCAAGTTTGTTAATCTCCTGACCAAGTGCCTGTAAGACACTAAAGCAGTTTATCTTTCAGGACAAAGTCAAAGACAGCTCTATGATGTATCAGTATTGGTGAATTCTCTAGGCTCTAATGACATTGTACAGAGTACAGAGAATACCTCATCTAACATAGTCCATCCACCTCCAGCCACTGGCAGGTGAGAAAGTAGGTCTGGTGAAGCTCTTAATCTTATGTGAGCAAGAAGAAGGTTACTCAACTAAGGAACTACAAGAATCTGTCTTGTCTAGTCAGGCAAAGTGAAGACTGAGTGAGAATATGCCTCTCTCCAAATACCTCTTGGGCATATATTCCAAGGGAGTACAGCCTCTAGGATGGTGTTCACAGTGATTAATAAATGATTATAAAATTATTAAGGAATTAATTTAAGATGAATACCCAGGAAAATATAAGAGTGTCAAAGCACAGATCAAAGCCCTCCAGTGGGATAGAAAATGACAAGTTTCCTTTTTTTCATAAAAAAGAGCTTGAACCATTTCTGAAAGCTGTTATATGATAGGGTTGTTTGTAATAGTGAGGCATCACACATAGGGACACAGCCTCACATCTCTGCATTTTTACTGAGGAGCTATATCCATCTTCTAGAAAGACTGCAAAAAACAGGAAGAGCTCAGCGTGATAGCACCATTAAAAAACAGCATCTGGGTTTTGGTCATGGCTTTTTTTACCCTAAAAATGAGTATGGGACAAAATACAACAGAACATTTGAGACTCTCTCTAATATCATCCCCAAAAGGCCATTTGGAGTAACTAGCCATTTAAAGTACCCACTAGGCTTCCAGCACAATTTTATTTGACCTTTTAATGAAAGAACAACGTGTATAAAGCAAGCTGTTTCAGCTGATAACTTATGTGACTGCTTAAAGCAACCCTCTACATAACCTAACCAGACACTTGTCCAAATTGTAATTTTCCTTGCATAAATATATGTCTCAAGTGCATTTTCTGATTTTGAAGTTTCTTTTTGCCAAAGTCTGACTGCTTACATTTTTTAGTAAACACATCAGGTAAGATGTTTCAAATACGTAACCAGGAAACCAGGCATTCCCAGAGATTAAAAATAAAGTTAGTGATTACTGAATATATATTCCTCTATTCATAGAAAATGTAAGGAACTCCATAAAGTTTTTTAGTCTTTAAAGATAACATATCAGACATTTCTGGAAACTGTTGTTGTTCCCTTCCTACATTTGGGGAATGATTAGAACTTTAATAGATCTTTTTCCAGTTCCTACTGTAACACAGTCAAAGAGGGCTTTATATGCATTTGTGTGTGTGTGTTTATTATGACACAAAAATCAAATAAGGATTCATAACAAAAAAATACAGCTGAAGCAGCTGCACCTTCTTCTTTGCCAGAAAGTGTGCCACTTACTTAAACCATGTGGGGAGCAAGAAATACATACTCAAGGTGCAGAAGACCAAAATGCAGGGCCTCCAGCACCTTCCCAGCCACAGCTGGGAGCTGTGCCACAGCCACAGGAGCTAAACGTACCTTTGAATGAATGACTTTCAATACATTACTTTCCAGACTGAAAATTAGATTTCTTTTTTTCCCTCAGGGATTATTTGGGTGCATTAACTTATCCACCATCACACAGAGATGCCACACAAAAACCAAATGCTGTGGGCAGGAAGCATCTCCACTTGTAGATGTTTGACAAGAACCATAAACTATAATAACAGGTATCACCATGATTTACTGACTGCAATTAAATGCCAGGGCAAGTGCTCCAGTATATTTGTCATGTGTCCCATCACCCAAATGAAGGGTCACACTGGCTGCACACCACTGAAACTCTGTCTGCTTCACCTTGCAGTGTGAGGGTAGCAAACTGGTGGTACTGGGGGCCTGATAGCCACACTACAGGTGTTTGTAGGAGGATTCATCTGGTCAAGCATCATAGTCATACCGACTGAGCACACCTGAGCAAGCAGAGACCATCCCTATGCCAGTGGAAATCAGGAATCCAAGTTCTGGAACTTCTCCCAGGTGCAAACTGCAGCACAACAAGGCAGAAATTGGGATATTTGCTTCAGAAGCACTTTGCTTCTCCAAAATTAAATACTAACATAAGCCCACCCTAAAGCTCTTTCCTCTCTCCCCAAAGGTGCTCATCCCCAAAGTAACTGAACTGCTCTTACTGAAAAAATTTATTCAATAGGAGCACAAAATTTCACTGTCTGAACTGAAAGACGGATTCACACCAATCCACCTTCACACATTTTTCTTCTGAGCTTGAGATAAGTAATGATCCCTGCAATGAACAAATTGGGAAAACCTAGAAGGACCCGAATCTTAAAGTCCTTGTTGCACTATAGATCTGTCTCTGAGAGTTAATCTTAGCAGGATCATTTCATTTAACATGTAGCCATGCCACTGCTGCCAAATTAGGTAAGTATGTACATGAATTCAAATGAAGAAATGTGGGAGCACACTCTACATGTGACTCATCCATCATACATAATTAGAGGTATTAGGCTAATAAATGTTATTTTGAAATACATAAAATAACTGTAAAAACATTTTTAAAACCTTCAGCTGCGAATGGTTGTTAAAGAAAAAGAAGTGGGGGGAGACTCTATTGTTCATTTCAAGCTCCTTAGAAAAGAAAAACATCGATTCATTCACCTGAATCTGTTTTCAGCCTATTTGTTTCAGCAGCTCAGGTCAGCAATCTCTCTCCATCAGAAGTAAGCTCAGAAGATTCCTCAGGAGCTCTTTTGATAAAGGGCTGTCCTGTGCAATGGCAAAGCTCTGTCAGCTCCCACGTGTGACAGTGCTATCACACAATGTTCTCTATTTTCTTCATGTACATAAGATCTTGTGCTGCTGAGACCAGGCACAGGTGCCAGTACCTCAAGAAGAGGAAAAGAACATGTAACACATTGCCTCAAGCAGCCTAGAACATGCTGGGGTTGTTTCATCATCATCATCATCATCATCATCATCATCATCATCACCATCATCATCATCATCGTCATCATCATTGTTGCTGTTGTAGTTGTTATTATTAAATTCAACCAGAGCTGTCAAATAAAAGGGATTGCAGGAAGATTTTGGTAACTCTTTAATGAATAAAATTACATGGCTCACTCTGCTGCTTAAGCTTGCAGTAGAATAGAGTGGGACTTTAGGAAGTGCTACAGTGACCATCTAGAACAGCACGTTTAAAACATATTTCAGCTGATCCCAGAGTCAAGAAACTGCAGGCTTACGCTGAGTGACTTGAAAAGATAGAGAGCCTTGTCAGGAGGGAGACCCTGAGTTCACCTGCCAACACATGCACCTGCCAAGAATAATAGAAACGATAATAAAAATGAGAATGCAAAAACATGAAAGTTACACTGTGTTGACAGGGCTTCGGTAAAATTTCAAACAGAGGGGCTCTATCACTAAGTCTTCCCACTGAGCAACATTTATAGTTATTACTTTCTTGCTGCTGGCAGCAAGCCTTTATAGACGTTTTGAGAATACATCCAATATAGGAAGTGGCCTGTTGTTTTTTCTTTCTTCCAGCTACATTATTGATATTTCAGGAGAGTAATTGAACTTCTCAGCACCAACTTGTTTTCTCCATGAACTACTATCCCCTGTAGATACACATTTTTTCAGGGCATATGTTAAAGTAACTATAAATCCTACGCCTAAATGGAACTTGTATTTTATCAGCTTTTGTAGAAGAAAAAATGGTATCCTAGCTGTAAAACGTGACAGCATTTAAACTGTGCTGTATTTCATCCCTTTCTCAAATGTACACACTCTCACAAACATTTCATTAAAGTCTTTCTTTAAAAAACAGGTTAAAAAAACACATATTAGTCACCAAATCATTGTTCCACCCCACCCTTGCCAACAGTTTTCCTCAATTTGCTATTAACGTGTTTTACCATACATAAAATTAATACTCAAACATCTATTCAGAATAAAGTTTAAAAAAAAAAAAAAAAAAAAAAAAAAACATGGAAGCCTGGAGACTCACAGAGGTGTCTCTCCACTCTCATCACACCCAGCACCCAGCAAGTCTCTCCTGCTGTGTCAGGCTTCAGTGGGCAGAGGACAGAATCAGAAGGCTCTCTTTGCGATCCTCCCATCAGGTACTGATTCACAGCCAGATTTTTGCCCTAGAAGCTACATATTTAAAATGGAAAAGTCAAAGGAGTAGCTTCCCTGCTGCTGGTTAGGGAATGGAAACCCTTTCCCTCACATGGAAAATTAGGAGATGGGGTTCTGCTGAAAAAAAGTTTGCAACTTTCCAATTAGGTCAATTTGTTACATGCTATGGCTGAGGCACAGCAGCATGCAGTATCACCACATGGTGCCTTCATTTCAATCCTCTCTACAGACCCAGAGGCCCCCACCACAGATGTGGTGACAGGGAACCCTGCCTGGTAGCAAATTAGTAGACTACAGGTGGCAAAGGAAAGAGACACCGTACCAGGAATGCAGCCTTGGCTGGATTATCCCCACGAGGCACATTATGGTGGTACTGACACACACACACACAATGTTTTCAGCCCCCATTGCTCCAGAGTCCTGGTAGCAAGTCAGCTGTCAACAAAAGGGAGAATCACAGAAAGGGGGGCCTGGCATCTCCCAGGATATGGCAGGATACAGCAGGCATGGTTTCCTGAACCCAGTGACAATGGGTAAGAAGAAAAAAGATAAATTTTCAGAGTTTTTGATTGTATTCCTCAGCTTTACAACTAGAATCCACATCAGTGGGGGATTTTATGTGTGCTGTGCATATGCAGATTATGAAAAACCTGGTGTTCTCAAATGGGAGTGGTGACAAGGAACTGCCACACAGTGGGGTGAAAGCACAGCCAGGGCATGCAGGGCAAGGATGCCTCTGAGCAGCAAGTGTTTGGGCTGGCCTGAGCTAGAGCTCGAAGGGTTTGAGATCTGGATAAGGACAGACTCAGCAAGCAGAAAGCAGCAAGCAGTGAAAAATGGAGGTTACTGCTGAAGGAAACTTACTGTTTCTTTAGGAAGTAGAGGAATGGTGTTCATGCACTTAGAAGAATTACATGACAGTAGAGTAGGGCAGATGAATCCTTGATAGAAAGTGTGCAAGAAAAATGACATCATGGTATCATAGAAAGAAGATATAATAGAAAGAAGAAGAAGCTCACAAAGCAAAAAAATGCTGGTTTTCTTCTATAATTTAAAGTGTCCTACATTTTCCAGGTAAAAGAAAGATACATAAAAATGAGAAAATTTGTCTAGTAGCAATTTGTCTTCTAGTAGTTCATCTCTTCTCCCCAAAAACACACCTTACCACTGACCAAAGTGCTTTCTGAAAGTCCTCCTTTCCAAATATACAACTTACCTTCAGTGAAGAAATCACAGAAGAGGTCTAAATGCAGTCCAACCAGATATTTTTGGTCAAGCTAGT
The DNA here is from genome assembly GCA_013399945.1 of Ploceus nigricollis. Taxonomy (NCBI): domain Eukaryota; kingdom Metazoa; phylum Chordata; class Aves; order Passeriformes; family Ploceidae; genus Ploceus; species Ploceus nigricollis. The sequence continues at coordinate 627,976 of VXBC01005917.1, read as the reverse complement.
GCCAAAAGAAAATTGTAGCGTGGAACTATCTTATCTAGCATGATCATTTTGAGGGCTGATTAAGCAATATTTTCATGTCAGTTTGAAAACAGGAATCTGCCATTAGGTTGATATGTCCAAATATATGCATTTAAATAAATGTCATGAGTTTTACAAATCAGAAAGAGTCCTGGTTTCAGCTGGGATAGAATTACTTTTCTTCCCAGTAGCTGGTCCAGTGCTGTGTTTGGGATTTAGGATGAGAACAATGCTGATAACACACTGATGTTTTGGTTGCTGCTGGGCAGTGTTTACACTAAGTCAAGAGTTTTTCATCTTCTCACCCCACCCTGCCAGCAAGGAGGCTGCAGGGCACAAGGAGGGGGCACAGCCAGGACAGCTGACCCCAGCTGGACAAAGGGATATTCCACACCATAAAACGTCATGCCTGGTGTATAGACTGGGGTGAAAGGTGGCTGAGGGTGGCTGCTCAGGTAATGGATGGGGATCAACGAGCGGCTGGTGAGCAATTTCATTGAGCATCACTTGCTTTGGTAATGTATTTATTTTATCAGTAGAAGGAGGAGTAATAGTATTCTTTTTCTATCCATTTCTGTGCTATTAAACTTCCTTTATCTCACCCCAGTATTTTTTTTCCTCAATTCTCTCCCCCATTCTGCTGGGGAGACAAGTGAGCAAGCAGCTGTGTGGGATTTAACTGTCTGCATGTTAAACCACAGCAGAAAGTTTGACAGTTCTCATTGGATATTCCTACATCAATTTTTAGATGTCTACTTCAAAAAAAAAAAGCAGACCACACACACATAAAACACAATTTTTTCAGAAATCCTGGCCAGAAAGCATAATACAAATGCTCTGTTTATTATCTGTCACTCTTTTTAAAGGGTTCATTTTGTATTTGCTTTCCCTTTTCATGGGCTAATGCTAAGCAACTATGGAAAAAATATTTACAATTATGTTGCAAAAAGCTTTATAACTCTTATTTTTAATCTATACATGCAAAAGAAGAGTTTGTACACCTGTCCACTCTTGGAGTGATATGGCCAAATTTTAGTTAAGAGGAAACAGGAAAGAAACAGAAAACAGGCCAGAAAAATAAATCTAAGACAAGGAGATAGCAGAAGCTATCTAATGACAAATAAAAGAACATTCTGAAATACTCACAGACTTACTGTGAGCAGATAGTAAGGCTGAATACTTTTAATAAATTATTCATTCTTAATTACATATTCATCTGCTGTAGAAATCTACTGTGATCAGTAATCTCTTTCCTTGAAGTAAATTAGTATCTTGTTAAGTCGGCTTCTTCTACAGCAAAGACCTGACCTTGCATGTCCTGAGGATTGTGACAGTCAGAGAAAAGCTCAGTTATGTCTTGTCATTTACTCAACCAGCACCTGCCATGAAGAATAAATACACAAAACACAAGCAGATTTTCAAGGGAGATGACTAAACAAACAAACAAACAAATATTTGATGAGGAAATGAAAACATAGGAGGTTGTGAGTATGAAATCTCATTTCCATCGGAGACACTGAGAGCAAAGGACATGAAGCCTGCCTAAATCCCCATAAATCTCAAGGCCTGCAATCAGACTAGAGCATGGCCAGAGCACAAGGGGAGCCCTTGCACCCTCTGCACCCCTTTCATGAACATCCTTCCCATTTTCAGGAGGGATACTGAAAAGGTGCCTGGAACAAAGTAGTTCCAGCCAGGAGTCCAGGCTTCACCAAAGGGTGACTCAATCATGCTTTAAAGTACATAGTCATACTCTCTTCCTTTGAAGCAGTGAGAAAACCTGAGACATTATTTTTTTTGTTCATTGCTTTTGAAAGATTGAATCCAGCTACACATCACCCAAACCTGCTGGAATGGGTCCAGAGAAGGGCATGGAAGATCATCAGAGGAATGGAAAACCTCTCCATCCANCCCTGAGCAATCTGATCTAGTGAGTGGCGTCCCTGCCCATAGTGGGGAGGTTGGAATAGATGAACTTTAAGATTCCTTCCAACCCTAACCAGTCTATGATTCTATGAATGTGTGATAAACCCAGTATTGGCCCCTGTTCCTCCTTTGCATGAGTTTGGTGTCTAGGCAGCACTTGGCTTATGAATTCTTCCTGGCTGAAACATGCTCAAGTCACACATCCAACAGAACAGAGCAGCAGACAGGAGCTCATGACCAGGTGAGACAAGCCTGTACCTCACATGGTGTGCCACCACCAGCCTTCACCCACCTGCTCTTGCAGGCTGTAACAGCCACCAGCTGTGGAACTGACCCTTGTATGCTGGTCAGAACCTCAGAAATAATCATATGTGACCAAAACCCAGAAACAGCAAGTAGAAAATCTTGGTTAAGGCCACCTGCAGACTTCCATAACATGTCATAATACAGTTCTGAGTCATCAGTCATCACTCTTTTGTATATTCCAAAAAAGAATGCTGTTTCTAATTTGATTGTGGCAACCAAACATCAAATTTCCTTTGGCTGAGAGAATGGACACCTTACTTGAGCAAATAAGTACTTAAATCACATCATGATGGCAGCTTTGGGGATCAGCATGCTTCAGGATCTGAAGCAGAACACAGAGCTTTCTTGTTTCTCTGTAATGTCTTCTGAATTAATTCTAGGGGAAGGTTGCTTTCCCTTTAAGGTGATCTGAAAGTTATTAAGGCCCATTCTGAGCTGTCTCCTATATTAAAATAAAAAGATCATTGCTGTTTCATTAGGTTAAACAAGGTGTAAAGGAGAGCAGAGTCAATTCCTTGGCTTTGTGAGTGTCAGACAACTTCACGCTTGAGAGGCATGAAATTAATGATTAATTAGCTCATTCACTCATTCCTTACACAGGGAAACAGGTACCCAAGTCCCTGTAGTGCACAGTATAATGAAACAGCTCCTGCTCTACTCAGTGCCAGACTACAGACCACCCGAGGACTCCCTGCCTCCATATCCCTCCAAGGACTTTGGAGCCAAGCTGCCCTATTGGTCTGTAAGAAAGCTGCCAAACAGGCCATCAAAACAGGTGATAGCTGCTACTCTGTCTTGGCATCAGCCAAGAAAAAGACAAAAAGCTTAAGAAAAGCCCTTGCACATGCAAAGGATAGTTGTGTCTATGCTGCACCTACCAAACCTGCAAAGGAAATGCTGCTATTTCACTGTATTACTATAAATCTTCCAAGGCTTTTAGGGAATTCCATTGCCCATTTTCACACCCTGGCTTATTGGGATAGCTGAGAACTGCAATGCTTGTTTGAGAGATAATTGTAACAGTCTCTAAACAGTGTTTTTTAAAGGCTGAAAAGTGTCAGCTTGAAAATTTTCAGGTGCTGATTTAAGGGGAAATTTCTTCTGGCAAAATGGTTTTATTCTCTTCCACTAAAGAAGGGAACTCTGTGCTGAGGTAATGGTTCTAAAAGCTTTCCAAAAATCCTTTCACTCCTTCCTTCACAGCCTTTCTTTAGATATATAGCATTCAATCTGAAAAACTTCTGTATGAGAAATTTGTGCTTTCAGGTACAGCATAATTTATAGTAAGAAAATTTATATTTTCTGTTGAACTGGCAGCCCCTTAAAAGCTGATCAGAATATAGGAAGTTAGAACAAATATGAAAGAATACCAAATACATATGATGGAAAAGTATTGCCTATAGCAGATTTACTACTTCTACCATCTCATAAAAGAGAGTGTATATATTTCTTCTTTTCTACAAACTCACCATAATAATTTTTCTTATTATTTTTATCAGGCAAGTCCTCTATCATTTTCACAGTATAAAAACAGTCAAAACACAATATCATTCAGTTACATGTTTTAACAATACTGACATTTAATAGAACCTTTTCTAAAATACTTTCTGTCCAGTGTCCCTGTTGTTGTCTTGTTCAAACACTGCCCATCCCTCCACTTGAATAAAAGGTCCTGAGACCCCTTTATTTTCCATTAATCTCTTTCATTCAGATGAAACATATTTTTTTCTGCCATTTTAAGCACCTCTCCAACCACACCTCAAGGCTCCCCCTTCCATTCAGTCCAAATCCAAACCTGAATCCTACTTCCCACCTTAGGTCTGGACTAAGACCTCACCTCTGACCCACAACACAAACGTTCTCTGAGCACAGATCTCTCAGCTTCCCTGACCTTCCTTTGGATGTCCATTTCCAACCTCATTCACAACCACATCTCCAGGCTCTCTCTTTTACAGAACCCTAACTTTAACCCTTAATCTACTTTCCATCTCAGGCTGTTTGTGGCATGTGACACACAAGGGTCTAGTTTTCATTAAACAATTTACCCCTTTAGTATTGAATTTATGTCCAGTAATGCAGCAATAAATATTCACCACGTCAGTTTTGGCTTCCCTTCTAGAGGGTCATGTTTATTCAACTTCTGAGCTGAGAAAAATTTTTACTACTGTATCATTAATTATGAACAGACTCTGGCTCAACTTGAGCAATTAATAAAACTCAGTATTGACCATCTGTGAAATTCTGCTAATAAGCACCATGTCAAGCAATTACCCTTTAGACTAGCTAATCTAGGAGATTCTGTTGTGGCTGCAACTTCTAAAACATTTTATAATACACAGCAACATACTAACCACAGGCCAAAAACTCTAGTGGAGGTACACCAATTTATACTTGCATAAATTGCTCTAATTTTACCAAGGAGAAATTAGAGAGAAACTTCAGAATCTTGGCAGCCATATAATAATTAAGTCATGGCAGTATTTACAGTTGTCTGAAGGTGAACAAAAAGTAATGAAGAGAGAGTATGAAAGACATTACTTAGCCTTAAAAAGCTGCCATTGTTTCTAAGGTTAGAAAATTACTTCTGCTACCTATATTGCAGTGGAAGAATCAAGGGAGAAACCAAACACCCAAGTCAACATAAAACAAGCAAAAATCATCTTCATTGAAAATACAGGAATTTCCAACTTAAAGGATAAAAATTGGACTATATGTAGCAAGAGCTGCCTTAGGGAATGTCAAAAACTCTCTAAAATTGTTTTACCTGTTTGGGCAAATACTCAGGTGTGAAGGCTTTCTGGTTTCAAGCTGTCCACTGCCTTAAGCCAGCACTGAGGTCTGCGGAGACTAGCTGGGATGTTCTTGCAGCACAGGAGGAATTCATGGATTGTGTGTGCTGGGTGTGCACAGACCTGACACCCATCTGCACCACAACCTTAAGTAAAGACCAAACTTGATTTTCATATTTATGAATGATTCATGATTTAAGTCCCATGGGTCTTGCCACAATAAGTGCTCTGTTACTATCAGCAGCCATGTATGTTTATTTTCTAGTTTTCCATTTTCTGCCATTGGCTGAGTAGTCCAATGTCCCAGATTGCTCTTTTCCTTACTTAGTAGAATTCAATTTTTTTTTACTATTATTACATAGTATAGCTATTTTATGTGCATATAAGGCTGTTTTATATGGCAGTATATGTCCTCATAACTCTTTATTTGCTTTCTTTGCATCTTTGAAAGAAGAAGAACAAGAATAGAAAGTTTGGAAATCATTATCTGAAATAACAGTAAAGAAATCAGATTTATTTTCTGATGAGGTTATGAAATAACTGCAGATGATAAGAGTAAACTAAATTAGCATTGACATTATCTGATTCCAGCTCTAAAGTGCAGTAGATTAACCAATCTCTTGAAATCTCCATCAGTCCTGCCGTTCTTTTTTTATTTGAACAATATAATTTAATTTCATTTATCATCAAAATCTTCACTGTATCAATGACAGAAAACAGTGCAACTAGAATCCCTTTTGGGAATCCCCTTTCTGAGACACACAAATGCTTTTTAGTGACACTAATTCATACACTTTTTTGATAGATTAGAGTGTCTAACTCTCAAAATTAAAGCTCACTACTCACCAGTGCCATGTAGGCTAACAGCTAATTTTAGGGAAATTCCCAAAGTTGAAATAATGGTCATAAGGACTCGTGCTCTTAAATTCTTTGGATACTTTTGAAAATCCTTGCCTTAATTTTCATTCCTGCAGTGTCGCAGTGACATCCAGTGGTCAGTAGGATTACTCTTAAATTGGGCTCCGACCCCACCAAAATTCAAGGGCATCCTTGCCAGTGTATACCATAAGCTGATTCATGTGCTTCGTGCCTGTGAGTTTTCACAGCACTGGTGCTGGATTAAGCACTGACTCGGCATGTGAAAAAGTCAGAAGGACTGTCAGAGGCAAAAGGAAAGTTCCCTATATTTCTTTATTATGTAACACTCTCCTTCCATAATTCCCTCTTTCCAGGATTCCTGATGAGCTGCAAATTGTTTAAGGCTGCCCCCAAATTTACATCCTCCCTAAATGCTGATAAAAAGGAGCAATTAATCTGATGTTTGTAGTGTAGTAGCTGCCCGAAGGTCTACCCTAACAGGCTTAGATTAAAGCAGGACTCAGATCCTGAGGTTCTGCACCAAACACAGGTTAAAAAGAAAACCAAAGAAACTAATGAAAAAAACCAATGAAAACCAATCCATCAATATCAAGTGCAAGACTAGGAGTCATTGTGTGCATGGGCGAAAGATAATCATATCAAAAAGCCCCAAACAGTGGGAGACAGAATCCCACAATGGAATTCTCTTAAAACAATCACATATAGGGGTAGTAAAGGCATCAGTTTACACCCCACTCTGGGACTTTACCACTGCATCCTCAGAAGAGACAAACAGGAAAAAGTAACCTGCAGGTAAGAGGGGCTCTAGTTGTCAAAGATGTGATAAAATAGGTGATAGTAATAAAACCCACAGTGCCATGTCAGAAGTCAACAAAGATGTCCTAGGGGACAAGTGAAGGGAGCATTTAAACTCCAGCTGGCAAAGTCAGACTGCTCATATCAAACCATACTGCTCATGTTAAGCCCTCCTCCTTCTCCCAGGTGGACAGCAGAAGGCAGAGGCACTCCACAACGTAAAAAAAATGAAGTAGATATCAGTGTGGTATGAGAGAAATTGAAGCTACCAGACATACTGACACTACTAGAGATAGCTTTTTCTTTTTCATTATAATCATAATAGCACAACCTTCCCTACACTCAGTGCTTATGCTACTGGAGGAAATATTTGCATTTATTCATTTTTACATTATTTCTTCTGAAATCTTTTTTAGTGACAAAGCTGGGATGAGTGATTTAGTTTAGAAGATATTCCACATAGGGGGCAGGAGGAGAGATGAGCAAAGGCTTAGGAAAAAATGTCAAGGAGACTTTGCAATATCACTGAGGAAATAATTCTTTTCAACTGTAATCACAATTAGCTTTGCAAGAGATTAATAGTAAAACCAGCATGCCTCTCCCTCATCTTCCTTCACAGGAATTTCTTGCTGTAAGACAGTTATATTGGAATATCAGGGAACAGTAAAGATTACAAAGGAGAAAGATTGTGTAGTGGGTCATATACTGGTTCACTTTCTAGATTCCTACAGATTTCATCAAAAGATTTTCTCATCCATTTCCAAAGCTGCACAAAAGATTAGTGTCAGAGGCAGCAGTATGGCTGGAGAAAGCCTGGTGTCGAAGCTCCTTAACTAAACTAACAGATGAAAACCCCTTTTGGGAACTGCGGTCAGTTTGGGAGATATAATGAGTTTTTATTGCAGTTCCTGGAAGGAAAATTTCTGTGAGCAACATTATTTTCAGCTCCTGCACTTTGAAGAATTACTGCTTTTTTCTTCATTCAGTAAATTCCTGTCATCAACTTTCTCTTCCTGCCAGCTTCACTCACCGCCATGACAATATGTAAGGTCTTCATGGGGGTAGCTATGTAAGGTGTAGAGGTTCTCCTCTAGCACCATCTCCTCTGCTGTGCCTTGATAAAGCATTTCCACAGGAAATCACTAATTCTTATCACTCTGGATCCCAATTAAAGGGGTTTATAATTGTTGGACTGAAGAAACATGGAGGTTAAACTGTCTTAGGGGGTTTGAAAAAACAGACATGCCAGATATCTGCAAGAGGATATTTCTTTGATTAAATATATGATTAACTCATTGGCTTATACATCTCATTGCAGCCTTTGGAATTGCAAAGAAGAAGGTGTTTTCTTAAAACAAGAGGGTGAGCACTGATTGTGCACAGAGGATTGCCCAGAAGAGATAAGAGTCAGGCTAAATGACTTGCTGCCATCTATTGACCATGCACCTTTAAGTGTCCGAGATCTTCAGTAAGAAGATGAAAACACAGTAAAATCTTGCAGCACAATCAGTATAGGGAAGCCAATCTTTGTGTGACAACAAATAATTTGTCAAAATAATTTGTAGCTGCTCTATTCCTGTGTTAGCACATTCCTGAATTTTTACTAAAAGCTAGTGCCAGCTGTTTGTACATTGCCTTTCTCGACATTTGAGATTTAGAACAGCAGTCTCTCCTCCACATCAGAGCATGTAAGAAATGAAGCAGTCTACTTTCAAGGACATCACAGTGACTCCAGCAAAGCCTGATAAATGACTTTGTATAGATTTGTTGCTCATGCCTAATTCTGCCCTCTTCTCTAAAACAAAATGAAGTAAACTAGCATCATAGCTTCCCACCCAGAATTATGGCCATGTCTCTCCATGAACCCCTTTTTTATGTGTTTATGTACCAAGGCTTTAAAATAAGAAATCACTTCTTTATTAAAAAAAATTGTATCCTTGGAATAACAGGCTTAGGCATGATTTCTGACAGAGCAATAGCCCCTCTATATGATAGCTAACACTTGCAGCAAGAAACAGAAGCCCATCCATTCTGGGGGTTTCCATTTGAGAGAAATGTAAGAAATTGATTCATTTTTTGCATCATTGAGGTACTCCATTTAAACAACGTTTTGTTGCCTTTACTGATAAAGCACTGTAAAGTAACAGAATAAAAAATAACTATTTCCTTTAAAATTTAAGCAAACAAATTTCTCAGGATACAGTTATGCATCAGTCAAGCTGTGTTCTATAAAGAGCAAGTTAAGGTCACCAGCAAGTTGAGACAATCATTTTTTTCCCAACAAACATTTCTTCTGACAACTGTCAGCTCCAGCAAGGGTGCTCACTATCCCTCCTGGTTCATCCTACCTCAGGTCTACATCTAGAGATGAATAGTGGCAAAATGGACCAAGCAACACTGATTTCATACCAACAGTCAAAAAACTAAGTAGTTAGGATTGTTTCCTTCACACTGTTACATCAGAGATAATGATGGACCACATATTGACCTCAGTGACGCTCATCTTCACCCAAAGGAATACCCAGGCCTTCATCACAACACAAACACAAGCAGAATTTATCCATTTAATTAAAGCCTCTGAGTCTGTGCATTGCTGAAGTCAGTAAAGGTGAAAGCCATGAAAAGCAGTATAAAGGAGCAGAAAATCTGACTCAGAGCTCACCAATCCAGGCATGTATTTCACAACAGTAATGATACAAAGAGACAAATACACGGAATTTTCTACAGTGGGAAGACTCCAGAGGAAAATAATAGTGTGCACAGTACAAAGGATTACTCAACCTGCAAAAAACATTTCCCCTGATCAGAATGGATGCATATTGCTACATCGATAGTTTGGGAAACAAGGAAAATTGAGGGTTTATTATTACATGTCCCTGAAGTTTAGCAAGTGTTGTTATCCTGTCCTTCACATGTGAACTCTTGTGTGAAGCAAGTATGAATGTGGGAAACACAGAATACTTCAATATTTGGCTTTATTTTGTGCTACAGATCATAAGCACCTAGTCCATAAATCACTCTCCCTGTTGCATTTACAATGCAATTAAGAAAGCAGAAACCCTCTTTCTCCCATCCCACCTTTAAGTTTATGCAGAACACTTCAGGGCACATTGAGTGATTGAAATAATTTCTCTTGGCACAATTGTCTTGTTTTCCATCCTTCATCCTGTTCCATAAACTGGTCAGTCCATGCATTAGTGCCTCTCAACATCTTTGAGTACATCTGGCCTCTTGCTCCAGTCAGCTGCAAATGTTGCCTTCCCTGGTGAACAACAACAGAAATGTTCCTCTTTGTAAATGGAAGATAAAGTCCAAGTTTCCAATTTTATAGCACTCTACCAATTCCCCTGATTTCAGCAGACAAATAAGGAACTCAAACCAGTTTTCATCCTCCAAAAACAGATGGTCAAAGATGAGTCTCCAGAGATGGAGAGATGCTATGATAGCTAAATACAGATCAGTTTAAAAGCCTCCAAGGGTCACAGCAAGCAGCAACTTTAAAATACAGTCATGTGCCACTAAAACATACTTGGCAGCACATACTCACTGCTTCCTAAAGCCAGCATTATGGGTTGGTTCTTGGGAGGCACAGCTGGAAAAGAATTACCCTTTCCCAGCTCTCTGCTAGTCCTAGAAGGTGTATTTTTCTCTCAGCCACCTGAGCGGCCTCAAAGGAGCAAATCTCTCAAAGTGTGGGATTTGGTCCTGTAAATTTTGATTCCTAGCCAATAAGCTGAACTATAAGCAATAAGTAGCACATATTTATGGGGCACTTGTCAAAGATAGCAAAACAGTCAATAAAATTACCTTCTTTGGTATATCAGCAGCTTCACCTACATACTCAGAAATCTCTCACTGTTTATGCTACACACATTTGAGACCAGAAAGGCGCAATGCACCCCAGTGTACAGAAGCATCATCAGCTTGGTCTCAGCTAGCAAAAGAATATGATCATTTTATGACTCATGAAAAGTGCTATTTCCTTTAATTTGCTCTCTTTGGAAGTCATCCATGCTATGGAGGTTTCACTGTCATAACAAAAAGTGAGTCCTCAATTGCCATAACACCTGAGAGCAGTAGGAAGTAGCCCTTTATATGGCACCTTTATAGGAAACCAGCCTGTGTTATATAACAGAGCACAGAGATGCTGTACAGAATATACAGCAAACCAGTTCAGTTCATACCTGAGAAAAAGCTTCATTTCTGAGTGACTGGGCTTAAAAACATCAACACACACACTTGAATACCCTATGCATTTACTTTGCTTAGATAATGCTTAGTAGCACAGTTGTCAAAAATGGTTATAATTTAAAGTGAGCATTCAGAATGTAATGTTCTGTATCAGTACCACTGCTGAGGCTAAATTTTAGGTGATAATTACAATGTTGATCATCTGAAATGAAAGTGTTTAATAAAAAACTACTCAAAAACCAAACAATTAATGCTTAAAAACAAAATCCTTTACAAAACTGTCATAAAGAAAATATAAACATTAAATCTTTACTTGGAACCAAGAAATTTACCTTGTAAAATGCTAAAAAGAACTCAGAAATTAATTGCTATTTAAGGTAATATTTGTTTTAATTCCTGAATTAATTTAATTAAATTCTGCATCAGAGAAAAGAAAAAACAGGAGGGGAGGAATATTAACACAGAATGATTAAATCATAGAATCATAGAAACATATAGGTTGGATAACCTGTATGATCATTGAGTCCAACTGCTAACCCAGCACCACCAACAAACCAAACCATATCCACAAATGCCACCTCTACACATCTTTCAAATACCCCCAGGAATGTCAACTCCACCACTTCTCTGGGCAGCCTCTTTCAATGCTTGGCAACCCTACTGGTGAAAATTTTTTCTTAACAGCTGAACTCAACCTTCCCCGGTACAACTCGAGGCCATCTCATCCTGTCATTTGTTACTTGTGATAAGACATATTCAGACATATTTCCCCTTTGGATTTAATTTCAATGAGAGGTGAAAATTTGACTCACAGTGTTTAATATTTGGCAGTCCTTCACCTCCAAAGTGTAAAATATTGCCTGCGCCAGAAATTTGTTCTGGAAACATCAGTCCCTATGGCTTATATACTGTTCGATTCCTCTTACCATGGAATATCAGGAGATGGCAAAGACTGTCCTTAATTTTACAATATAGTCAGGGCATAGCCAGCAAACAAAGACACAATAAGTGAGCACTAGGCAAGCTCATGGGCCCTAGACTAGATGCCACTAGATAGGAAGAGACTTCAATGCACAGCTAAACCTGGGGAATTTGATGGTCCTGCTTAATATGAACAATGGCTGAAAAATCTGAGCCTTAATGAATGCCAGCAATGGGTGAAGGGGGCATAATCAAGGCAAGAGCAGTTATTAACTATTGGAATCCTGTGCTCACTTCCTACTTGGTAAATAGCATAGATGCAGTTGTACTGAAAGCCTTTTATTGGGCAATAAACAGTGGCTTTTTACAGTGGAGCCTCGAGGTGCTTATAAATTTATTCCAGTATGTAGTATTTGTTTGGATTTATCTCATGCATAAATTCCTAGTCTAAAGAAGAGGAATTTGTAAATCCTCATCTTGACCAGCAGGTAATTCTTACTAAATAAACAGCTCTCCCTGCTTGTTAATTAAGTGATCTATCATGGCACTGAGTTTGACTCACTTATTTTATCTGATGGAAGATGTTATTTGTTTCAGAGTTAATGGGTGAGAAATAACCCAGTAACTTCTCCATCTCCAGTGAAAAAAAAATGACAGTTGGTTTATTTAAGAAATGCACTTAATTCAAACAAACAAATAAAAAACCAACAAAACAAAACACAGAATGAAGTATCAAAGTATAAATCATGAACAGAATTTATGCACAGAAAATTATGTTATTGCAAAAGAAAACAAAACGGCAAACACTCATCTCCAGCAGCTAATATAATGTAAGTGCTATTCAGAGAGAATTTACTGCTTTTCTACAAGCACTAGAGCACCTCCACGCACAGTCTGAACCTATATTCTACTGAGAGTGCCTCCATGAATAAAACCCCCTTGTCCATTGACCTGAACAGCAGGAGATACCAGTTCTGAGCATGTAGGCAGGTTATCTGCTTGACAACAGCTTACAAAAGGTAGCAGACACAAATTATTACTTTGGTACTTACTGTCATATGAGTTACTGCAAAGGCAAATTATTTGGTAACCCTGCACATATGATTATAGCACCATGTTAGAATTAATCTCATTACAAAAGAAGTGCTTCCTTGATCATAATCCTTCCCTTGCAGATACCCCTGACACTTTCTTGGGAAGGGCGTAGCACTTAGTGGAATAAAGTTAGCATTCGTCACAGATTGATGGCAAACTGTTTTTTACAGGTAACAAAGTGATTCTTGAGATACATGAACATATGAAAATATATTTTTCAATATTTCAGAAAGACAATGTTTTGTTACCTTGGCACTTGAGTAGACAAAAACAGGCTCACACATTCCAGGTCTGATTCTTGGATCAGTCACAATGTAATTTTAATTCTCTTCCAAAAGTGGCAGCTGGGAACTGCATTGGCTTATGACATGAGATGGAGAAACCTGAGGTGAAAAAAACAAAGGTTGCTCTCATTTACACTGGTGACAGCGTCCAGGCAGAGCTAGGTTAAGTGCAAGACTAAGAGGAAAACAAATGATATCTGTACCCAATGTGTCAGGAACATCAACATCAGGTCTGGCACACCTGAAAATAGAACTCAGAATTGACCAGAAATTCAATACCATTCAAGACTAGTTTCTCAGCTATATGCCAGGCACTGTTTTCACTTGTCAGGACATTATTTAGTTTTGAAATAGCGTGTACATTTAAATATATAGACCAAAAAAATACAGTTATTTAAATCCCATTCATCTTTGCAGTACTTCGTGTCATCAGGGCATAAAATAAAGCAAGTAGATGGGACAGTAGCAATGATGAAACACAGCTTATAGCCTGCCTTAAAAAGACTGCTGGATTTGACAGCAGCAGACTAGTCAAAAATTAGCACATAAACTATTAGATTAGGATCACTGCTGAAAGCTAGGTAATAAGGATCATTATCAAAAAAATCTTGGAAAGCATCCATATATTTGACCAAAAGGATGAGATTTATCTACCTCTATGGATAAGGGACTGCTCTTACAAGTTGGGTCAGTATGAAAGCAATCTGAGGCACAATGCTCAAAAAGTGTGGATAAAAACATTCTTTGTAGTCCCAGAAAAGGTGCCTGTACACGTGTGTGTGTGTGTGTGTGTGTGTGTGTGTGGGTGTGTGTGTGGGTGTGTAATATTACTGTTCTGCAAAATCTCCAAATTCCAATTCTGGAATGATGGGTGGAGAGAGGTGACAGCCCCCCATTCTGTTCTGTGCTGTTGCAGCCTTATCCTGAGTCCTGCATGCAGTTTTGGGCACCAAAATAAAGAAGGATATAAAGTTATTAGAGAGCAACTAAAGGAGGGTTACAAAGGTGGTGAAGGGTCTAGAGGGAAAACCATATGAGAAGCATATAGGTCACTTGGCTTGTTCAGCCTCCGGCACCTGGTGTGACTCTAGGCATTGTGCTGTGCAGGGTCAGGAGTTGGACTTTGACAGTCCTTGTGGGTCCCTTTTAACTCAGGACATTCTACAATTCTATGGTTCTATTCTACAAACATTACCCCAGATACATACAGGAGGGTGAGCTGCTCATATTGCATCAAAGAGTGCCAAACAGTCCCTTTCTTCAGCAGGCTTCCAGACCAATTTCTTCCTCGTCTTGCATCTTGAAGAGACTGCAGTCTATTCATCTACCTGTCAACAATATCAAGACTTTCAACTCATGCAGTATCATGTGTAAGTACGTTTCTTAAAGCACACAGTTTCATCTTAGAAAGGTTTTTTCAAAACAATAAAAATATTGTAGGTTTATTGAAATATCATCAGATGACAACAGCATGAATTTATCTTTCTTTTTTAATCAGCCTTTACAGCAGAGAGATGCCATAAAGCACAACAGCATGCAATGCCTGTTGCACACCACAAGCTGAAAAAGCATCTCAATCTCTCCCTCTTGTCCATGCCAGGCATATTCTTGTTTTCTCAGCCCTTTTTTGGAGGGTTGCTTGTTCTCCCACTTTAATAAGACACTTCTATAAGGACCAAAGCTGAAAAGTGCACACAAGTTTCTGAGCTTTGCTTTGTGTTTGGTACGTGGGAGACACACAGGTGGCTGGTCAGACAGACAGATTTTGTAGAAGCTTCATCATCTAGACTTGTTATGAAGGGACAGTGTTAATAAATGATGCAACACGTGGAAAAGTGAACAGAAACTCTGATTATATTTCATGTCATGTTCCAAATGCATCTTCAATTCTGAAATGCTTGAGCTATATAGGCTTCATAGGACATGAAAACTACAGCAAGAAATGAATTGCAGCTTGACATGCTACGTGTGAAGAGTAAATATCCAGAAAAACAGAAATACATTAGAATGTTTCAAGTAGAAATTAATTAAATTTTCCAGCTTCTTACTTCTAGAGCAGATTATTTTACTGTGAAATGACCAGAGGGAGAATTACCACATCATGCTTTTCACATGTTTACTGCAACAATTAATATCTGAGAGATAGTATGAATTTGGTCATGAATATACCCTTGACACAGATTTCCTTCTCTCCAAGAGCAAAGCCATTGTACAAGACATCACTAAATCTTAACAGGGGACAGGAGGGGAAGGGGAGGGAGGGAGGGAGGAAGAGGAAGGAAGGAAGGAAGGAAGGAAGGAAGGAAGGAAGTTAGTTTATGGCTTAGAAGAGATACTGAGAAGTCAGTAAACAAGATCTCTGTACTGAAATGCAGAGTTATTGAGACTCCTATTTCAGGAAGTTACTGAATGCTGTTCTCAATGGAGACCATTCCCAACTGAAGGGCCTGTAGTCAGTGGCTTTCCTACTGTCAAAAGTGTCTAATCACATCAGCTTAGAGTGCACTCTCCAGATCTCCAGACAGGCTACTTTTCACAAGAAAACCTGTCAAAGAATGGGAAACAAACAAGACAAAAGCAAAGATCCAGCCTACACATCACAGATACCACCAGCAGCAGCCAAAATTTTTTATTCTTGTAGTTATGTGTAAAAATAGAGACAATGTTTTCAGTCACATGTTTGGGTTCCTGGTCCTGGGCTGATTTTGAATCCAACAAGTGCTTCCAATTATAACAGATTTCATGACATGAAGTTTTAGGTTGGTTGCACAAAACAAACAAAAGCCAGAAGTCTGGGACTGGAGGAGTGTGATTTTTCAAGGCTTTTGAGCAAAAAAAATGTTGCTATAATTTTGACAACATAATTTAGCAGCTTTTATATAGAGCAATCTACACCTCCGCCCCTCTCCACCTCGCCTCCCCCTCTGGTATTGTCTTGCCTGTCAATTATTGGAAGAAGAGCCTGTTCTTTAAAAGGCTTTTAAATTATTGGAAATTATTTGGAATATATTCTAAAAGCTCTTGAAAGAAAGAACACTACCCCCACATACACACAGAGCAGAAAGTATTTATTTGTATTGTCAACTTAAATGTGCAGGATTAACATGAGAGTTTATCTGGCTAACAATATCAAGAATCAACAGCAGTGCTGACCTTGTGCTTGAGCTGTGGGGATATTAAAAGGTAAACCTAGTGCTCCAAATGCCAAACATGACACCACTGTGCCCATTCCATTTGGTACCCATGAAACTGTGAGGACTGTACAGGAACAGTGAGGGAGTTTGGGGCCATGACACTCCAGGGAGCAGTGCTGCAGTTAATATATGCACCCCAGCAAGCAAAGCAAGGCAGCTGCACCATTCTGCCAAGTAAGCAACTTTGTTGTTAATGTGGGGTTTGTTTGCTCTGATACATAACAGACACATTCGAGCTCCTTCAAACTATCACTCTGACTGGCATTGAAAGATATTGTATTATAAATTTTACATTATAATAGTGTTTACTGGCAGAATAAATTGCATACCTGTATTGAAGTGATGGAAAAAAGACATCACTCATTATCACATTGAGCAGCATGCTGAATGCAGCAGTGAACAGTGATAATCGTGCCAGCTAAAGCAATTTTACCTATGAAAAGTTGTTCAGACGTAAGAGAGACTGCTAATGTCTTACACAAGGCACAGCTATTTCCTATTTGTTTCTGAGAAGAACCTTACTATTCATTGATATCTCACAAATTTCCTAAATGTGATGTACATTAAAGGCACAAAAATTATTTCTCCATTTTCTTCACAGTCTTCTTTTATCTCCCTCATATCTATCTTTCACACCACCAGCTGTTGGTTTTCCATCTTGTAAGGCACGTCACACAAATTAGAAATAAGCATTTGGTTCAAATGTTGCTTTACAATTCACCCCCAGCCCCTCTGATCTCTCCTAAAATGGTTTCCAAGACATTTCTCCAGAGAGACCCATGTATTACCTAAACAATTTTCATTTCCAAATTTAGCCTTCATCTGAGCCAGGGGTGTGAGGAGCTGATTCACTTGTCTTCCTTTAAATCTTGCTTTCTCATTGTTAATATACTTAGATGAGTTTCATCTTCCTACCTCTGCCTACCAGTAGATATTTAGCGTGGTCTTCACTGCCAGATAGGATATCTTATTTTAGGCACCAACATGTAGGACTCTGTAGGCTGGTGAGGTGTCTGAGCTCTCAATACACTTCATGCAGATCTGGCTAGTGAAACCCAGATGCAATTTATCCAAAGCAGGTAATAAGGATACCTTAGCATATACTGCCTGGCTCCAGCTGCTAAAGGAAATCAGTTTCTCTAGGGCCTCTATCATACACATCAGCTGCATGCAGAGGTCTTCAACAATATAAGATGCATGGAAGAGTCTTAAAGCACATGTTTATGCAACTGAATTAGGCCCTAGACCTCTGGTATCCATTGCAGAAGCCAATCCCTCTCTGCCAGACACCCAAGTGCAGACGAGTCCCTCCCCACAAGCCGGGTGAGATGATCCTCACTGATTGCTCTCAGTTTCACTATCTGGCTACATCTTGGAAGTTCAGTACAACCACACAGCACCACTCCTCCAAAGCTTTTCAGTCCCCATTGCTAGTTGCACTTCATGTCTTTGAGGATCTTGTCCCCTAAAACTCTGCTGTCTTTGCAACCAAATTTACTTAGAAAAGAGTAGGAGAGCAAACACAGCTGTGCAAGTTATCTGTGCTTAGCAAACTACTGAGTGTCTGTGGACCCACGGGACTATTTCATAGTGGTCTCTCAACTATGGGGGCTCAGCCCAGAAAGGAATGTCTGGGTACCAAACTAGGTGCAGTATTTCTGAGGAAGCACTGCTGCCACAGGGAGCAGAGGCAATGCAGTGAGAGGATGTGGCAGCTCAGGCTCCACTGTGTCACTCAGATGGCTCAGTGTAGGGCAATTTCCTGTGCCAAGGTAAGGATTTTTTTGATAGAAATCAGGTGACATCAGGAAGGGATGAAAGGGGCTTTCAAGGGTCTTGTTCTACAACTGAAGATGCATCTCTAAGTGCCAGCATCTGAGGGGGGTGTTGCTGTAATTAAATACATTAAAACACAGATCATATGAGTTATAAGAAGTGTAATAAGGGGGTACTAATTTCCCCAACATTGCAGTTCTTCTTAAAATATGGAAAAAATATTAAATATGTCTCAGATTCTCTATATTCCAGCAGAAGACCCTGCTATGTATTGGCTAAGATAGCAATGTGCCACCTTTTGAGAAAAAAAGTCTTTTTCACATACCAGTTTTCCTGTTTCTTCCAAAACAATAATGAAATGGGAAACAAAAAGAGAATACTATTAAAGAAAAGCAGCGCTGTTCTGTGAATTCCTTTTACTTGGCCATGTCGGAAAAAGTGGGGGAGTGTTTTTAGAGATTGATGATTATCTCCTTCCCCCTGCTCAAAGGACACAGGCTTCATTAAAAAGTTTGACTTGCCTGCCATGGGACATATATTTCTCATTTCAAATACTGCAGTTCAAGCCAGTTGCTGGTTCTAATATCAAGTTTCTGTTTACAAACAATATAAAGCATGGCACCTCTGTGTAACTGAGTCCATGTTCAACACAGAAACAGTCCTCCACAGGATCACAAGATATATTAAAATTAAAATAATACCCAAACGAAATTGTACATGAAAAACAAAAGGAGATAGATTGAAAATTGGAATTTATGGAAAAATAAAAGTGAGTTGTCAGAGCTGTTTTTTCACGAATAAAAATTATTATTTCTCTAAAATGTATGTTACCCATGCATTTATCTACATTTCTGTTTGTCTATCATTTACCTGTTTTCCACCTGCCTGAAAGTAATCACCTATTTGGAAAAGCAAGTTAAATTGTCCTCCTCAGCAAAAGGAGGGTTGAGAGATAAAAAGGAGAGTGGAAAATTATGAAAAATCTTGGTGTAATCTGAATAGCAATGAAGTAAAAGCTACTCCTTGATGTGCCTATGAATCCTGTAAATGAAGTGGCCCTTGAATTAAATTAATTTAAAATCTGGCAAATATTACTCGGCATGTTTGTCAATGTGCTGTATAATTATTAATTTGTTCATTGAGGCAACTATATAAATAAATAGAAAGCAGAATGCCATGATTAAACTAACATTAGAAATCCAGGGTCAAGGAGCCCTGTTATACAGGGATCTAAATAGCTTTCCCAGGTCCTATTTTTACATCTCCATACAGATCTGCAGGTCTGTAACTGCGAATTAATTGGCACACATTTAGATGCCAACAGAGCTTTTGTATTCTCAGTGCACATTTTGTCTTCTCAGAGTGAGATGTTAGTAATGGAGGTTTTAATATTACCCCTAGGGGAGCACCAGAAAATCTTAACAATTTCCTTCACTAGAGTATTTTCATTAGAGCTAAATGCTGTGCAATTTACATTTGAAATCAGGTGTAGGGTAAGTATAATGTGACAAGACATGTTGCAATGTTAGGGTTTTTTTGTTCAAATGTTCCTTATTTACTGCAATATACCCTCAAAAGATAAGCATGCAATTAAAATAAATATCTTGATTTTTAACCACTCCTAATTGAACTGTTATTGGGATAATAGGAGCACAAAATAGAATCAGGTTTAAAAGGACCCAAAGCACAAGATTAAAATATTACTCTATTTAAACAAGAATGTTTCAGGCAAAATAGGTTCTGTGGAGCAGAAATGAGTTCACTGTAAGTAAATCAGACCAAACCCTTCCTTTGTAGAATTAATTCAACCTTGTGGGGCATAAAAAGCCAAGAACTCTGCATAAATCACTGGGAAAAAAAATAAATCCTACCTTTTTCAACACCAAAAAAAAAAAAAAGAACCAAAACTGAATTGGTACTTTAAAAAAATATTCATTAATAAGGACATAATGCAGTAAAGAGCTAGAGAACAGTGACAAAAGAGGACTGACAAGTAGCTGAGGCTGAATTTCGGTAGTTGGTCTAGTAGGAAATTCTACTGTGCCAATGTCTGCATCTCAGAGCACCTATATTCCATCACTGACTTGATTTTTCATAGCAACAAAAGAAGAAACTGCACACCTACAACAGCCCCAATCCAATCAGGGCTTCCTTCATGCCTAAACCTGATCACAGGACCTACTGTTTAAATATTTCGCCATGAAAAATCCCTAATAGGCTCAGTCAGACCAGGGTTATTATTGAAGGAGGTCCCTAGAGAAGGAAGAGGATTGCAGCATTTGCCTGGAGCCTTCTAAAACTGGGAAAATAAAACCACTGCCAGCAGCAGGAAGAGAGGAGGAAGCAACAATCATTGCAATCTGCTGTTCTGTAAAATGACAGCCAGCCTCAAGTGCCACAGAAAGCCACGTTACAATGAAAGAGGTCTAAGCACAATGAGTCAGACCCAGAAGGCTGGGATGGTTACAGGACTGTCATGACATATCCCACATGCAACACAGCCCCCTTGGGCTGCAAAGAGCACAGGAGGGAGGAAATTGTCTCATTGCTTTCTTCCTTGCATAGCCAGGCAAAAAAAAACCAAATTATTTTGGAGGTCAAAATATCCATCTCACCTTAGAGCCTGTACAAGTTAGGCAATGGCAACTGTGGCTGCATAGCAACAATGAAGAAAGGGTTTAGATGGTAATGAGATTTGTCACCCTTCATGTTGCCTCTCTCCTGCCTCTGGATACACAGGGAGTCTAAAGCCAATTGTCATCTGAAGAGAGAAGAATCAAGCACAGAGGCTCACACCTTGTCTGGACAGGACCAGGCTTTCAAAGCTTGGTCAGTGCACACACAAAGGTGAGCAGCCACAGCAGCCTCTCATATGCTCACACTCAAACTCATGAAAACCCAGGACCTAGATCTTCTGGTATTGCTGCAACTTTGCAGTGTGCTGCTGTTAAGGGCTCTGGGAGTTTTCACAAGAAAACTTACTGAATACAAGACAAACTGAAACATTAGAAACATTCAAGGTTCTTCCATCCTTGAGGATAGGTGAAGCTTAAGAGTCTTCTAAAGAATTTGCCAAATATTATTATTTCTGAGAGCAGCAATGAATGGTTATGATGCCTTTGTACCCTAATAGATTTTATGAAGTTTTCACTGCCATCTGAATGGCCATGAAACCTTTGCAAAGCAAGAACTATGCAAACATTTCATATGATCTTGTCCTTTCACAGCAAATAGTGGGCAAGGACCAAAGAGCCTGGTGAGGTGCCAGGTCAGCAACTGACACCATGCAGTGGTGAGCAGGACAAGGTGAGCAGAGAGAGGAAAAGCAGACCTGGAAAAGCTTGCAAATATTAAACAGCTGGAAGAAGAGGAAGAAAAAAGAGGAGGACTAACAAAAATGTTTCACTTCAAAGAGAAGAGATGAGATGAAATGAGATGAGAAAAGAAAAACTCAAGGGGTCCTAGGCTTTGTAAAGGCCTCAAGCTGTCAGGCATCTTGCCTCTGTAATATATAAATAAAACAAAACAAAACCCAAAGAAATTATAAGAAGTTTTTTTGGATGAGGAACTCAGTGAAATTATATCAAAAATAATTTTAAATGGTAGAGTTGAGGCATAAAATAACCAATATAATCTAAATTCTTTTGAGATTTGTTAGAGAAGTGGTTGCATGTGAAATTGCACTAATATTTTGGATAAATAATTCTAACTCTGCTTTCCACATAGCTCTGCCCACACCTTAGCCACATGTCCATCATAATCCCAGATGTTTTTCAGAAGGCTGTTGAAAATATTGACTATGTCTGAAATGCAAGGAAAAGTACAGTCAAGTTTTCAAATCATTTGGAAGAACAGAAAGCATAGAGAGAGGTTTTTTCCTCTTCAGGGAGGAAAATGAGGGAAATAACCTCAAAGAATTTTAGAAACCTACAATATTTAAGCAATTCTAGATAGAATTCTTATTCTGAGAGACTTAATATGGCCCATTTAATTAAACTTAAGTGATTCCTTCATGGATAAGTTTTCTTATGTGAGGAACAAGGAACACACAGTTGAGGGAAAATTATTCTTCACAGTTATCTGAAATGTGGACCCATTAGTAAATAAGACAGGATTTAAGAGAAATATTTCTGAGGATACAATCTCTCTTGTGGAAAGAAATGTCTTGTACCATAGGCAGGCTTGATGAAGTTTGAAAATTATTTTATACTGGAAATCAACTTATTTTTGCTTTGTCCATACTATGATTTGTCAATAATATCTAACCAATCTCAGTCTCATAAGATGACCAAAATTCATTAGTTGGGAATGGTGACTCACAGAGCAAAGGAGGCACAGGATGGAAGTGGAGCAAACACAGGGCTGAAATACATAAGAAATGAAAAGAGAATTTGAGAACACAGGAGGAAAATGCTGGCTGAAATTGTGCAGACACTATTATAAATTCACCCCACCAACTTTTCTCTCCTCTTCCACTGCTGACAGTCCCTAGAGAAAATAGCATTATAGGTCCAGAATATTTTGAAATATATCTATATTTGTGGATTAAAATCAAAGTTTACCATTATGTCTAATTCTAGAACATAGCCAGATCCTACTCCAAGTACGTATGTACTGCTACTTTTTATCTTTTACTTTCTTTTTCAGAAAGCTTAATGAAAAGGAATGGAACAGAACATTTTCCAAAACAGAGTATTCAATTAATTTTAAATATTAGAAATCTTTGGGTTTTGAAGACAAAAAGATTATTTAATTTCAGAATTAGTAGCAGAAAACATAAACACTTCTCTTCATATGTTTGAAAGAGGATATTTTTTCAGCTGAAAAGGAAACTTTGTTCCAGTCAATATAGAAACTTTAAAAAATAAAGATCGAGTTCAAATAAATTTTTTCTTTAAAAAAAATACAGCTCTCATTCCAACTTTTCCACCAGTACCACCATTAAACAACACGACCTCAACTTTGTAGTCTGCTGAAACCTCATCCTAGACAGGCATTTAATTTGTAAAGAGAAGGAATAATAAAACCTTGTTCAAAATATTTTTCAATAATATTAGACTGAATTTTCTAGAATATTGGATCATGGACATGGGCAAAGTGTCTTAGACCTCCTTCCTGTAGATTAATGATAGAAAGATTTCAATATCACAAAGTAAACCTTCTCAGGTTTAATTTTTAAAGGCAGAAACATGCAAATGACAAACACTGGCTGTCATGGAAGCTCAGTGCACACTGTGCTCTTCTCTCCCAATAATGTTCTCAGATATTATTATTATTATTATTATGCCATTCTACATCTTTCTGACCTATTATTCTATTCATTATTACACTTATCATATAGCTGTATAGTGTTTAAACAATTGACTTTTTTTTCTGTGTTAGCACTTTATTCAAATGAAGGGGGTCTTTTCTCCTTTAAAGGTGAGGGGGATATTTTGCTTGTGATTAAGGCTCTGATCTTTAGTCTGGCTTTAGCCATTTCTCACAGGCACAAAACTTGCAGGCACATTTTGCAATGTAATTATTTGTGTCTGCAATCTAGTTACTTAGATGTCTGGGTCCCTGATTGCATCCATAAGTCAGGGACTTGGACATTTAAGTGATCTAAATTGCACCTACAACAATTTGCACCTAAAATGTCAAAAAAGGATATAGAACAGAGGAAAAGAGTTCAAAGATGGATGATGAGAATAATTAGGGATGTGGAAAACCTCAGAAATGAAACAAAATGGAACAGAATTGGACTGTTTACCTAAGAGATGAGATGAAATGAATAAAAGAGGAAATGATCGAATGCAAAGGAAATAAGGAGTGTGATAGAAAAGACAGATGAGGCACTTTTATAAGGCAAGTACAAAGAGACATTTCAAAAAATTTAAGTATGGAAGATTTAAAATTCATACAAAAAGAGACACACTTTCACATAATTAACATGTGAAAAACCCGACCACATGACATAGTGAATCCAACAGGACTCAGCAGAAGATGAGGCACCTCTTTGGACTGAGAAATGCTCAAAACATTTAAAGGCAGAAATTTCAGAGAAAAACTACTTACCTTTCTTCTTCAAAGCTTCAATTTTTGTTTGTTTGGGCTTTTCGGTTTTCTATGTTTTGTTTTCTTTCCTTTTTTAATAATGACAGGGTGGAAGGAGTCTACCTTTCTTCAGGAGCCAGTTAATTTAGATATGTCTGACACAGGTTTCCTTGTATCTTGCCTCTGAGGTATTTAGGGCTGCCTCTGGTTTGTCACAGGTCACTGGGAGAAGAGATGAGATGAGATCCTTGTCAGTTTCAGCCACTCCTCCTGTGAGGACACACAAAACCAGGAGCCATTTCAGAAGCTGCCATAGTAGGACTCAAGAGAGCTGTAGACTGGAACCTTGCATCTTTTCTACCTAGGTAACAGGAAATGTGACTGAGAAGTTAATATATTTCATAACAGGGAGTGTCATTATATATTTAAAGAACTAGAATGTGAATTACTGCAGGGACTTTTTTTTACAAGAAAATCTGCACATGAGACAGATTATTGGAAGAGACATTAAAAGGAGTTGGTTAAAAACATGCCCCATATTCCACAACAAAGAGGAAAGTTATGACTCTATTCTCACTAATAGAGAAAGAAATGGATTTTCTTTTTTTCAAAAAGGAAAAATACATGAGACATACATACACCACCTCCCAGTATTGGCTAATAATTTTGTAATCAAAAGAAAAATACAAGGAAGAATTCAAGAAAACTCGTAGAGAAAAAGAGGTGGCTAGGACACTGAGCGTTATGCAAAATAATCCATTAGGTATTCTCGCAGTGCAGATCACCAGTGTCTGAACCAGTAACCACACTCAGGTAGATTCAACTTTTACAAGAAAACATAGTTAACAAACCAGTGTGTTTTCATGCCAAAAACTGTTTTGCTAAAAAACTGCTGATCTGTTCTAAGAGTTCCTCTGCTTCAAAGCCTGATCTCACATAAGCTGGTCTGTCCCTCCATACAGTTGAATTTGATGGTACAGCTGTTGTAGGTCTTCAGCAGAGCAGAAAGAGAAACACACATCAAAAACAGATATAACTTGGGAGTTTAGACATTTCCTGAGCTGTAGGAGATGTGGGTTGAAGTCTCATCTGGAAATCAGGCAGAATGTAGATTTGGATAATGGTCTTTCACAATCTTAGAGGAGGTCCCTAGAGAACTGTAACAGAAATGATTTCTCAAGTGTCTTTTCAGCTACCATCTCTGGAGGTGCTTAAAATACATGTAGATGTGGCACTAAGGGATATATCAGAGAGGTGGTGCTTAGGGACATGGTTAAGTGGTGGACCTGTCAGTGTTAGCTTTAGGGTTGGACTCAATGATCCTAAAAGTTTTTTCCAATCTAAATGGATCTATGATCCTATGAGATGGTTCCAGGCTTGACCACCATAAAACACAGGACCT
>VXBC01005917.1:573425-600267 GCA_013399945.1 Ploceus nigricollis | reverse complement strand
GCCAGGCAGTCTGCGACAGGATGAGACGAACAGTCTTAAGCTGCGCCTGGGGAGGGTTAGGTTGGACATTAGGAGAAATTTCTTAATAGAAAAGGTTGAGTAGACATTGGAATAGGCTGCCCGGGGATGTGGTGGAGTGACCGTCCCTGGAGGTGTTTAAGGAAAGACTGGACGTGGCACTCAGTGCCATGGTCCAGTTTGGTGCTCGGTAACGGGTTCGATTCGATGATCTTGGCGGTCTTTTCCAACCTAATTGATTCCGTGATTCTGCTCCCGCGGCGCAAGGCCCAGCGGAAGGCGGCCCCGGCGCCCTCTCCCTCAGCCGCCGGCCCGCCCGAAGTCCGCGTTCCCCAAGCGAGAGGCCGCACGGGGATTTATTTAAGGAGATTTCACCCAGGAGCTGCTGATCAAAGCTAATGCAAAATAAATGTCTCTCTTTAATAGCCTGATTCCTCGAAGCCCTTGACACTGGAAATTGGGATTTCCCCGTGCCATTAGCACTTAGCAGTAGGCGCTCCAGCCCAGCCAAGAACAAGGGATTAAGAGGTATTTGTCTAAACTAATTTCTCTTTCTATACCAAGTCTATAGAGACTGGTGTTACTCTGCTGGAATTGTGCAACACGGCTAATTGGCTACAAATTTAACAGTGGCAGGGCTCCCACCGCAGGCTGCCGCCGGTTCATTACCGCCGTTCTCCCTTCGAACGCGGGGCCCTGGGAAATGACCGCCTTGGCATGGGCCGGGCTCCCGGCTCTGCGGAACGTGAGAGGCCTGTCGTGCCTCCCTGGGGAGCCAGGCTGCCTTGTGCAAAACACAGTCAAACCATTAAAATCGTCATTATCCTAGAAAAGGGATAGACGTAGCACAGGGTCTGCAAAATTTTATTTTGGTGACCGATCATTCAGGATGGATGTTGACTTTTTTGCACAGATATTATGCCATTAGTCATCTCCCTTCCACTAAAAGGGGGACAAACACTTGTAGTATTTGGCTGTGATTCCTTGAAACTCCTCCCTCCTGGCTGTTTTGCACCTTGACTCCACTGTTTGCTTCTTTACTACTTGACCACAAGCTGAAGCAAAAAGTAGTTGAGCTTATATTGTGCATGCATCTGACCAAAGGGTCATTAAGGGTACACAGATTTTTGGTTTATTTGTAGGTCAGTCAAAAAGGGTTCCTGGAATAGTCTGGAACTAAGGAAGAAATTCTAGGAAAGACCACAGCCTACATCACTGCTGCTGGAGAATGATTCCATGAAAACCGGGAGTTTATTTGTCTACCCCAAACCTCACCTCCTTACCCATAGTAGCACCACTAGAATATTGCTTGCCTTAGAGGGGAGGCAGAATTCTCCCAGCAGGACTGTTTAGTAGGCTAAAATGAACTTCTCCACTCCCAAAGGTGCTGATGGAAATCCGAATAGCTGTATGAGTCAGTCAGGACCTCAATAACCTAGTCTTTCAGAGCTAACTTCATGAGATGAAGCACTGCATCACTGTTGCCTTGAACAGAAAGGTCATCCTGAAGTTCTGATGTAATCCACCTCAGCTGCCCAGGAACCCAGGGAACTGGCAAATAAAAGACAGTAAAACAATAGTTTCCCAACACCAATTCAGATAACATTTTCAGACACTACATTCACAAACCAGGTTGTGTTTCTGCCTGAGTATTTTTGCTTCTCATCATTCAAGTTCTGTGATTTGTCTATTGAATTCAGCATCTTAAAATACCTGTTCCATATGGTTATGAAAATCCAGCAGCATCTTATCCAGCCAGGCCAAACTATCAGGACACTATTACAAGAGTAGTTGTTAAAAAAACTCTGCAACACTGTTTGTTGAATCTTGGCATGTGCTGTTGGGCACAGTTCTCCTATACTGAGAAAAGCCCATGAAAATTCACAGAATGAAATTCCATCTTTAGTGAGACAGATAGGAAACACCCAGAATTTCAGCAAAAACAGTTTTACTGAAGGAAGACATAGATCCCCAGCCACTCATTGAGTTGATCTAAAAAGCCACAGGAACCAAAGCCAGGCTGGCAATGTTTGCCCTCCCTCTTCCTTATGTACACCCTGATGAAAAGTTAACAAGTGGTGTCTGTTGATGTGGAACACACTATCATCCTGCAACAACACAAAGATAGCATCAATTTTAATCTCAGTCTACAAGGTAACAATAAACTGCTGGCCAAGAATCAAACTAATAATATCAGTCCACGAACACACAGAAACAATTCTGTTAAAAATCTAACATCTAAGGTGTTGTTAATCAAACCTTACAAGGTAGATCTCTCTCATGGCCTTAACCAAAGTGCTTTCTGAGATGTCCATAGAGAATACCACAAATTCAGTGAGAACACCTTCAATATGAGGTAACAATGGCATACAGAAGAAGGCATGAAATAAGATGATTATTCAAGATGTTCCACTTCTGTACAAGACATAACTAAAATATCATCATGCCAGGAGCAGGGGTTGTCTGCTGAGGCAGTAAGTACCCCTGATAACTTCATCCAGCAGCCAGAGGCCAAGCTGCCTAGCCCCCTCTCATTAAGGAGAAGTGCTCCATTCAATGAGGCACTTCAACAGTGGTCTACCTTTGAACGTGCAAATACCCCCATTAAATCTGGTGGATCAGGGCCAAAACTAATTAATTTAGTGATGCTTTGCATCAAAATCTCACTTGCAATACATAGCACTCACAATCAGAAAGGCAGGGGATTAATTAAACTAACTATTTAGAAAGCTGAGCAGGTTAGGACTGGGTTAGGACTAAAGAGCATAATGATATCCTTAGTGGAAGCCAGAAAAGCAAATGATTGCTGTGAAACTGATAGGAATTTGCTGGGGATTTATTTCTGTTTAGGTTTTTTTGTGAGATAAATGAATTGGGACTGGCAAGGCAACCAATTTTGGGTCCAAGAGGCCATGCACTTTTATTTAGATTACTTCTTTCAGCCTGTCCCTACCAACCGGGCTCAACCCAAACTGTATCATGATCAGCAGCTTCATATTACTTCCAGGTATCAAAACAGGCCATGGAAAGCTTTTATCACTTGGGATTAGCCAAAAAAAAAAATTAATTTAGATGCATTCAGACCATGGCTTCACTGCACCTAGCTTAGCAAGCAGGCTGGACAAAAAAACCTGGGTTTGACAATATGCTGTACTGCAGTGGAAAAAACACACTAACACACTAACACAACAAGAAAAAAAATTAGTCAAATGGGGTTACTGGAACAAGATTCAAGAAAGTAGAACAGTAATTGCAGCACTGCAGGCTCTCTGGCTGAGACTAATTCTCTAAGGCCCCTTGGAGTCTTATCAGCAGCTCCACCATGACATCCTCCCTGATGTCAATTGAAGGATGCTGCTTTGCACCCGCTGAGGATTTGGCCTTTAAATTCACCCAGCTTGTGTCAGGTGACCTCTTACGACCTTTCTGCAACA
This sequence comes from Ploceus nigricollis, assembly GCA_013399945.1. NCBI lineage: Eukaryota > Metazoa > Chordata > Aves > Passeriformes > Ploceidae > Ploceus > Ploceus nigricollis. The sequence continues at coordinate 596,815 of VXBC01005917.1, read as the reverse complement.
CTGCAAAATCTTTAATGGTTTGGCACTGCTCAAAACCATTCCATTTTGTAAGAGGAAAGTAAGCAGTGTTTCACCTGCTGGGAGGACCCTTCACTTCAAGCTGATTAAGGAGGAAACACTGTCACAACCTCAGTTCTTCCAATGTGACAGTCAGTAATGAACGACTGAGGTGACTGATCTTTGCATTCTATGGCCAGTCTATTTCCTGTGGGTGTTTCCTGTGACTATAGGAAATTATGGGCATGTTGTAGTTTAGGAATAGTATTCCCCAATTTAGTGTTCCCACTCACTTTTCCCTCATCCCCCTTGCCCCTTCAGAGGGATGGCGAGAAGAATTGGAGGGACAAAAAGGTGAAGATCGAAGGTTGAGGTAAGAACAATTTACTAGAAACAACAATGAAATAAGAAAACAGCAACGACAACAATAGTAGCAAGAGTGTTCAAGACAGGTGAACCATTCACATGCGATTGTGCAAGGATTCACCTCTGAGTGCTCAATGCACGCTGGCTGCTGTAAAAATTAACCCTGTCCTGGCCAGAACCAGGACAGGGCAAATAAATGAAAGACTCATGCCAGTCAATGATGAACACTCCTGAGTCAGAGCAACATGAAACCAGCATGTCCATATATGATGTTTATTAGCACATATGTGTTTATATAAGGTTCTGTTCTCTATAAAGTGGCAGTCAAGAACTGAACAACTATGGGTTTGGATTATTTTTTCCTGTCAGGAAATACATTCTGTCTGTATATGAACATTGCATAGATCCTTTTGCAAAAAAAAAATCCCCAAAGAGACTTATCAGCATCTTTGCAAAAACAAGTCCGAATTCCTTTTAATTTTAAAACATAATAAACTTTCATTTGTTCAGACAGGTGAATCTCTCTGAAACAACTATGCACAGTCCTGTTTAGGAAGTTATAGAGTTTGATAAACTCCCAGAACAGGAGAAAACAACCCAGACTCAACACAAGTTTCTGACATTACACTTGGGAAATACTACCTTTGCAAACATTAACATCTCCATGCCTAAGCCCTCAGTTCCAACAGTCCTGTACGTTCATGCATGGAAGAACCCGTAAGAACACTGACATGCCAGAATGTTTGCAGGATCACTGCCTGTGAAAGGTTATTCACAGACACAGTTTCAGGCAAAATCACGCCCTCAGAGTTATTACAGCCCTGCCAAAGCCATGGAAAGCCAACAGTTTTCTGCTGTGTGAGGAACAATAGAGCTATTCTGGACAAGATTTATTCTGAAAAAGTAGAGGTTGAGGATAGTCATAATTTTCTTTTCAGAGCCCCAGAAACTGCTGTGCCTGACCATGAAGGTTGCCACAGAACGTATCAACCCACCAGAAAAGCTAAAGGCAGAGAAATAAGAAGCTGAAGGTGAAAGCACAAGCTTTCCCTTCTGTATGCCCCACTCCACATACTCCCATGGATTGTTTCCTTTGCCATGTTTTCTTTGCCACAGATTAAAAAATGAATCCTGGAATCACTGGACTTACAAGCCAGCAAAAGCACTTGATACTGCACTGCAGCCACAGAGGAGTCCAAAGCAGCCACGTGTTCTAAGTCCTGGACAGTGATTGTGCTTCTGGGCTGCAGAACCCTCTGTGAAGTTTGTAGGGAGGGCACATGCCTGGGGAGGGGGGGTCACACACTGTTTGGTTATCACTGATTTTCCCCAGCAATGGTGATAGCTCCACAGCACCTCAACATCCAGTGATGAAGACCTCGTTTTCCCCTTCTGGGAATTACCAGCTAGAGGGACGTGGACCCAAATCACCAGCTGCACTTCAAGGTGTCAGAGACCTGAGAGCAAGAGCCTCCCTGGGTAGGTTCCCACCTTGGGGAATTAGAGCCATTTTAGTCAAAACAAAAGCTCTTGGTTTCTTACCCCAGCTCACTCTCCAGGTGACACGATGTACGCTTCTCCTGACTTCTACATCTACCCTGATCCTCCCCAGCTCCCTGCCCACAGCGTTCTGTAAACCTTCTTTAATGTCCTGCCAGGCACTGCAGGCTTACCCCCTGCCTTCTCTAACAGCCTGAAGCAAGGAGCACACTTCCCCATGCCCACTTGAAGGAGCAAGACTCAAAAATAAAAAATACATCACCACAGAACTGCATCAAAAATGTCTCTCTCACACATGATATGCCAGTCAGAGGTTTTTCATGCTGTGGGGGTGACCATACACTGGAACAGATTGCCCAAAGAGGCTGTGGAGTCTCCCTCACTGGAGATATTCCAGAACTGACTGGTCACAATCCTGTGCCATGTGCTCTGGGACGACCCTGCTTGAGCAGGGAGGTTGGACCAGATGATTCACCACGCTCCCTTCCAACCTGACCCATTCTGGGATCCTGTGATTCTGTGAGTAGAAGTCAGGTTGCATAGGAAGCACTCTGAGCTCTAAAGAAGCTGCAGAGAGGTACAAAGCCTCCTCTTAAATGTGGTGGAAATGAAAACAACAAGGGCAAAACCCAGGCTAGATATCTGTGATCTAATAAAATCCCACCCATGTCATCAGTAGCACTGAACTGTGCCTTGGGAAGTTTCATGCCTGAGCAGTGGATTCCAATTGCAGTGAGATTTTCTCTGAGATCAAGACACTTAAAATATCCACTTTTTAATGTTTTTAGAGTTTCTCGTGTTTTGGGTGAAATCCCAAATATAGATGACACAATAATTGCAGGCACAAATACACGTTGAGTCCTTTGAGAGGAACAGGGCTGTATCCATTCCATATGCTAACATAAGCAGTGACATCCAGTATCACTGAAAACTGTTTACACTGTCAGTAATAATCCTGGAAGAAAGAGTTTTTGAGCTGCTTTTTATTGACACGTACTTCATTCCAGAGATCAGCAAAAATGTAGGTAGTTGACAGAGCCAGCCACAGAGATTTTGTTTTCTCTAAATAAATCTGAATAAACAATAAAAGGTTAAGTGCTCTTTTTTCAAAGATTGAAATGCAAGCAAACAAATTGAGGGTAGAGAACTCAATTATATCAAGCAGAAGCTACTGGCAGTTACACTCAGCAGAGCTGAATAATTTTCAATTACTCTGGGAAGAGAGGTCAACAAAATATGTTCCCCATTCTGTCCATTCCTAAACCCAGACCTCCTAATGTTAGAGTGTCCTTAGGGTAATTCAGTGGGGTTTTCTTCCCAGTAAGCACCCTTTTCTCTACTTTGATGTATCAAGTTCTTTCCTTAGCATAAGTATGTGCCTGCCACAGAGAAAGCATTTGAACCCCCACCTTCCAAAAGCCAAACTTCCACTCTGTCACAGCCAAGCATTCAGCCAGAGAGGTGCTACAACATGACAGCTGCTGCTCCAAGTACCTCTCTGAGCCAGGGTGCTGAGGGTTTTAACCCAGCAAAATGAGGAGATGGCCCCATCCCTGAGTGACCTGTGCCAGTGTCAGAGCTTCCCAGCAGTGTCAGCACATCCCAGGTGATGCAGGGGGTTTTCCCAAGAAGGAACTGCAGAGGCTCAACAGGGCTGGCCAGAAGAAAAATCTCTGGAACATGTTACAACTGTGACTCCTACCAAGTGATGTCAGGAGTTCTGAGTACAGCATACCAATTTTGTCATATTTTACCAGCTTTGAGACTTCATCTCTGCTTCCATCATTCTACTACACTTCTAGCTTCAGAGGTTCTTGCTGCCATTTATCCTTGGTTTTTCTCTCATCAGAGTTTGCGGGGGGAGAGGGGTTATGTGAGTTTTTCTCTCCAAGAGGCATCAGGAATGGAGTTACACTTTGTGTCACAAAGCATCTCCATCACCACAGAAAGGGAAAGGAAGCTTCTGCTTTGGTATACATCACACACTCATATATATAGCAAACAACATATGCAGGCAGGACGGCAAAATTTCTAGCATATGGAATGAACAAGAAAATTTTCTATGTACTTCTGTTTTCACATACAGCAGCACCTAAAGATGCTCAAATGTTTATTTCTCCATTAGGACTTTACACTGCTATCTGGTCTAAATGGTGCAGTGAATCCCAACAGAAGGAGCTTTTATGATGATAGTGTCATTTTTACATCAAAAACAAGCTGATGATCTTCAGTTGAAGGAGAAAGCCATTAAAAATTGACTAACCTATTTTTTAGTCAGAAAAGAGAGGTTTTATTTAAAATCTTTGTGTGAGAGGCAATCCATTTATCCTCAAATACCTGCCCATAAAGTTGCCAGTATATGTAGAGAGAAGACAAAAGAAGAAAAATAAACCTATTTTCTTACTTCCCACATAACATGCAAAAACTGTCCATTTCATATAAAAGAAGGTTTGAACTGGCTAGGAATTAAATGGATTCTGGACAGGAAAACTCCCTCACTCTTAGATACAGTCCTTCCTTGGAGGAAGCAATTGTTGTTAGCTTCTCAGTGGGTGAATTCTCTTTCTGAGTCTGGCTTAAATTTCATAGAACCCACCTCAGGCTGGACCTCAAAAGATATCTAGTGAGATATCTCTTATGAGAATCAGTGGGAGAGTCTTCCTGCAGGATGACAGACCCCATTTGGAGGTCTTGGACTGTCAGGAAAAAGCAATAGAAAGGTTAGGCTTAAAAAGTCTTGCAAGTCATAGTGTGTGCCACTGGCAGCTCAGTACACCCTTGTATTTTAGGAGAACTTAAATGTCAGGCACTGCTGAGCTTCTTCCATTCCTCATTTTTATAATGTGGAATAAAATAGTCACAGACATAAGAAAAAGCAGTGAAAAAGAAATGGCGATTATGTCATCCCAGTCTCTCAGTTGCCTCATAATTCCACTTTGGTGTTGCACTCCACTGCTCACCCTCTCAATGCACTCTGCTGTAAGATTGTCCTGATGTTACTGTCTCTGCTACCTAGCAAACAACCATGGTTTTACGTGGGTGGCCTACAGGTTCCACAAAGAGAGTCTCAAATACCTCATCCCCTGGTAGGGTGTTCTTCAGTGTACACACATTACGTAGGTACTGCATTGCTGCAATATTTGGGAACTAAAAGCTAAGAAAAGAGGCAGTAGCTTATTCTTAAAAAGCAACTTTTGGGCCACCACAGCTGTGCTCTTCACATCCATGTGCAATAGAGAAAGTTCCTGTATAAGTCTCAGCCCCCTTCCATGTAGAGGAAAGGGGAAACCAAAGATGTGGTAAGTAAACTGTTTCTTGCCCCAGTTTTTTGCTGTACCTCTGAGGATTTCCAGGCTCAGGAGCCTGTTCGGTGCCCAATGTGAAAGGCGCCTCTTCAGGACTGTTTCTGAAAGGCAGGGAAGGGCAGAGGGGTTGTGACTTAGGGGCCAGCAGCTCCAACCTCTGTCATCTACCTGCTGGCATTCCATGATTTTTAATACCATCTTTCACATTTGGAAGGGCCCCTGATAATCACCCACAAAGTGATCTCACCATTCTGTCTCAAATCCTTTTTTTCCACTCTCCTGCAAAACATTGTGAGATTTAGGGTGATTGATGATGTCAGTGCAGAAGGTTGTAGCACAACATAGTGCTACAGGTGTTCCCTGCTCTGGGTGTTGTCTTGCAAAACATTTTAAGGATTATGCACAGCAGACCCCCTGCCTTGTTTCTCAGTGGGTTCTGTACAAAAGTATTCAGATCCATGGCTAGGTTCCAAGTAAACTGTGCTAATAAAAAGCAAAAGAAGATGATTTCCTGAGCTCTGTATGCAACATTCAACAACAACAACAAAAATTCAGGTCAAATATAAGCAATAAACTCTAGGTCAAGTTTAGGCAGTTTCCTTTTATTTGCTTCAATTTTATTGACAACGAACAACTCTTAGTGGGTAAACCTAAAAATATACCTCCAGTAACAATTGTTTTGCCTTGGGTATTTATGCAGCATTCCAACTACAGCATCTATATAGCATTTCTTTTTCCCCACGCTTACAAATACATACCCATACTTAATACATTAGCATTTCCACTATACATTTTTGCAGTGTATCCAGTTAAGCAAATTGCTCAATTAGCTGAATAGGGTTTTTTCTTTTCATTGTGAAAAGACAGAGTCTTACCGAATGGAACAGCATTCTCAGTAAGAGGTCAGTTGGGTGTGATTTTTGGAATAAAGGAGAGAGGATGAGTGGGTTGTAAAAGATTTTTTTAATTGTTCACATTTTATTGCCTTGAAAAGCCAAAGAGAGGGCAAACCAACACACGTCCTGGTTCATGCTGGTATGTAACTGTAGTGTGTTGTAGAGAAAGCCCACCATACTTAGTGGAATTTTCCTGTTACAGTGTGCACCTCATGGACACAGAAAAGATTGTGAGACTGTCAAATACTGAGTGTCAGGGAATGGTATATTCACTCGTTGGTAAAATAAGTCAGTTAATTTGGCAGGTAAGTATTAAGTAATCATATTGTCAGAACAAGGCAAGTGGCTAAGAAAGGAAGACAAAGACGAAAAGGAAAAAATATAAAGACAAAATAGGAAGGAACCAAAAAGGAGAGGGGAAAGGGAGGGAATGTGTGAGTTTGATGGCCAGGTGATGAGAGAGTAAGCGATGATGATCCCTCTGTTCTGGGTGGTTCCAGGTCACCTTGTCCTAGTGTCTCACATTGGACTCCATTGCTCCTTTTCCATTGTCTGGGAGAATCTAAACATCATTCCACCCAAGTTTTATCACTATGGAATGTAATGGCTGAGAAAAACTTGACCAAGTTGGATATTTTCTAATCCATGTTTTAGAAGATTTTTTCAAGAAATTTTACCATTTTCATGCTCCCTATGGGTTTTTATCATTTTTTGCCTACTCAAGTCTTAGAAAATATTAATTTTTTTAAGTAAATATTGTTCTATCTTGATTTGATTTTCCCTTATTTGGTTTCAGCAGTGCAAAATTTCAAATGAGCAAAATTAATTTTTTAATTTTTTTAATTTCATTCTATTTTTCCTGAGGTAAAAATGTCTGATATTTGCCTAGGCAAAGTGTTGCATCACATACTCTATTTATGTTTCAGCATTGCCGTGACTTTTAAAAGCTCACAGCAGGAAATTAAGAAAAGCCTGAACTCATAATTATTAAATAATAATAAAAAATGTACTCTGCTAAGGTTGCATTTATTCAAAATTGTACAATTAATATATCCCCGTGTTTCCATTAATATATATTCCGGTGGAGAAATTGATAGGAAATGTGGTCATGGCATGAACTTTACAGCAGATTTGAACAGTCTCTGCTGAGCAGAGTTTAATTGAGCAAAGCAGCTTGGATAAGGAGTACTGGACAAAAATGAGATTATCCATCATGCACCATGTAAATGATCAATATCCAAGTCCTCCTTCTATTGACAGAGTTGGAAGGATTCTACTTAACACAATCAGACATCACAGGCAATGGGGAATTTAAATGTCCTCTTCCCATGTGGGGCAAATCATTACTCTCTTAAGCTTCCTCCACCCTTACCCTCCTTGCTGTGCAGATGAAAACACCTGCAGCTTCTAAAGCCAGCCCAGGACAACATCATGTAGGGCCCAAATTTCACTTGTTGCTCTGACCTGTCCTGGAGTTCAGCCATCATGCAAGTAAAACCTTCCTTCACAGAACATCAGTGCAGAGCCTTAGCACTGTTTGAGACACTGGTGGCAACATAACCTTCCTTGGTTTCTCATTACAGTGGTTAATTTCTGGCATCTGTTGTCCTCTGTCTTCACTCATCAACCAGAAGTTGTTAGTGCTTGCCTTTATGGTTCTTCAGCACATTGCTTATCCTTCTGTGCCACACAGGGTCTCTTACTTCCTAATTCCTTCTAATTACTTAATTCCTTCCTTCAGTCTGCCAGCAGTGCTACCTGACCACTTTCTCACCTCCAAAGCCAACCCAAGTTTTACTCCTTGCTCGTAAAGAGCTTTTTCACTGGCTCCTGCAGAGTCACTGTTGTCTCTACATTCCCCACAAAAGCTTTGCCAGAAAGGCCCACAAAGCACAGACCTAGGACAAGGATTCAGCACACCACAATCTATGAGTGATGAGTGCCATGCAACTCTTTTTTCTGTGATCATGTGTCTGTTTCAGACAATCCTGTTCTCATACTTTGACAAACTCCTAGGCAGTCGGCTGCTCTCCTCTGAAATATAAATCCTCAGTGGACTCCTGGAGATGCTACTGCAAAAGACATGGTAAACATCTAGAACCCAACTCTGTCTTCTGAATTTATCTTTCTCTACTGAGGATCATGGGGCAGGTAATGTCCCTGGTCGAGTCAGTGCACAGGTCTCACAAAACACCAGAGCTGAAGGAATAAGTTCTCAGACTTCCACATAATAGTGGGAAGCTTTGATTTTATTATTTTAAAACACATACCAACACTCTGAATAACTGGCAAGAAGCAAGGTTTAAAAGGAAAAAAAAGGTTTTCTTAAGCTTTTTACTTAAATTGTGTTTATTGTGCATGGAGACCAAATTCACACAGTGTTTATTTCTTGAAAGCACAGAGAAAAAAACAAATGTGTTGCTGCTGTTGGAGACAAGGGATGAGATGTGCAGGGCTTCCACAGCACCTGACAGAAAAAGTGTCTGATTCAAGTAAAATATAAGCAATAAACTCTAGGTCAGGTTTAAGCAGTTTCCTTTTATTTACTTTCATTTTATTGATAGTGAACAACTCTTAGTGGATAAACCTGAAAATATACCTCAGTAACAATTATTTTGCCTTGGGTATTTATGCAGCATTCCATGGGTATTTAAGCAGGAAAAAGTGTCTGATTCAGGTCACACTGATTCTTTACACACTAGTGTATACTGTAATACAACAAAGCCAGTGGCTCTTCTGCCTTCTCAAAGAGGAGGCACAACACAAAAAGCCCCAATCCCCACCCAGAACTAAAAGCTTATTGCTAAATATTCACCCAAATTCATGCCTGGAGACTAAATATTCAGGAGATAATGAGTAGAGCCCTGTTGCCATAGGAAAACATTCTGGCTATTCAAGTATCATGTGCAAGTGCCCCAGAAAAAGCAATTCTAATCATAATTTTATCTCTGATATTATGGAAATAACCACAGGTTTCTTCTTTAAAGCTACGAAAAACAGCCAGCAAAAATTTTATTTCACCAGTCTTCATTGACAGAGTCTCCTGTCTGCAGCAATTCAGAACCTGGGCTACTGAAGCTCATCGCTTTTTCTTTGCCTCCCTCAGTGCTGAGGAGATATTTATAACTGTTGCAGTCAGTCTTGAAATGAGCATACAGCACAAGGGTGCTGCATGTTACCAGTCAAGCAGAAGAAGACAAATAAAAAGCAATGAAAAGACATGATATAGATATAGGGGGGATTGTGACTATCAAAGAGCTAATGGTTTTGTGATGGTAAGAACTGACTTAGAAGAATACCCAGTATTAGTAATGGTTTTGTTGAAAAATTTCTTCACACCATTAAAGTATTATGCTGTTCTTTATCACACTTTCCCTGCCTCTTCTTTTCTTTGCTAGTTGGTTGGGGTTTTTTATACTCTTTCTTTAAATCTCCCCTACTGGATTGAATAGCATTGAGCTGCCTTTGCCATACAAAATCACAGATCAGTAGATTTTTGTTTCATTCTAGACATAATTTGAGACAAATCTGAATGGCAATTTTGTGTTCACATTATTTATTTATTAACGGTCTCTGAAATACAGAGGAAAAGGAAAATACAAAACCCAGTATATGCAGGAAAGAGAAAAAAAAAGTGGGGAAAAAGCAAGAACACAAAAAGGGAAAAAAGAAAATAAGTATTTTTCTCTCTGTTTTTTCTTCTGAAAGATGAAAAGCTACTGGGCCACTCCCTTGCATGGATATGCTCAGTACAAGAGGCTGAAAGAATTCCAGCAGGACACCACTCACAGAGCTCTCACCATCTGTCCTGAGCAGCTCCAATTTAAATTACAGCTGCCTCAGGGTCCGTGTATCCCTAACCAGCATGCAGGGTGCCCAGCTGAGAGGCACTGGAGTACACCAGTGTGTCCTGTGTGGTTTGCATCCCAAGGAGAGGATGCTGGTGCAAACTAGCCACATCAGCCCTGTCCCTGCAGCCCCTTGTCGCCCTTTTGCATCCTCTCAGCCAAGAGACTGGATGCCAGGATACAGATGTAGATAACAGCATGGCATCTCTGCTATCTCAAAAGCACAGAGGGAGAAGAGTATGGGACAACGTCTGAGCTGCTCCAAAGCCACAAGCTTTAATCCTGGGCTAGGTGAGAATTTTTCACAGGTAATAGGACTGGGAGCTGCCTCAGGCCCCAGGGAAGGAAAAGGACACTCACTTTTCTTTGGACTTTGCCCAAAGTATTTATTTCATTACTTGACATTGATTTTGCTGGATAAGTAACCAAAGTCCAGGATCAGAAGAGCAGACACATCTTCAGAAGTTGGACTGAGCTGTGCCACCAGAATAAGCTGGGAAAAACTGGTGCATTTCACAACTGCTTTCTATTGCTAGCCCATCACTATAGTCCTGCATTAAAAAAATCACTTCAAATGAAGGAAAGAGAAAATGTATTCTTCTTTCTCATGGCTAGATTGTCCTCCTTCTCCCTTCAGGAGAAATATTTTTAATTTAAATGTATAAGCAAGTTATGGGTATTTACCTCTTTGTTTGTAGAAACAGAAGTAAATTTTGCTGTAGAGTGATCCTTACTTTTAAATATATTTCAGTAGTGTTCATTTATATAATGACAGCCATGCATCCTGCATGCATGACTTAACTTGCTTTCTGTATCTTCTTGTCAGATGAGCTCAAGGGCTGCAGAAGGGGTTCCCAAATTACATTTCCCTCACCCATATTTCAGTATACAAGTAAATGTCCAGTTTCTACACATTCTGAGCACCAAGTTGCAGCCCCCTAGGACTACACCCTCCTTCAATCTGCAAATCAAGACCTAAGATTCAAAAAGAAAGCCCATGCTGAAGGCTCCTTCAGTGAAGGTTTTGTGCCTGAATCAGTAACCTGCTCAGTAGGCTTGCCAGCTCTTCCCAGTAATAACACTTCACATACTTATTTGAGCGCAGATGCAGCATTTGCAGAAGAAAAACATTCTGCAGTTTACCATTCTGGAAAGATATGATTGTTGTGTTGTCAATAACGAGAAGGATTGCAGAGTAGGCGAATTTGTTACATATATGTATGGCCCATGAAATACATCCCTCTATGAATCTTTAAATATTATCAGCCTACAGTAATTGTTACTTACACTCCACCCACTTCAGCCTTCTTTCCTTCCTTCCTTTCCTCTGAAGAATAATTTGACAGTTGCATTCTTTGAGAAAGTTGAATTACAAAATTATTTCTATGTCTAACAGGAACACAAGTATGCTAGTGTAAGTACAGTTATGAAAATGTGGACAAATTTGAAGCCCTCTGTTGGGGGTTAGGTTTCTTTCCTTTTGTTCCTTTTTACTTATAGAATTTTTTCCCTTAAGTTGCTAGGAAACACTAACAACTGAGTCCTTAAGAAAAACAAAAGAAGTGGCCAAGCTCAGGGGAGGAGGGCATCTGGTTGCACTTCTCTTAACTGGGAGTTTCCCTCCGAGGGGCAGAGATACCATGAGAATTGGGCTGATAAAAGAGGGGCAGCTGCTGGCTCGGTCGCTCTCTCTCTCTCTCGGCTTCAGAGGACGACGGGACGGTCGGAGCTGCAGCCTTGGGGAAGGGAATTCGCTGCCACCGCCATAACCCAGCCCAGAGCTGCTGCTTCTGCTGTGGGGTGAGCCTCTGCTTGTGAGAGCAGCCCCTGCACGGGGACCTTATTGTCACCCCGTCAGTGACAGGGGCCCTGTCNTATTAACACCCACCTCACTAAAAGAGGGACCTGTCCCCATCTCCTCGGGCATGAGGGACCTGTCCTCATCTCCTCGGGCACGAGGGACCTATCCCTATCTCCTCGGGTGCCCGGGATCCTGAGCTCCCCCCTCCCTGCCCTGTTGGGAGCCAGGCCGCCACTGCCCCGCCCCCGCTGCTTCTTTGGCACTGTTCCGAGTTCTCTCTGCACTGTAGCCCCACATCCCCTGCCTGCTGAGACATCCTGCTGTCCCAGCTTGGTGCTCCCGAGAGTCCTGCTGGGGCACCGGGATCGGCTGCCCCAGGGTTTGTGAAGCGAAGCCTCTCCTCCATCCCTTCCCATCTCGGCCGAGCCGCCATTGCCGCGTGCTCGCCGAGCCCGCGCCACAGCGCCCCCTGCAGCCGCGGGGGAATCATCGCAGCCCCTGCCGCCGAGAGCAGCAGCGCCCCTGCCGGCTGTGACCAGAACTGCACCGACGGGGAAAGTGCCGCGGCCGAGAGCGGGCCGGGCCCGGGTTTGCGTTCTGTTTGTTATTAATGCTGTAGCTTTTGTTTGTTTGTTTGCTTTATTATACATACCAGTAAAGAACAGGTATTCCTATTCCTGTATCTTTGCCTGAGAGCCCCTTAATTTCAAAATTATAATAATTCGGGGGTAGGGGTTTACATTTTCCATTCCAAGGGAGGCTCCTGCCGTCCGTAGCAGACACCTGTCTTTCAAACCAAGCCACCCTCATCCATATGAAAGCAAAAATTAGGATGTTTTGTACAGGTGAGATGGTCAAAGATGTGGTGGAATGGGAAAAGGCAGAAGAAATTAAACCCTTACCCCCTATTGCAGACCCAGAACTATCCCCACTAGCATTGTAAAATGGAATTTATAGCTAAAATCAGGAAAATAGATGCAAGCATTAGGATCACAGGTACTCCTTCACTGACAACCTATTATAAAGCTCCAACTGTGTCCAAAGTTATAAAGCAATTTCATAGTTATATTTATCAGGATGAAAAATGTGCAAATCTACTTCTCTAGCTTTTTTTTCCTTGATATGTCATTGTTAAAAGATTCCTGCTGCACCTAGCAAGGCTTCCCCAGATGTTGATCCAGTGCTGCAGTGAATGGCAAAGGTAGAGCGCACACACAGGAAAGAGGCACACAAGCCCTGCAGCAAGGGCAAGGAGAAGGCTCCTGCCAGCCCCTAAGAGGAGAACAAGGCAGAGCACTTGTCCACACAACTCCCAGTGGGAAACAGAGGCCAAAGAAATCTCAGCAAGTGAACATAATTTTTTTTTAAAAAATGCACAGAACAAGATATAGAGGCCAAGAAAGTAAAAGGACATTTTTAGTAGACATATTCTGAGAGTGAGGGACGTGAAAAGAAGGATGTTTGGAAATGGTGAATAAGCAGCCTTCCAGGCTGACAGCCATACTGAGCCTCCAGCCAGTGCAGAATGCAGCCATTAATAGAGTTGGAGAAACTGGAGAAGCCACAAATTCTCCACCTTATTGCATCAGTGTGTTAAGAGCAAAATTCAGCTGTTTCTGGGTACATCTATGGAAATTAAATCAGGGTATTAAAGTGACATCATCAAAATCACATCATGCATTACAGGCAGAAAGGAAACCTTTTGTACTGTACATGCAACCAGATAAGAGTGTCTTACTTGCAGCTCATACACACAGTGCTTATAGAAATCAGTCTTTGCTGAAAACAACTAGAAACTACTTACTTATGACCAAACAGGCTTGGCTTACTCAAAAGCCATTCTGAGAATCCAAACATGATTTTTTCTTCTAAATCACAGATTAATTATTTTAAAAGGAAATGAAAATTTAAATAGCTGACAAAATGAAGGAATCTGCTTAAGAGTATCTGCCCAAGCACACTGGAGGAAATTCCAGCAAAAGGAACAGGAATGTCCAGAAGGAGATGGGAACCATGCTTCTCCACACTACAAAAAAAAAAAAATTCTAGGGAATTTGCATGGCACATGAACAGCACACACAATTCAAAAGTAAAATCAGGGTTGTGAAGACAGGGTTTTGGCATAACCAAGAAAAGGCATTCCCAAACTTTTATCAGCTCCCCAGGGGCTGATGGGGGTCTGTTTAAAGGCGGTATAATGGTGCTTTCAAAGATCTTACAAAAAATATATGTATAGCTGTCAGGACCCAGCAGGGGAAAGAAAAATGTCATGAGAATAAGAACCCTAAGGGGGTTCTGAAAAGGTTGCTGCAACCCATGGAACCACAAAGGTAGCTGAAACTAGGCCGGAAGGCACGGTCTCACCTACAAGGATATTATGAAAAAATGGAGATTGGTTTACAAATCTATTTTATCTCTATTGTGTTTTTCCCATTTCCATATGTTTCTCTATTTCTTTATGTTACTTACTCTACTTGAATATTATAATGGAGTCTGGATTTTAAAATTCTTTTTCTCCTCTTTAGAGAATTCACCATCAGGTGAAGGTACAGCCAGATCCACCTCAATGCCCTGAACCTCTCAGGGTCTCACAAGTCCATACTGATAACCAGCATTAGATCCAAGCCCTCCTCAACATTTAGCACTATTAAATTATGACACCAAATAAATACATGTAGGTACCACCTTATGTTATATTTAACATAAAGGCAGAAAACAGGAATGTCTCTTGTGTTAGGACCTTGTGTCGGAAGAACACAAGAGATGATGTACAGAAGACACAACTAAAATGAGCCGAGAAAATTAATGTCATTCTGCAGATCTCACCAGGCTGGGATAAGTGACCTGGGGACACTTATGGGGAGCAATGGGAGCTGGACAGAAGACAGCAGTGGTTGTCCCCTGTCAGCACAGGTGGGGCTGCACCTTAGATCCTGTGCTCACTTTTGGGCAACTCCCTACAAGAAGAATATTGCTGTTCTGGAGTGGGTCCAGAGAAGGACATGAAGCTGGAGAAGGGTCTGGAGCACAAGTCTGAGGAGGAGCAGCTGAGGGAACTGGGAGTGTTTAGACTGGAGAAAACGAGGCTCAGGGATAACCTTACTGCTGTCTCCAACTCCCTGAAAGGAGGCTGTGGTGAGCAGAGGGTCAGTGTCTTCTCCCAGGTAACAAGAGACAAGAGGAAATTACCAAATGTTGCAGCAGGGGAGGTTTAGATTGGATACTGGGAAAAACAACTTCATGGAAAGGGTTGTGAAGCACTGAAATAAGCTGCCCGGGTAAGTGGTGGTGTCAACCTCCCTGGAGGTGTTTACAAGACCTGTAGGTGTGGTGATGAGGACAGGGGTTAGTGGTGGACCTGGCAGTGTTAGCTTAATGGTTGGACTCGATGATCTTAAGGGTCTTTTCCAACCTAAATGACTCTATGATTCTATGATGGCAAATGGGAGTGAAAAAAATGGGGCAGCAGAACTCACTGGGAGGTGCTGAGGAGGAGTTAATGAATTGTACACCAAGGGCAAGGGTCGGGGCTCTGCCAAGCACAGGTGCTCAAAGTACTCTGTGGAGAAAAAGGCACATCCAGCCACAACCGATCCACTCTGAGCGCTAAGGCATGAAAACATCTGGGCCCAGATTCTTTCCTGAGCCAACTCCACAAAGATACCAGAAATTATGCAAGTTAAGATGCATGTCTCTTACGAAAATGATGCAATAATCAGTGTCTACAGTTCGATTATGAGATAATTAATTTTAATTGCATATTACATTCTCATTGAATTAAAAGATTTGAAGACTTTGACTATTTTTATATTCCCCTTGCAATACATTTTGTAGTCTATGCTATTTAGAGACAGAAAATTGCAACTATTTTAAAAACACGACAATGACTTTCACCTCCCTGAGGGAAATCCTGAATTATTACCTTTGATGGCAACAGGGTTTCATCCTTATTCTGTTAGAGAAAATAATTTGAGACCCTTTCTTAGCTTTGCTTTCCACCTATTTTGAGAGCCCTGAGTTCCAACACTCAGGTGGAAATGCTCACCATTTATTAGGTGGAAGAGGAGAAATTATGTTTGATTTTTTTTCTTCACTGGAAAATATTGGAAATAAAAACCTTCTTTTTGCCACATCTACCTGATGCCACCCATTAAGCAGGAATGTTTCTGAAACCATGGTCAGCTCCCTCCCAGGGGAAAGGGCTGGCACCCTATCCCCGGTCACACATTGCTGCTTCTACAGCTACTCCATTCCTGACTCCAGCATGACTTTGCCAAGTGCAGGGGAGGGTGACTGAGGTTGGACATTGCCCCATGCAGCAGAGATGGGTTTTGCGTGTTCTGATTTTCCATTTTTTAGCTCCTGCCAGCAGTGAAGCATTGAGCAAAATGTCCCCACTCCAGCCCTAGACAATTCATTGTAATAAGTCACTGGCTGAATTGCACCCCGTGGTCTCACTGTGAGCGAACAAATCACCAACTTCTCCAATTGTTCAAATATCTTCTCAAGGAGTTGCTGAATAAGTCATGCCAGTAATCGGCAGTTTGTAACTTCCCATCCGGCCATTTGCAGCACATATTCAAGACCTGGCCTTTGAAGCTGACTGGGTTCCCAGGGATTTGGATACCTAGCCAGGAGGCTCTGCTTTTTCAAGGGACAAAGTAAGAGCCTTCTGTATTGGCCTTCAGCTGTGAAAAGTTAGCATTTTCTGTGCCACAAGCATATCCAAAGAGAAAGGAGAAGGGAGAGCAGATAGACCCTCACCCTCCATTTCCATGATGCAATGTGTACTCCACCTCCCAGTCTGACCCCAGCATGCCTGCCTTTCCCAGCTGGATCTGAAAACCCACACTCCCTGTCTTCAAGCTCTCAGGAGGCCAGCTTGTGTTTAGCCAGGCACCAGTGCTGTCTATGGAGGTGTGGTGGTGGGACACCTTCCCACAGGCAAGAGGGGACAGATCCTGTGAGCCCCAAATGTACAGAGTAGGAGGCTTCATGACTGTCTGACATTTTATCTGACATAAAATGCAAGATACCAAGGATGTGGAAAGAATAAAACCTGGGTTTAGAAGCATATCCCCACTTTTATGCTTAAATACATACCTTGCCTATGCAGAGTGGTTTTTTCCAGCATCAATGTCTCCTTGTGCCTACCCTTTTGTACCAAGGAGAAGACTTATGCTATATCTTTCCTCAGATCTCAGTATTTTAGACTCAAAGAATATGTGATGACAAGTTTTATACATACTTCTAAGATATTCCTACCTTATACCTCTTATATCTCTTTTCTTTCCCAGGCTTTCTTGCTCTTGCATGTTTTACTGACACTGGAAGGTGTGAAGATATTGATTACACATCTCTTTCTGACACACCACAAAATATGCCATCTCCTGTCTCCACACTGGTGACTGCCTTACATGGCAGGTTTCTTGTCTAGGTAGAAAACACATCAAAATTGCATTACATGCTGCTGTTGTTTTTAATAGAAATATTATTCAACTCACACAAGTTTTCTTCAGGAGATTTTTTTCATTTCACTTAATGTTGAACCTTCTTGGATTTTGACAGGTACACAAAAGTTCCCAGAGGCTGCTGTTGCTCATCTCGCTGTGTTGGCTGTGTTAAAAGTCTTTTATCCTGAGATCAGTGGTCATGGGGAAGCGAGCAAGCGGTTAAGTTCTGCAATGTACCTTGCAAGTAGGGACCAATCATTTATTACTTAGCTGTGTCTGGAGCCACTAAACTAAGGCTTATCCAGTTCGACAACTGGTGGAACAAAGGCTGCTCTGGCATGAAGGCTGTTTATATTTCACAGGGGATTTTTTTTTTTTTTTTTGTCATTTTTCCTTAAACTATTGAAGGGTCTTGGAAGTGTGTTCCTACAGTTCCACTCCTGGTCCATCTCACAGAGCCATCCTAAAACTGCAAGGCACACATGTCTACATATCATCACTCAGAACAGCCCAGAGTGAAACCAGGCTCTTAAACAATAGCAAGGGGGTTTCTGTGCAATACAAAAATATATTAAAAATACATAATGTAACTTGTCTTAATATACTTTTCTGAGTCTAAAAATATGCCAGACCAAAAGAAACATATTTACATAAAAAGCAGACAAGGTCAAATAACAAAGAAAGCCCTTAATTAGTTGTAATCAACTTTAATTTGCATACCGTATATAATTCCTAAATGATTGTTAATAATAACTTTATATAATGGACTTCCAATTTTCATGAAAATGGCACATTTTGATAAGCAGACACAAAACCCTAGTACTAATAAGGTTTAATTTGCATACATTAGACTGATTATCCAAACAAAAGGATTACAGTATTACTTCTCCATACCTTTATGTCCTTATTATGCACATTTATTAACTTCACAAAAGCTAGCTGTTAGTGACAAACAATAGCCATGCCTGGAAGAGAAATCTACAGTATGAATAAAGTGCATTTTAATGCTAAGGAGCAAAGTTTATACTGCACAAATGTTTTGTTTAACTCTTTCTTTTGCAAAAGGCATTATTGCTTAGTATGGCAGGCACTATTAGATGGATAAATCACTTTTTTGTTATGAGATTTTTTTTTTCTTTTGGTAAAGAGTAGCTTTTCTCAAAAAATTATGACCTGCTCATGCTTACAGTTTCCCAGTGCTAAGTTAAAAAACCTGGATGGTGCTTGAACATGTAGAGAAAAGTGTTTACAATCACAGGATTAAGCTGTTAACTCGTGTGATTCCAGGGCACCGTGTTAATAAATATATTGCCACAAGCTTCGTTTTCACAGCATAAATAATAATACAGGTGGCAATAGCTATTCCTAAGGGTATTACATACACCCTGCAATTAAAGTGTGAGCAAGGGGGAGGGAAAAAAAATCATTAGTAGATCTGGTATCTGAAGCAAATGATGCTCACAAGGGGCTGAGAAGAAAGCCAATAGATGTGAAGCTTAAATTGAATGCCACCCTGGAGCTCTTTCCGTGCTGTGACACGGGGCTGTGCTGATGTGCAGTGGTGACGGTGATGTGAGCAGAGGATGTCATCCCTGTTGTATTTGGTGCCCTTCTGGTGCAATGCGCCGCCTTCAAACAGAAATACTGCTTTTGGAGATTGTTGTCAGCATGTTTCGATACTCCATGGACCAGCTGGCTCTTCAGGAAGAGTTGCTACAGCTGTCGCCAACCTTGACTTCTCTGGGATAAATTCCTTCTTGCACAGTCTTTGACCAAGGTGTCCATGTTTACATGCAACGGATTTGCTTAACATATATGAGCCACACAAAGCAGCTTTTAACTTGAGCCAGAAGCCATCCAGATGAATGGATGGATATTCATCCTTGGATATGCAGTGAGCCTCTGGCAAGGTTACCAAGTACAGGCAACATACCTTTTTTCAGAATAATTTCCATCCAACCATTTTGCAAAGGTCTGTGGGAACTGCTTTTTCACCTGTGCAGCTCAAAGCCACTGACTTCCAACTCAGTGCTGGTTGGTGCCACAGGGTCAGAGCCCGGGGTCCTTCCCCCGTCAGGAGCCCAAGGATTTCATTGGGAAGCTATGAAAGAATAAAGGCCTTGTGGTGCAACTGAGTGTTTCTAACTGTGAATTTCTTGGTCTAGAAACAGCAGGTGGGAAAAAAACACGTTTCAGGGGATATGAAATACATGAGAACATTAAAATCTAGATAGAAACTTAGAGAGATCAGGTTTTTGCCATAAATATAGTTGGAATTTATGATGATATTTACAGTATTTGAGCTCTCCTATAAAGATACTGATATTTTGAAAGGTATCCACTATGCTTTTCTTCCAAGAAGACACCAGAAAGAATGGGTGGCCAAGGACAAGTCTCTGGAGCCATGTTCCTGGACCTTCTGAATCAACCTCAATTTATTCTTAAATACACAGAATAAACATGCCCAGAAGATACAGCAAAGTCCATTCTATGTCCAAAGTGACAGCTACCAAATTCTACTGATATCCACATGGATTCGGTTTCCTACAAACACTGATGAAAACAAGAGTTTTCATGGCATTCTACATCATTTGGGTATTCTTAAAGAAATCCCAGTTCTGCGTAGCTTTTAGGTTAGTCAAAGAGCTCACAGTGCCAGAAAATGGATTTTTTTCAACCAGAACATGAATACAAACCTGATTTGCTTTTTCCTACCAAATCATAGCTTTGTTTCCATTGCATCATACAGGGTTTGATCTGGCCTCACTTCTCTAAGGGATAATCCTTACACACAACTCCATTAGGTTACCTTTGGACCTCATTACTTGTCAGGCTGTAAATGAGAAGATTCCTAAGTCCCTACTGTTGTATTCATATTCTTATTATTCTTCTTCTTCATAGCACTTCATGGTTCTCCCTGGACACCTGTTCCTTTTGTTTTCTTTTGCAAAAATGGGGGAAAGCAAACAAAATGCCTGCTGTCTGGTTCTGCTCCCTGCCTGATCACCAGTTTGTCTTCCTGCCACGTACTGCAGGAAAAAAAACCAAAACAACAAAAGTTTCTGTCTGCCATCCTGCAGGTCAGAATCCACCTGTTTTGAAGGTCTTGAAGGCTCCTTTATCCATTGAATTTTTTGTTTCCCCCCCCATCAAAAAAAAAAAAAAATTAGCCCTGTTATGGGATAAGGAATTAAAGTGAGTGTAAATAATGGCCCATTTATTCTCACCTTCTGTTCAGAGAAGGAAGACCTGTGCTGCTCCTCTTCTGAGTGATGGGTCCACAGGAAACCTCTGGTACAGAAAGTTTTAAAAATCAGAAGTCATATTCAGTTTTAGAAACCTCATGGACATCCAGAGCCCTTCAGACATTTTGATAATATTAGAATACAAACAAAACAAAACCTGAAACAGAATAAAGCCGAACCATCCCTTCTAGTTCTTGTTCAAAAAGAAGAAAACTGAGATTTTCCCCAGCACTGCTATACAAAACAGATGATAGCACATCCTCTGCTGAGAAGGAAGCAACCAGGCTTCTCAAGCCCCTGACTCACTTAGAGCCCAGCCAAAGGCTTTATCACTTCCCTGGGTTTTTAACACAAAGGCCATCATACAAATGTGCTTTCACTCATGAGAAAACCCCATTTAATGGAGGAATGAAAGGTTCTGTGTTAAGGTTACAAAACAGGAACAATAATTTAGTTAAATCCAACATCTTTTATTTAAAATTAGTTTTCTGTGGCTCCATAATATTATTTATAAATTTCAAGAATGGAAATAATAGGTGAGTTCTGTAAGTGACAAGCTTTTTTCAGGGTTTGATAAAAAGCTAAAAAAACAAAGTACATTGATTCCAAACAATAACTTGCACCCAGTGAATTCAAGATTTTGTAATCCGTGCATATGAATGGAAATATATCTGTAGAAGTTTCTAAGGGCTGTATATGAAGGGGAAGCCTTAAAACATATACTTCTTTATTTTATTTTATTTTTGAATTGAAAACTTTGAATCAGCAGTCCAACAAGTTGCAGCTGTTGGAATTGCTGAGCCAATTTACAGGCAAATTTATTTTTTATTTTTCCATTAAGATAAAGCCCTTTGAATTTGGAAGGAAGAAGTCTGCTCCCTACCAGACAGTTAATGCTTTTCTACAATGTCATGCACACCCAAGGCCCCAGCTATCCATGTTCTTTGGGAGCATATCTAGTGTTAGCACAGACACTTGTAAGAATCTCCATTCTTAATTATTTTTCAGAACAGCAGCTCTTCCTCATTTTTGTCTTCCCACTTAAATCTCCTTGACAAATCTAATCCGTGCCTGATTTGGGTGCCTTGGTAGAAACTCTTCCATCTATTCACCTCTACACCTCTTATCAATGGATTGTCCTCAGTGCAGTTTGGGAGATCTCTGGTCTGTGTTGCTCTCAGTGGTGTAAACCTGGGAGACACCATGTTCATTCATACCTCAGCACTTACACAACACAGTTTATATCCATTGCACATCCCCTTCCTACACAGCACGACAGAGTACTCTGAATCTTGCATTAAAGGAGATGCAGAATGTTAAACAGATAAACACGGATGCTATATCAGAATAGATCCTTTAGCTATCTGAGCAGCATTCAGCCTTGGTTGATAGCAGGGATGCTCCATATAAAGGGGCCAACGCCAAAAAAAGCCATGAGCATCACTGACAGACAGCCACTGAAGAATTTTCTCCATGTATCCATAAGCATCAGCCTGGTCCCTGGAAAAATGCCCATTCCTTTCTGTGAAATGCAGGTTTTTCTTTACCAAAAACATTTTTTAAAAATCTCTATGAGATAGTGGTGCCCCTAAATGACAGCCAGAGGCAATGGTGCCCACAGACGTAGAAAATAATAATAATAATAAATATGGTTTTAAGGTTAGATTTTTTTGAGTAGAATGGTCCAACCAAGCTTCACAGACAGTTTGCTCTCTCTTCCCTCTATTATTCTATTTCACTTCAGCCATGCTTCTGGATTAAAACACTCTGATCTTATGGATAACATCTCCTGAGCAATGAAATACCAGACCAGCACCAACTCATGCCCTTGCCCAGATCATTCTGATTCCAGCTCTGCCCCTGTGCGGCTGCGTTTACTGAAATAGAACACAGCACCACATGAAGGTCACACCGGAGATAGAGAGGGTGCAACATTGTCCTTTGCTCATCGAACGCTCATTTGAATTTTTAATGGCTTTGCTTTTCAGCTGCGTTCACACCCCCTCTGCAGTGAGTTGAGCGACTGCGTTTCAGTGGTCCGAGTGCCTGTGAATGGCCCGGGCTGGAGGTTGCCCACGGAGGAGCTGAGGAAGCCCAGCTGTTGCATTCACACACACAGACACTCACACCCTGTTTGCACAACCCGGGTGTTGCTGGTGCAACAGGCGGTCAAAGCAGTCGATACCAGGAGGTTTATTTGCCCAAGTACAGCTAAACAACGGAAACCATTTGCAGGCAGGCCCTTCTGTTATTCATTTAAAGGAACCACTGGAGCATTTTAGATAAATACATTTGAGAAAACAATGTTCTTGCTCATGGATATTCCACGAGCAGGAGAAGAGAATACGTTTGACAAATAAATTATTTGTTATGAAGCCTTTGCTCAGTTCTAGTCAGCACATACAAAAGAAAATAACACAGAAGGTATAACATTAAATAAGCCTATGATCATCTTTTTAATTTTTTTAGACCACTGCACCTTAATGCATTAATAATTTCACTGAGTTTCTAAAGCTTACTGTGAGAAAGCTACTTGGTATTTTATCCATGGGTTTTCTACGGTCAAAAGATCCATATTTTACTCCATCACCCAACCTCCTGTAAGATACAGTCATAGGGGCTGTAGGATGCAGAGCTCCACACAGTTCTTCTTATATTTAGACAAAAAATTTACATTAGGTAAAATATGCCTTCCAGAAAAGGAGTGGTCTTGATTTAAATCCACAGAGTGGTAGGAAATCCACCTCCTTGCAGAAACATCACCGCAGTCATCAGGGATGGCCAGAGCTTGTGGAGGTGTGGGAAGGCTGAGGTCCTGGGAAAAGGGCATACATGGAAATGGGAGGGAGAGGAAAAAATGTGAAAGGCAGGAGCCTCCTGGGTGAATCTAAAAGAGTAGAAAAGGCCTTCGAGGGACTCTGAGGACCCAAGATGACAATGGGATGGGACGGGATGGGACGGGACGGGATGGGACGGGAT
>VXBC01005917.1:549771-556020 GCA_013399945.1 Ploceus nigricollis | reverse complement strand
CGTGTTTGTGGATGGGAATTCTTTTTCATATCACATATGTCATCAGTGAAACCTGGCCACCGGCTCCATGTATCAACACTCCTCTTCCCCAACTGCAAATAAATACAAATAAACACAAACCTTAATTTTAACAGCTCGGGGTGGGGGAGGGGGATATGAGGAGGAAAAGGAAGGGAAGGCTATTCAGGCCAGACCAGCCTCAGAATGTAAACCTCCGAACTTCAGTTTTCCCAAATTATTTACAGCGCAGCGTTTACCAGCTCCATTTAATATTAAATGCTATAAAGATGATTTTGCGTTTCCCAGCCTTTCTGAGGGGCCAAGACGAGGCACGGTGCCCAGAGCTGATTAGAGAGGGAGAGGGGAGGGGGAAAAAAAATCCGGTTTACTCCCTGCCAAGACTTCAGCTCTGATCTGACCAGCTTTGCTGAGAGGAATCAAAAAAAGCCTCCATTCGGGGTAAAAGCCCTCATTTCCCATCCTCCCCCCCCCGGACTGTGGCTGGCCGGGGTGGCGGGGGCTCCGGGGCTGTGCCACTCACGGCTCCTCTGCCTCAGTGTGTGCGGGAACAGCCCCTCGCAGGGCCACTCTGTGCTGCTGCACCCTACACAGTCATTCCACAACACTCTCATTTAATCTAAACATCCCTAAACTTGCAAATTAACAGGCTCTTCAGCTGTAATTATACAGATACATACAAGTGCCACAGGGTCAGGTTACGCCATATCTATCCATTTTATTTGTATACCTAATGTTTGCAGGAGAAGGTCACACTTTTCACTTTCCTAAGGCATTCTACCCAGTAGAATCAGTATATATCAGTAATATCTTCATAATCCTAATTGGGCTGGACACAAAAAATCTAAAAATGCCTGCATGGAATTACAAGAAACCAGGATCTTTTGAAGTTCTGCAACTTCAGTACGGCATCTTGGCAGCAACATCTTCTTTCCAAGACAAGACTCCAAATAAAGTCTGTTTTACAATATTAAACCCAACTAAACATATTGGGAAGGATCAATAGCTCACCAGGGTGGGACAACACCTGCACAACACCAGAGACTGCATAGATTCCATTTCTCACTGTAGTGATTCTATGTGAGCAGAAATGAAAGTTCCAAAAGTTGCTAGGAAGATGACTGTGTATTTAGGCATATTCAAACTGACGCTACCCATACTGACACACAGCTTCTCCCAAATGCCACTCTGGGGACAAATGAATGTCATAAAATACTCTGAACACAAACAGACATGAATCCCTACAGTGCCCAACCATGTTCATGCTGATCCTCTTACTTTTTCTTCAAGCTCCCTTTGTTAATGGCTGCTCATCCTAAAAACAGACGCGCAAGGAATTCTGTAAGACCAGGAGAAGTCCAGAGCAATATGACCTAGCATGGACTATTTTCAACCATCAGATCATAGAATCAATTCTCTTTTACTAGAAAACTTTATTTTTTTTCCTTCAAGTGTGAAAAAACTTTACATTTTACACTGTTTAAGATTTAAAAGCAATTCTTATAACCTTACATTAATATATCACATTGCAAACTAAACAGTGAACAGAATACAACAATATTTTGTGTACAAAAGCATGTACCGAAATTTATTCTCTTGTCATATCTGCTTGTCATTTTATTAGAAGTAAATGAAAAATACAATTTGTTTGTAAAAACTGTAAAATCTCCAACACAGTAATTATTACAGAACAGTAACTATGATTTGCTGCTTTCCATTCCCCTGTTATTGGTTACAATGCCATCCCAAAAATATTTTTCCCTATCGATTGCTTACTTTCAAATACCAACTTTAGAAACACATTTATATCCTCTGTATGAGTGAAACGGGTTTTGTTCATGTGCATGTCTTTACATCCATACAGAAATTTTCAACGTGGCAAAATACTATGCTTAAAGATGCTTGGAAAGACTCCTAATAAAAAGATGGTCCCTATTTTTAGCACCTCCAGGTTTCAGTCGTTCTTTAATGAATGTCAAAGTAAAGCGTCCCTACCCCTGTTCAGATGGTAATAGGACATTTAGGTTTAGTATTGTTTTTAATTGGTATGTTTATGATCAGGAAGAAGATAAACCGTGAAAAGGCAAAACATTAGTGCTCCTACAGAGACCTCTACTAACCTCTCTTCCTGAGAGCACCTCTAGTAAATACCCTGGAGCAAAGTCTAGGATCACTTACATTCCAGCAACTCTCACTGGGAATTATCCAATTAAAGCAGCAATTCCCCCACCCCCTTTTCCCTCATAGGTCTAAATACACAACAAAAAATATTGCAAAAATCAACTACTCCATATTTTAATAACCCTGGTTTCTCCATGAAGAAAAAAAAGGAAGATAAAAACACCTTGAATACTTCATATCCATGAGAATCATACATCCTGTTTTCATCTCCCATTTTTCCTCCTCCAAAGAGACAAGATTATTAAAACATCATTGTACATACTGAAATAGAGTATTGCTGAAGAGATCATTACTGATAAACAAGGGAGTAGCCTCCTTCCATTTTTAATCAATCACTGTCTTTCATTACTGGACTCTCCCACAGATCTATCTTCCTATACTGACGGTGAAGAGTTTGCCAAGGTTCACTTCTGAGTAGCCACTCATGGACAGGCATTTGTCAACAGTGCTCTTCAGTCTTTTGTAGGCCTCAGAGACTTCCCGCCTGAGCTTCTTCTTCAAATACTCTAGAAGAACAAAGAGGGAAAACCCAAAACACAGAGAGGGATTAAATGACCACAAAAAGACAGGATTTTTGCATTCATTAGACTATGAATCAAGGTATTTTAAAACGAGGTGAATGTTGTAGTTAGCAAAGAGCACATTTGTGGCAAGCTCTCCCACAGTCTGCTGCATTTCCTGCCTTTCCTGCACGAGCTGGTGAGGGGCCATGGTGAACCTTGGACATGGAGCAAAGGCTGAAGCTCCCTCAGCCCCACCAGCACGGGAGCAGTGGGAATACTGGCAAGAACCACCCCTAGTCCAGTTCTGTCATCTAGCTGGAGTGAAAAGGGGGTTCACTAAGTCACAGCAGAGAAAGTAAGCAATAGTTGGGCTGGGTCTGAAAGGATCTCATTTAAAAGGGGCAGGTGCCTTAACTTAGTGAGAACTATCCAGAGTCCCCAGGGGTTGGAAGCAGGGAGAGATTCTGCCCCAGGGTGGCTTCAGAAGTGAAGGAGATCACAATTCATGTCCAATTCATGTCCCTCATCCCTGCTGTTAATACTGGCACTGGCACAACCTGGGTCAGACTTATCACCAGTCTTGTGAGTTCTCAAATGCACCTTGCATGCAGGATAGGAATCGTGATCCTCAGCACTACGGAGGCACTGGAAGGAAAAGGAAGTAGCACAAACAAGGAGAATTCCATGCTACTTTACCCTAAAATGGAGAGAAGATGCTCAGTATCTCAACCAGGAGATGTCAGGTTCGCCTGACACATGAATGAAGAGGCTCCCAAATGCTTGAAAGAGATGTCTGTAGAACATGACATTTACTCACCTGTACCTTCATGTGTGTGCAAAGTCATGTCATGAGTCTGTACATATTTCAGCAGCAAAGACCAAGCTGTTCTATTTCTGTTGGGGTTTTTTTTTTCAAATTTTCTGCCATTAAAAAAACACACCCAAGGGATTTCGTTTGGGTGATTGTCCAGCTTTTCCTTTATAAAAGCTGTGAACAAAGACTAAAAGAGCAAAATATTCCACTACTCCATTATACAGCAATGCCAAGTGGATGCAGATCCAGCACAGTTCTGCTCCTACTTTCTGACCAACTCCACATTCTAGGAACACCAGTTCCTACCCAAAGGCCTGTTCCTGCAGTTACACTTCAGAACACTGGAGAGCACATAAACTGCAGAACAAGGTGGCCTCCCAGGCAGCTTCCCTGCTTTTAGACTGGAGGGACTCCACATCCAGCAGCACTAGGAGAGCACAGCGCAGGTACTTGCAGGTCAAGATTTGAAGCCACTGAGGTGCAGGGTAAAGCATGTGTCTTGTGAGCAACCAACACCATCCTTCTATTGCTCATTAGCTTTGCCTCACTTCTCCCTGGCACCTTCACAGCCCTCCTTGTCCTTTGAATATGTAACAGAGGAAACTCCATCCCCTCTCAAACAGCTTTTAGTCTACAGCACAAGTTAAGATGAAAAACCAATTGTCTCCAAAAACAGTGGAGTTTATTTAAGAAAAGGTTTTTGGGGAGAGGGGCACGCTGGTTCCTTGAGTCTATATGTATAAGGGATGAACTGTCTCATTTTTGTGACAACTCACCTCTCACCTCACCTCTATGACATGACAGAGATGAAGGTATCCCATCAGACAGCTTCAGCTCAGCAGCCAAGGCCTGCTACATGAGCAGATGGCAGAGATGGGAGGCATGGTGACAGAAAAAGCTATTACAATTTTGAGATTTGTGAATTTCTCCTCCCTGAGGATTTACAAATATTTCTGCAGAGCCTCAGATGTTGTAGTATGAGCTCAGCAGACTAGCTCTGGATACAATACAAACAGCAATGTTTTACTGAGAAATTGCCACCTGCTTAGGTTTTCCATGTTATTCACAAAGTTCCACTGAAGTTAACACTGAATAACATGAAGCTATCAACTCTTTAAAAATTAAATTAAAATTTTAAATTAACAATGCCTGAGTAAGTGAACACATTGATTAAAAGCACTTTGATAAGCACCTTTCATGCACTGTTGTGAAGAAGTTATGTATTGTGTCTGGGCAGTAAGCAAACAGAGGAAGATGCCTTGTTGAAGATACCACATTTTTCCTGTTACACAGACAGTAATGACTTAAAGTCTATTAGCAGAATTGGATTTTCCTTAAACTACAACTCCAATACAACAAAAGCTTGATTATGTGAATCTGCTCATTAACAGGCTGAAGTCACTATGGCATAAACACATTTAACGATTCTGAAAGTATTTAGATATAGGGTAAAATTAAACAAATCTTGAAAATTGCCTTAACCACATCCATAAAAACACCAATCCCACTTTGCCACAAACTGAGCTCTCACTTGTTTATGTATTTTCAAGATTAATGATAACCCACAGTAAGTGGATTCACTTGCAACTGCTCACATTAGCCAAACCATGCTTTTTAGACCAAGGAACTGTGGAAAATTCCATCCTTATACCTCAGAACTAGGCCAAAATAGTTTGAAGCTTCCTGGAGCTCAGGAGGGACCAAGGTAAAATACATCAATGTGAACAGCTGGCACATGTGAACAGAGCAGGAAGGCACATTAATCATTAGAACATTGAGGCAAACAATACACCAGGTCTGAAAGTAGGGAACAGAAATACAGGCCCATGTACAGCTCCAATTCAGGCTTCAGGGCTCCAGCCATCCCACTAACAGAGCTCCCAGCTCCCCCCAACATTAAATCTAAACTCCAATTATATGCAATAACCTTTCTGACAGTATGCTTCAAACATTTCTTAGATGCAATTACCCTTGTAGAGGCAGGCAGGAAAGGGTGGACTGAAAAAAAAAAGGAGAAATATGAGGGGCCTCGTTGAAGTAATGAGGCCAATTTTAAGTTTCAATTATAAGAGAATGGGAGTCAGGAGCTCTGGGAGGAGAGGCAGGCAGGGCTGTGTCTGCACCACCATGCATTTGAATGACACAAGTGCATCTGATGACTGGGGAGAAGAGATTTAAAGAACTGTAGTAATACAGAGCAGGGGAAGATGAGAGAGGACACAGCTCCTGATGTGTTTACCTCCTTTGCTGATGGGATATTGACTTTTCCCACCAGGTTGGTTAGAAAGGGAACTATTTACGCTGCCACACAGCAGAGTAAGAATGACAACCGGCATCACTCTGTGCTCCTCTGAGTAAAAGACAACTGTGACCGTTGTATATCACACAGCCAGTCAATACCTTTGAGTTACCACACCATCCAACTTAGAGATGCATATAAAAGCTCCTACTTTCTTCCTAAATGAGAATTTAATCAATAACATGCCTTAAGCCTTCTGAAAACTAAGCTATACAAACTGACTGAAATTGCCTTTTAGTACTCACATTCTGAAATAGTTCTATACCCATTATCACCCCATCATTGTTTTAGTAACATCCAAGTTCAGTGGCAATGAGCAACTTTTTAAGATGACCACTGCTGCAGAATGTATACATGGCTATACATAACGAGATATATTTCTATACATGCAGAGCATATAAAAGACACTATCAAAACAAATATAAAATTAGAAA
>VXBC01005917.1:512271-544771 GCA_013399945.1 Ploceus nigricollis | reverse complement strand
TACACTCTTTTTCTAGTTTGACCTATCAGTTAGAAGTGGTAATGAAGAATGAACCCACCAGCCCTTCAGACCAGATAATCCTCAACAAAATACCAGAAGTAACTGGATTACTACCAGCTGTTAAGAAACAACTTACACTTGAACAACTGCCATGTATGACTATAAAGCAGGTATAGCATAGAATATAAATGTAAATTCAGTCTTAGCTTTCCTCATTTTTACGTTGCCTAACTCTCAGATTTACACTTTAACTCAGTTTTAATAGAGCTTTTCAACTTTGAAATTGAAGAACTTAAATGAAAAAAAGAGAGATAAAGAAAGTGAAATGGGCAAAAGTTGAAATGCTTGCAATACTTTCAGAATAATATGTAGGCTTCACAGAAAAGAAGTTTTTAGAGAGGCTCTGAAAACCATTCTGTATGTTTTGTTGCCTGCTCTGAAGGGTTCGATCTTGGGCACTAAGACAAAAATGAGTGAGCAGAGAAGCAATTTGCCAGAGAATTGTAATCTGGAACTTCTTGCAAACCAATTCATATGGATCACTTATACTGAAAAGCAAGTGCTTTCAAAATTTCAAATTACTCCATTAATATTACTAAGAGTACATATACTTAAGGCTGAAAATTCAAAGGTGACAACATTACTATGTACGTCTAAATAGTTGCCTTCAATATAAAGCCAGTATCTTGTTATAAGCTATTCTTTGGTGTACCACTCAAACTGAAAAGAAAAGAAGTGGATGAGGGTCAAGCTCCAGCTTAACTAGACCTTATTTAAACTGTTCAGTTCAACTTAGTGTTTACTCCTCAAGGAGCCCTAATAGTCACCCCAATTAATTTTCCTTCTTAAAAAACCAAATAGCTGATTTCACAGCCTAAAATGCCATTTTGATTTAATAGTTTTTAAGCACTTTGTAGGCATCGCAATCCTTACTTTGACATTTTCTTCCTCAAAAGCTTGCCTCACGTTAAATATTTTCTGGAAAACTGAATAATAAGGTTGAGATCTGTAAAAATAAGGGTGGTTTTTTGTTCCATTCAAGAGTCAGTTCCCTCCATCTTCCTTGGCTGCAAAAGATATTAGCTCTGAAATTGCTGCACTGACTATGCTTCCTGTATTGTTTCCTGTAGGTGGCTCTTTAGTGAGGAATTCCACAGCATTTAACCAAGTGCATGTGACAATTTTTGAAGTTTTATCTCCCAAATACAGACCAAGAAAAGAGAACAACTTTGTGCCACAATCACAAATAACTACAAAAAAAAAAACACCCCAAAGGATTCAAGTTTTTTCTCCCATCAGCAAAAATATTAAATGCAGAAATACATTGTGACCAAATTCCAGAGGTTTCTATTTCCTTTTGTTCTTAATTCATCTAACTGTTTTTCTGCATTAGCTACATGTAAGACTTGGCTTCAGTGGACACACTTTCTACAAGTCTTTCTGAGAAATCATTTACATACAGACTATGCAAATGCATGTAATGGAATTCTCAAGTTTCCTTGCAGACAGGTCTGTTGATGTGTAATCAAAAAACAAGGAAACTTGCACAATAATGCCTGCAAAACTGAAATTCTACTTTAAAAAGGAAAGATAAAAACAAAACCAAAAGGAAAATAGGGGATCATTTAAATTTAGATATAATTATAATTACCTTAAGTATTAAGTGTTTCTCATGGAGTTCCATTCCATTTTTATCTTGAGAACTCATCTAGTGCTCGCCTTGCTTTTTAAATCACTATTATTAAGGTTACCTACTTAATAAATGGTGTGTGTGTGTCTGTATCACTTATGTGCTTTGCACTTTAACTTTTCAATCTTGCCTGGTGGACATAGTTTTACTTCCCTGAGGGAGATGGTCCTGCTTTTTTTCCCCTGAACTCCAGGGACAAGCACCCTTCTTCACTTTTGCAGTCATTCAGTTTCCATAACAATCATTCAAAGGTATTCTCTTTCACAAGGTATTTACCCAGCATGGACACAGCTCTGATAAAAAACACTGGAGAGAAGAGTTCCCCTGACTCATAGGTATAAGTCTTAGCAATAACAACTATAAGTGACCCATTTGCAACACCCTTGAAAGAAAAATCTAGGAGTTTACAACATTTCTACTGTTAAAGCAGCAAACCCTCAATGGCTAAAATGCCACCAGTAGGGAAATACCCATCTTTAAGAAGGGACACTAATTGTGACAAGTGTGCACTTCCACACTGCCACCTATTGGGTCTGTCTATTGAACTTCATAAATTCATAAACTTCATTAGCAAATTCTAGTGGAAGATGTTCCCATGAGACAGACACCACTCCTGTCCCATAGAAAGAGAACAACTTATGGATCAAGGGGAAGAATTTCAAATGTGTACCACCAGTGCTGCCTACCTAATGCCTAAATATATTTCCTCACCTTCACCACTGACCACTGCAGTGCTACCACACTTACCAGGTTACAAATACTAAGTCCTTTGAAAGCTGGGCATGTTATTTAGATGCCTAAGTGCAAGGCTGAAATTCACAGCTGAATCAGCTCTTTCACTGTCCCACAAGAGTTGCCAGGGGCTGTAATCTGCAGTCCTACACCCCACAGTGGTGCTACCCAGTGACAGATGCAGAAGGCTGCCCTGTTAGAAATGACCAGAACATAATACAGCATAACATACATTTTTCAGGGATGCAAGCAAGTGAAACAAGTATTCAGGCTGCGTGGGTATTATATTATTCATAAAAAAAAAAAGACTCAGCCAGAGGCGAGTAAAATATCCTTGCTCTTTTAATTCCCACCACCCATAAATAATCTTCCTGTTTGTGTTTTATTGGAAAACAACTGATTTAAAAGTCACCTAGTGCTATAATCCCTGCTTCACAACTGCCATCTGTCCTGCCGCGGGAGTAACGGACCCTTTCATTCACAAGCAGAGCCAGCGGAATAAAGAGGAAGAGGAGGAGTTGAAGGGGAAGAGAGTGAGAAAGCGGATAAATTCTGTTTGTGCTATTAAAAAAAAAAATAGAAAAGTGAACTCAGTGGTTGAAAAGTGAAGATAAAAAGATGAAAACAGTAATCTTGCTACAGAAACCAGAGAATTATGTTCTTGCTCTACCCCTCTTTTTTCTTTTTTTTTTTCTTTCACACCGTACAAACTGTAGCACCCTGAACAACTCACTCCCCTGCTATTTCCAGCACTTTAGAGAAACTTTTCAACATTTCTGTTCGACACATATTTTCAGCAGTGAGGTGAAGACAATAAGTAAACAGGTAGTGAAGGGCTATTTAGAGAGCTGGTCAGTCACAGTAATAATAACAACGCAAAAAGAAAAAACCCCACACAGCACAGAACATCTATCCTATGCGCTGTAGCCACAGACAACACATGACCTCTGACAAACAGTTTTCAGAGTAATTTTAATGCTACTCTGGATTTAACTTGACTAACTGGTAGCAATTGAGCACATCTTTTTTTGTGGCAGCAGTTATCTAAAATGCTACAATAACAGCATCAAAAGTAGAATGGTGGAAGATTGGTTTTCCATTGTGCTGCTGAACTGGCATAATGCCCACTTTAAAAGCAATTCGCTGCTCATCACTGAAATCTGGCAGACACGACACTAAATGCCTTGAGAAAAAAAAAAGGGTCTTGAGAAGGGGGAACCACTCCAACCACCAAGCAAAGAAAAAGGAGACTGAAAAAAAAAAAAGAAGGGAAGAAAGAAAGCAAAGAATGATGAATCTATGTAAGAAGAGAAAATTGCAAAAATAAAAAGTTTAGCACTGCATGCAGACTCAACAGGCACTACTTAATTTGCTTGAAGATTTTATCGCAGGCTTGCATTAGTAATATCAGAGCAAAACAAAAGCAAATATATATTTATGTCTGTCTATTGTTCTGATGAAGTGAAAACGTACTGAGTTACGTCAATCATTTGTCAAACACATCTTCCTAGTTTTATTTACCACTAAATATAATGAGTAAATATGTGATAATAAAACTCTTCTTTTTATAAGGACATATACAATTTTTTCCCACAACTAAATACAGGTAATGATTTAGGAAGCTTTCAAAATGTCTTTTTACTGTCAATAAAACTAATTCTATTCCTATTTTCATGTTAAAAAAGGGCTTTACAAATGAAAATTCAAATTAAAATTCTGATTATAGTGTAGTGTGACAACACCTGTATTTATAATTTTACTGTCAGCTAGCTCGCAGTGTTTAACAATAGCTTGAAGCAGGAAAGTAATTGGAATTTGTCTGTAACATGCCAGATGACGACACTGGGCACTTTGCTGTGCTAAAGCAAATTTGGTTTGATGACAAAATAACCTTAGAAAGATCGGGCAACACCCTCCACCATCCAAAAGGTTAAATAAAGCTATCCCTTACCCAGGGACAAAATTTATCTGTGGTAAACCAAACCAGCTGAGCAGTAGCTGCAGACACCAGGGTACCCCCGGAGCTGGCTGGCCTCTCCTGAACAGGCATCTCCCAAGTCCCTCCCTGCAACATTCACCTCCCAGCAGCTCCTCCAAAATGGTGCATTACTCCAATATCAGCCCCAATGTAATCCAGAAACACGGGAGAGAAAGGAAGCAAAGGACACCAGGCTGGGAAGAGATGCTAACACAAGTGCTGCAGTTCTGTGGACCTCTGTGGGAATAAAAAAGGAAGCCTACAACAAAAATGTGCAATGCCACTGTGAACATGGAAGTATCCTGTGTCCTGTGTTTTCATGTCTCCACACACATACACATACTGACTGGTGTACGCTGACAGGCCAGGTGAAAATTAGGACACAAACATATACACTTTTTAAAAAAAAGGTTAAAAAAAAGGCAAAAAAAAGAGCTTTTCAGTCTGAAGACTTCAAAACTTAAACACATGCCACTCTCCACACACAACTTGTCTTACTGAAGTAGACAAATTAAAAGCCTGTGTTTTTCATTATGCTGAAGACAGAATAAAAATAAAGAAAAGGAAGCCACATAAGAAAGAAAAACAGAATGACAGTGATGTTTTAGTTTACACTAGATATGGCAACACATACAAACTGTCAAAACTATGGAGTGAAAAAAGCTGTTATCAAGCAACTGTCAAGAGAGTCCTCTGAGATTTGGAAATCTTGTGTTTATTGTAACTACTGCACATTACACAAAGAAAGAAACATCCCTCTTCTTACCATTGCTGCTAAATATCATGCAAGAGAACCCAGACTTCTCCCTCACTGTTTAGATTAATTTTTTTTTCCTGTGCAATTCTGTGCTTGACAGCACAGGGCCCCTCCTTTTTCAGGTTTTTATTGTTCGGTCAAAGTTCAGAGAGAAACTTGAGGTTATATAAAACATTATTTCATTTTCAAGAACTGTCAACACCCATTTTATGTTGTTAACTTGTTGCCCATCATTTAAGAGTAGAACTGTTGACACCAAAATACACAGACTAAGGGTTTCTCTCTTAAAACACATACATAGAAAGAGCAAAGATAATGGAAATAGCTATTTTACTAGACATACTAACAATTCTTTTTATGTATTTTAACATAGTGACTAGAAATGAGTCAGTTAACTGGCAGTGGGCTACAATATTCAAAGGTTGAGTCTGAATGTATTAATGCAGATTTTAAATTGCACTTTCTGATTATAAGAAAACTACCCCTCAGAGAGAAATCCCCAGTATCTACAGGGTTTCAATAGAACCTTCAAAGTACTGTTTTGAGTATTTGAGCCTTCTATGATAGTTTCTCAACCAGTAGCAACATTTCAACCATGCTGGTAGCTGGTTAAAAACTTGTGACCAAAAAACAGATTGCTTTTTGCTTATTACTCACTGTGAAATCGCATTTATTATAATTTCTACATTCCAAGTTTATGTAAAAATCATCTTTATTCTGAATCACTGGTTTTACAGAACAAACATCTGATGAGGTCCCAAGATTTAGCCTGAACTTCTTGAGAAACAATGAAGCCTTGAATGTGTTTGACAATGCAAGTTTTTATGACTACATCGGTTCTGGGGAGGGTAATGTTGAACCCAAAACCTCAATTAGGGAAGACTCAAATATTATTTGAGCACAAGAACAAATGATCTGTTGCCCCTGTGAAGTCAATGAGCCCACAGAGAATACAGTAATTTTAAATGCCTCAAAACTGTTGTTAATTCATTCTGAATTTGTTAGGGATATCACATCATCTCTGCAGATCTTCATGTGAGCTGACTTTCTAGGACCAAGCATCAGCTCCTGTTGGAGTTACCCACAGTGGCCACCATTCAGCAGACAGCAAACACCACCTGGGACTCACTGCTCCTCATCCCTGAGCATGGACTCTGATACAGCCCAAATGCTCAAACTCATAGGGACATCTTCACATTTTTGCATATATAGATTTCTTTTTTTTTTTTTTTTAAGTCTTAAGAGCACTTCTTCAAAATGTCATAATATTTATGATCATTGCATGAGAATACTTGAACAAAAATTCAGCCTGACACATTATACTCCCCACAACTACCATGACCACTTAGGTATAATTTTATCTCCAAATATTGGTTAACCTCATATAACACTATGACTAACAGATTATCTCAACGTAAAACATAAAATTATTGAGAAACATAACAATAATGAATCTTTCGACAAAAAACTGCATTGTTAGCTACATTATTTCCCAGCTTTGACTCAAGTACTTCCTCCTCCTGGCTTATAAGAGTTTTAAAGTACCATAACAATTACTGCATAAACAGCTGCAGCTATATGTCCATTTAACACAGTCTTTTGAAAAATATATATTAATACCCTAATATAAGCCTACACACATGCTCACACAAAACATAAGAAACAAAACAGCACTCTGATCCTCAGAAATTTAATGACATGAAATAAAGCTATTTTCAAGACTGGTAGAGTTGTAACACTGCATAGATATGATCCATATGCTAAAAGTCTATTCAAGTACTTACTGTTCCATAAATAGAAACAGTTTTGTCAGTGAACTGCAGCAAAAAAAGAAAGACTCTATGAAGGTTTGTGCAGAGCAGGGGTGAATCGTTGAACGGGTACTGGGCTTCCACTATGATTAGATTTGGGATTATTAAAGTTTGTAAGAAATAATGAAGTTAGCCTGACTCATCAAGGTCTTTTCATCTTATCCAGTCTACCAAATATCCTTTAGAAGTTCAAAAAAACACTCTGAGAGCTGTATTCTAAAAAAGTCAAGTCTGACTGAAAAGCTCATCTGCCAAATCCTCTCCTTCTTCATATACACTTGTAAGGGTTAGGAGACAGAAGGAAAGAAAAGGATGAGAGAAAAAGAGAGGGTCATTATAGCTGAAATTCAACACATTGAGGTTGGCATCATCAAAATAAAGAGCTCCTCCCATTAATCATGAAATTTAGAGTACTGGAAGATCTACCAGACCTATTTTACTGAACAGGAAAATTCAGTACCAGAATATTGTTAAATTGAGTTACCATTATCAGTGGAAAATATGCTCTATTTCCTATTATTTATGAAGCCCTGTTCTTTTCTTTCTTACCAATTACATTCCCTATCATTTCCAAAATATACAAACTCTTTTCAATCAACAGATTTCTTTATTACAGTGTACTGCATGCTTGTTACTGCCTCTTTTCTATATTGAACCCTTGATTGGACAAGCATTTCAAATTTAACATGGACTGTGATTGCACACATCAAACAAATTAAACCTGCCAATCTCTTTTCGGAGGATATCCTTTATATATACTATCACTGAAGAGGACCCCAAGTATATTTGCTTAGAAGAAATGGGGAAGGAGGAAATATTATTATGGCAGAATCAGAAGACATTTATTTCCCCAAGATGTGTAACTGGCCCTGCATCCTCTTTTTCCCATTTTCCAGTGAATTATTTTATAACAGAAGAACATACTTACTGAATTTCTAAATGTCTGTTTTACAATCATCAGTCTGTTTTTCCTTTAGGAAAATAGTTAATCATCTTGCAGAAATGAGATGGCAGTAAGAGATGAATGATCCAGTACCCCTGAAACTGATTTTCCTTACATTAAGCAGTTGTAAACCCAGATAAAACAGTTCTTTGTAGAGTAACAGAATGAAAATGCATGGGGTTATGCAAGCCGGTTCAAAATGAGACTCAGCTTTGCAGAGCTTTTGACTCTGCAAGCAGGCAACCAACAACAGGATGAGAGAACAGTCTTAAGCTGCACCAGGGGAGGTTTAGGCTGGACATTAGGAAGAATTTCTCCACAGAAAAGGTGATTAGACAGTGGAACAGGATGCCCAGCGAGGTGGTGGATTCACCATCCCTGGAGATGTTTCAGAAACAACTGGACATGGTACTCAGTGCCCTGGTTTAGGTGCCATTAGTCAAAGGTTGGACTTGATCATCTTGGAGGTCTTTTCCAACCTTAATGATTCTATGAAAATACTGGAAAGCATTTGCTTGAAAGAGGCAGTTCAGAGAGGCACTGGTTTAAAATCAAGGTCAAGTGGGAACAAGTCTAAAAACAAAAAAGCAAATAAACAGAAAGCCCCTGCAATATCACAAAACAGAACTGAGCGAAGTCAAGACAATCAAGACAAGCCAAGGAATGTACAAAACCCACAGAATAAATGGAATAAATTAGAAAAAAATTTAATTAAGATACCTGCTAGCAATGCTTGCCTAAAAGCATTCACAGTTCTTTGCACTTATTAAAGCTTAATATAAATTTCTCTTCTGCAAATGCTCATGACACTGATATATATGCTTATCTGGAAGACACCATCAGTTTCCTGCTTTATCTGAATCATCAGAGAAACATAAAAATGACAGACTATTCATGCTGCTTTTACAGCTGCTGAGCACTGAATCTTCATTCAGAAGATCAAGGTGCTACACTCAGCTTTGCCACCACATTGCAGCATCATGCCAGACCAGTTGCTGAATTCAGGCTTCATTTTTTGTCTGCAGAACAGGTTGGACAGCACCTCCTCATCAGACCTACTGCTTCTCTTGCACTACAAATTCTATAGGCAGAAATGGTCTTAAAGATTGCCTATTTGTGGTGCACCAGACCTCTAGATAGCAGCAGAATACAAATAATAACTAGTGATGTGAAACCAGTCTCATGAGAGAAGAGGTAAACCATATACCACATTTCCAATTTTTGTTTCAGAGATGTCTCTGCTG
Organism: Ploceus nigricollis; assembly: GCA_013399945.1. NCBI lineage: Eukaryota > Metazoa > Chordata > Aves > Passeriformes > Ploceidae > Ploceus > Ploceus nigricollis. The sequence goes on along the minus strand of VXBC01005917.1, from coordinate 535,616 downwards.
GCGTCTGTATTTTTGATGGCATAAAATATTCCTCTTCAACTGCTCATGATGCTCAAGTCAGAGTTGCTATGAATCATGTGAGGCACTTCAACAGCAGTTTGAATACTATTTAAATTTGGGCAATGCTCATTCTCATCAAAAGCTCACAAGTCTTCAAGGGTGAAGGCTCTACTCTTGTCTCTCAGAGACAGAGGAAAGAATGCAATGGAAGACTTGGATCTGGAAAGTAAGAACTGACATCTGCAGTTAGAACAGGTATTCATCTTATTTTTGCTGAAACTGGTAAATTCAATTTTGATAGCAATAGTGCAACCAGGTATCTAGCACATGATAGAAGTCACCTGCACAAATGAGATATGCAAAACAAAGATAAAACCAAGACTAAAAAACTGCTAAATTTCTTAAAAGTTGAATTAGAAAGCTTAAAATGAAATTTAATGAAGAATCTGCTGCTCTACCTTGTTTTGTCTTGACACAGAATTTACACCAACAACGTACTGAATGCCTAGATGTTGCTGTGACTATCATGAAAAAGACAAAAATCAGAACAGTGAGGATTTACTGCAGAAACCTAAAAAGACCTCTAAGCATTTAGCACTACCTCATTTAATGAGTTACACGTGGGTTTCTGCCTGCCACGGGCAGTGTTGGCGCTCCCCACCTGCACAGAGGTTGAACTCCATCAGCCACACACCAACGGGGCACTCACCTCTAGAACAAGCCGACCACTCCCTATGGTAGAGCCTTCTTCACCACAGGCAGTAATCCCAGCCTTTAAGAGGATACAGCCACACTGGCTAAGGCCCAACTTGCACACCCAAAAAGTGTGGCAGGAAAACTCAGTCTGAGGGAAATTGAGATGTTAATGCTGGAAGTTTCCAATACCTTTTACTGCAATTACACCTTCAGTTAGACACAGTTTCATATACAATGAAAGGGGCAGGATGCAGGAGAGCACACACCATTAATGTCATCACTGACTATATGGGAAGGAAGAACCTAAGGGTTAAGATGAATGCAAAGGTTCAGTGAAAAAATAATTTATTGGAGATCACCCTTTAAACTCAGTTTTGCTCCGAGGCTTGGAAGATGTAAACATGCTGTGCCTACTGAAATTGTCTCCACTAATACAAATACAGCTTTTTTCATGAGACTAAACTGTGAAGGTCTTTTGACAATACCAGGTACTATTCACAGCTATAATGGTTTTTAGAACACATAATTCACTACACAATCACAGGTTCAGGTGACTAAACACTCCACAATTTAGATGGTAGGAACTGAGCAGGAAAATGAACTTTGGAGCACACTCACACAAATCTACTGCTCTGCAGACGACAGACACCAGTGTCTTCTTAGCAATGCTTTGGATTTGTGACACTGAAGAAAATAATATTTCTATGTTTAATTGCAAACTTTATGTGAAGATAACAGTTAGAACTTCATCCTCACAAGAAACTAGTATTGCTGAAATGAAATTTGTCTGAACAGAGGAAACACTGAAATGATTTAAAAATATACAAATATATAGAACCATTGAATTTAGAAACAAACATGAACACTCTGGGCCAATGAAAAAGCCTCAGAATCAGTGCTGAGAGCTGGCTAATATAGTTATTTCAATTTTAGTAAATACTGTGGCATTAGTTTGATATTGGAAACTGCTTCCCAAAATCCACATTAAGCCTCTAGAAATTCTAAGTACTCTACATAGGGATTCTAAGGTACTGTGCTTAGTGAAAGTCCTATATTCAAAATTATCATTCAGACACCTGAACCACAAATGTGAACCTAAGCTGGTCAGAAAAGACACAGACATAGAGGTGCATTCCATAAAGACAGTCAGTAGTGTGAGGGATACTTTGATGAAAGTTTTGCTCAAGGCATTTAATATTCACATTTAAAATTGACATAATTCTTTTGTCCTGAGAACACCTTTCTGACACTGAGCTGGACAATGAAGTTCTTTTTTATGTTAAGAAATAGCTTACACTATTGTACCAGCTAGTGCCCTTTGTATTATTAACTCTCTTTCTGCAAAGGATTTTAAGTTCATCCAGCTTATCTTCTTGACTATTTCTTAACAAATCAGACTTTAAAATAAGAACAGCCCAAAACAAGATTGCAAAGAAGCCAATAAACAACATCCAGATATGTCACATATGTCACTGATACAATTTATTCTGAGAACAAATTTATATAAAATAGCTAAGTAAAGATTTTGACTGCAATTAGACTTGAAGTCCGATGACAAAGTCTAAGCTGTAAAATCTATGGAGACAACTGATAGATAACCACCAAAACCCACTGCAGACACTGAAGTTATTCAAGAGAACTGGAAACTTCTTGCAACTGCTGCTGTAGGGACCACACAAAGGCTACAGCTGCTTTGTACACATGTGCAAAAAGATGTATAAGGTGAACTGTCTTTGCAAACCAGTATTCTACAATAACCTTTCTTCACTCTATTTCTTTGTCATGGGTCTCCTGGAGGAACAAAACTAAACATTTTTGAGAGTTTAACTGTTATCTTTTAGCCACAGAAGCCACTGCAGTGTCCTTTCTTCAAAAGGTATAAAAAATGTTTACTTACTCAACTCAAAAGAAAAATGCTAACTAAAGCTGATTTTAAACTGTTAAGAGTTGGCATGAAACTGATTCTGACCAGGTTATCACAGGAAACATTTGCTTCAGATCCAGCTGGCTACTGGTAAATCAAAGGGGAAGCTAACAGGGTGGAACTCCAGCCTCATCCAGTGCTGGTGCCATCCACATCCAGACCCAGGGACTGATGCCTTCACTTTTCCCCAGATTAGAAGCTGCTATCTGGATACTGAGGTGTATCTACTGCTTTCCCAAAGGATTTCTAGAAAGGGAAATAGTCATACACAGAATGACACAGCACTGTAAAATATTTTCAAAATGAAGGGATAAGTAATAATTTTTCTGTGCATAGATTACATTAAAAGCCTATGCAACGTTTTTCAAAAATAATACAAGAATCCCTGTTGAAAGCTACTGTGTAAATACTATTCTTTTGCATTAAGCTAGCTATGCACAAACCAGAAAAACTTATTATGAAATGTGAATTTAACCACTTTGCAAATACCAAATATTCACAATACTAACTTCCAGGACACTTACATCTTAGCAAGTACAGGGAAATCATAGATTTATTTTCAAAGATAATGGTACAGAGAGGGATAGAGGGAGTTTGTGTAAAAATTTATTCTGTCGATATTTCTATTGACTTTCAACTAGAAGATTCTATGCAGCTTCTCATACATTATAAGAAGGTGCCAGTTAATAAAACAGAAGAAAAAGCTTTAAGAAGCACATTTTATTATTATGAACACTGCAGGAGAACACTGTAATCTAATAACCTGGCAGGAACAACTTCATAACAATGCACTGCCATATCTACGTGTCCCATCCCTGGCAGCACCCAAGGCCAGGTTGGATGGGGGCCTGAGCAATCTCAGGTCTGATCAAGACAGTGGCATCCCTGCCCATGCTGGAGACTTGAAATGAGGTGATCTTCAGTGTCCCTTCCAACCCAAGTTGTTCTGTGATAGTGTCTAATGCATGCTCCAGTGCCTCAGTATCTCACAACGCGCAGTTCTGTGATCTACAGACACCAACTGACCAATTGCACACAAATGTTTCAATGCAGGGGCCTAAACTGATCAGTAAGGACTTGGACAGTATCAAAAATCAGAAAAAAATTATTTTTTTGCTCTCCACATTTAATGCATATACAACATTGTGGAACTTGCTCTCAGAAGTCAGGTATCTAACACTGACAAATTATGCACCGATGACCTTTGGAGATGCTAAAGGTACAGTCACAATCATGCATTTAAAAAAACCCCTGCTTTTCACAATAATGGGTGAATGTACAAAAATCAAATGAGGCTTGCAATATAATCAGCGTGGTTGGCTGCTTTAATACATTCCATTTCGGTTTAAAATCACCACAAGCCAAGAGCGATGAATCTAATTTGATCAGTTGATCACAAAAAACACTGAAAAGAGATGTAAGCACACCTATCAACAGCCGGTAACATGGCCTGCTTTCAAAAGCAATTAATCAGTTTTTACAGAACCAGAAACTCTTAAAATATTCAAGATCAGTTAAAGCCACATACTGCTAGGAGAGTGGAACGGAATTCTCCTAGTAAGAGCATCTTACACATTAAGTTATTGCTTAAACCCACAAAAGCCAGAATATTCAAATAGAAAGGCTGAATCTTTAATAAAAAGGTGCAGTCAGGTGGTCCACTAATAGCAATAACCTGTTGTAACTCCACTTCAAAGGTTTGATTGCTCTTTATGATGTTTTTCAACTGTATTTCATATTTAACTGGGTTTTATGAGTTCTTGCTAATATTAAATATGCATATTTGGCTGCAGTAGAATAAGTCCAGAGATTACTAGTAACTTTCTATAAATCCTGTCATACACAAAGAATACACACTTTCAAAAGCAGATGAAGCTCCCATGTAATTAGAAATACACAGATTCATTACTTCCCACTCAAAAAATACCAAGAACAATATTGTCTTATTTATCACATCTGTCATGCTTGCCATGCTCTAACTTTGTGAATCTTGGCCCTGGAGGCCCCACAGATCTCTCCGGCTGAGAAAATTTTTTGGGAAGCTACTGAAACCAGTTCTGATTAATGAGAGTGAAACTAACTTACAAATGGAACAGCACTGTACCAGACTGCATCCATTCAGTCATTGATTAGCATCTGCATGAGAGGAAATTTTTGAAAGAGTTTCAAATCCAGCAGAATTATCCAAAACGCAGCTTCGATTGTAACAGGAGATGACTAGTAGACAAGCCTTTTCTGGAGAATGATGATCTTGTGTATCAGCACATCGGTGCTGTTGGAAGACTTGGAATTCAATTGCCATTTACTTACTCAAATCGTTACCATCACCGATTTGAGGAAATGACTTTCCTATAACATCAGGCATAAGGACAACATACACAAAAGTAAAACAAGACACCTGAAAGGAAATTGCTCTGTCAAAAACAGTCACTGAAACAGCAGAGATGACAACAGACTAAAGCATCTGCTGCTGGCACAGAAGATCAGCTATAAACAAAACAAAAACACCATTTGTGATCTAGTTTTGGATGAAGCACGTGACCAAAATTAAACACTGCTGCTTTACTCCGCTTATGATAAAACCCCACAACCTTGGTAAAAGAACAACCCCCACATGAGACACTTAATCCAAAAAGGCTTGAAATAGCAACAGAAAAATAAATATTTAATAAACACTTGCCCAACTTATTAATGACTTTTGGTTCAAGTATTTGGTAACAGCTAGCTTTTTCCCAATTTAAGCTGTAGACTGTTAGCTACATATCAATGTCATAACAGCTCGGTTTTTTGATCATGAGCTTTTGTTACATTCTCAAAGGTATGAGATATAACTCACCATCATTTTTCACCTTCATCTACCTTCCACACAATATTTTGCAGATTAGGAGGTAAAGCAGACCCCCAAAACACCAGAAAAAAAGATGAAGATGAAAGTGTATCTCCTTTCTATCTGAAAGGGCACCTGAAACACCCCCCCATTTAATGAAATGCTGCTCACCCTTAAGGAAATGCTCATCAGACTGTAAGGAGCAAACAAATGTATAATTCTTAGTGATATACATAATTCCAGAAAAAAATCCCACAGATCACAGCTGCTTGGATACATTTCTGGGATGGGTGCCCAACACAGGAATTTTTTCCGACTGTGTACAGAGGAATCTTTCATCATTCTCTAGAAGAACATAATCAAATTATGCAGTAGTTGCTTGCCGGGGATCCATATCTATAGATACACCTAGAAGTAAACAGCATCTATCTGTGTATTAAAATGGAAGAAACTGCCAGCATATTGTTCCTCCTGAATAAACCCATGTGCTTTACAGAAATTAAGAAAAAAATTAAATTTCCCTTCCTTCTTAAACTTTAAATTTTCTCTCTTTTTTCCTGTCAGACTAGTCCTGCTGAGCATTATAGAGTCAAACTTCCTCAGAAAACAGCTCACTTAGTGAGTCATTGGTGTTGAGGTCACCTGATGTCCAGCAGCACTACATTCTGGGACCAGGAACATCCAACCCCCTGATGGTTACAGATGCTGGTTTACAAACTCTGTAAGCTACCAGTGCAAGGGATGGGCAAGAACCATCCAGCACATGCTCAATGAAGGACATCTTTCCTCTGTCACCCAACAGAGAGTGACCAGAGCTGAAATACTGTCTCTTTTCATGGTGCTGGCACACCAAGCGCAGGGGAACATTTCCAGCTATGGTCATGTAAACAGGTATGAGGTAAACCAGGGAAAATTAAACCATTTCTGGCAAAGTTAAGTTACTGGTCCCTAATTTAATTAGACTTTATCAAAGATGAAGGAATCCAAGAAATAGTCATTCACATGGAAAGGTACTAAATAACTCAAGTTCCACTGCTGGTGAAGCTTCTACCCTCTTCAGGAAAGCAACTTGGGCTGACTTCTGAAAAGCAATCTTTTCACAAAGTAAAGGAGACAAACTACTCCCTGCCACCTTTACCTTGCAATGCTGGGGGAAAAGCAGTGGAGAAAATGAAGAATCATCACGGTTTAGCACTTGGGAACATCACCCCTGCTCTAACCTAGCGTACAGAAACTTCAAGAAATGCATTACTCTGTTTTAACACATTGGCCAATGTAAAAAGAAAATGACCACCAAACATTTTAATTTTTTAAAATGATTTTTTCCTGTTTCTCCCTGTGTGCTCATCCCAAATCCTCCCAGTTCTTAACAAGACACTAAAGTGAATAAAACATACCTGCAGCTATTCTGATACAGTGATCAAAATTCTTTCTTTTCAAAGACCCCCACCCACACGATCTACTAGAGTCTGTATCCTCTATCCTGCCCTTCAAGAGCACATGGGATGAGCCATTCTGAAACAGTGAGATCACAGGCTCAGCTGCCACTAATACATCAAGGGCACAACAATATCCTCTGTCCCACTGATGCAACCAGCTCCATTACCAGGATGTAAATACATTTGTTTTCTTCCAGTCCCCCATCCCCCACCCAGGGAAGCATGTCTGCTGATCATCTCCTATTTGTGAAGTCAGCAATCCTGAACAGGGAATACAGGAGATATGCATTCAGCAGAACAATGGACGTGAAACAAGAAAGCAGGTTACTTGGGTACCACAACATTAAGTACTTTCTGACAAAGACTGCATTAGCAGATGACAGGAGATTGAACACACAGCAAACAAAATGCTTTGTAGATTTTTCTGTCCCTGATGTTGTAGCTGATCTGGAAGAGAATGTGCAGAGTCCCTCAGGCAGAGATAGCCTTTGATCTCAGTGTACTAACTTGATACACTTACAAATCTATGAGTGCCTTTTGTCTTTTGCCCTCCCTAAAGAGGGTCTACAAGTAAAATAATGGATTATCTGAGGCTGCTCTGTTGTAAGAAAATATATTTTAAAGGCCCTTCTAAAGTCAACTTTGTAAATGTATATTTTCCTTTTTCATGCTTGACATTCAAGCAGAAGAAAGAAAGATTATGTGCTATGATCTGTAGAATATTAAACTCCTCCCCACGATAACTTCATCTGGAGTTATCAAAATCCCTGTATTTACTGAATATGAAAAAAAGCAGAGGTTGATGGAGTTGGCTTTTAACTGCTAGAATCTTTTGTGGGTAAAAAATAGCTATTAATAGATAACAACTGTTCACCTTGAAGACTGCAAATTAATTTTCAAATGACCCAAAACAAGAAGTTTCATCTCTAGATTTGTCCCTTCAAAAAACAGTACCAGTGTAGAACCACAACCTCTGCTTCTCCACAAATAACCACAAAACAACAGCCTGCTCCTGTGACAGCAGCCAGAACTCCATTCTGAAAGTGATTTTTAACTGGCTGGTTTGCAGACCTCAAGACAGGCTTTTCTACAGGAGTGATGGAAGTTACAGAGTTTTGCCTCCTCATGATGAGATGCCTTCCCCAGAGTCCATACAATTAGCTATGTACACTTTAAAAATAGGTTATTCTGGGATGTAGAAATGGTTTATTTCAGAACACACTTTTCTCACTTTGCTTTAGCCAACAGAGGTTGTAACTGGAGAAGGATAAAGAAAACTACTTTCATGTTACTTTTTTATTCTTTGGTGAAAAACCTCGAGGTGACTGGAGTGCTGTACACATCAATTTTTCACATTTGGCATCTAACATGGTAACATGTTCTTGGTACAATTTTTCCACTAATACTGCTGTGTAGATCTGAAGTAGTCACCACCCTGGACCTCCTTTATAACCAGCACAACAAGGAGGCATTTCTCATGTGTGATCCACCAGCCTAGTACAGATGAGATCAGCTGAGCCATGTCCTAGAACTGCCTAATTCTCCCCAAAATAGAAAGGACCACAGCCTGATAAAGTCACACACAAATGCTTGAACTTTAAGACCTTAAAGCCAGCAGTGATGAAATGCACTCTTCTACAGAGAATATTCTCCACTGGTGATATTTGGTGTGGAATGCCTGCTTTGCTTTACCTAGAACAGCAAAGCCCCACCTCACACAGAATTTACACACTCAACTACTACTACATAACAAGATAAGGAGTGTGTACAACAAGTTGAACACAAACCAGCAACAGGCACTTGCAGGAAGAAGGCAACAGCACTCAGGGCTGCATCAGCCAGAGCATCACCAGCAGGTGCAGGGAGGTGACACTTCTCCTTTGCTCAGCCCTGGAGAGAAACATCTGGAGTGCTGAGTCCAGTATCTTTTATTAAAGGCAATGTCTATTAGATGAAAAATAAGGGTGGCTTCTTACTACATAAAAGGCCTGTCACTGGGGTAGTTTATATTATCTTTATAATTGGGATATATTTCTCTATAGAGCTTTGCTTTATAATGGGATGTTTGTTTGATCTTCAGGCATTCCTTGGGCCTCTCTTGGCTAGGCACACTTGAGGACACAAAGTACCCATGTTGTCGGAAAATTTTAAATGCAAAAATTTATGTGTAAGTTCAACAGTAGTTTTTTTCTTGAGTGCTTTTTGTAGCTCCCAGTTTGAAAAGAACTCAATTTTTAAAATCAAAGTATATATACCAACTTGAATTATGCTAAGAACATGGTTTACCATAATAATGGCCTTCAAAAATGTGCTATTCAACAGAAATACTGGCCTACTCCAGACATTTCAAAAACATCAGCTTGCAAGTATTGAAGAAACTTCCCAAGAAGGATGTACTCCATCTGTAAAAGTGCTGATTTCTGCAAAGAGAGATTTCCTCCTAAATCATATTTTATGTTTAGAGGACAATAAAAACCCCTTCTTTGACATACTTTTCCAGAGTCCTCACTGTACACATCCAGAACAAGATGATACAAAATTATATTTTCAAGCCAACCCAAGTGTAAAATTCTTTTAGAGAAGATGACTAATGCCAGTTAAAGGCTGTGCCCATGACTGTGCAACAGTTTTCAGTAATACATACACAGAGATCTTATTTAACAATTCCCCAATTGAGAAAACTTCTCACAGGATAACAAGTGTAATGAAATCCAGTTTAGGGAGCTCCTACTGGAAATGTAGGACCTAATTTTAACCACACTGGATTCAAACAACCCATAAAAATAAAGGCTACATTTTGCAATGACCTATTTGACTGTCTAGCTGTACTGCAAATTAGTTTCATTTACTGTTGCCTCTCTAAAATCCTTCAACATTTCTGTTCCTCAGAGCTCTCACCTGCATTTTCCATACTGAGAATTTTGGGATTGTTCTTTGTCAAATTCACTTCACACATCTGTTCTATGCCTTGATGTCTTTTTCTTATTTTGCACTAATGCTCTTTCCTCACGTAGTTCAAAACAAGCATTTCCCATTTCCTTTATAAAATACAACCTCTTTAACAAAAAATTCCACAAGAATCCCTGTGGCAACCTAATAAAATGTTACCTTAGTATTAAGATTTTGTTGGGCCCTTAATTACAGTACCAACACAGTGCCATGGATTTGGATGGCACAACTGGAAGTTCTTTACCTGTCTCTTAAGAATCAAAGACCAAATGAATAACCCACAGCCCTTTCCTTCCCCATGAAAGAGTTTACTTTGTAATTGCTACGCTACAAAAAATCCTCAACAACTCAAATCGCCTCAAATCGCAACGTAATTTTTGAACCATAATGCTGAACCACCAGCATTGTTTCTACAGTCAAGGGTAGAGGCACATGCACAAGTAACTGCAAGGCATCCTGACATATGAATGTGTAATGTAAGGCTTTACCACAGAGTATTAGGGATAAGGATTACCCTATACTGTGGCAATCTGTGGTTGTATCTTACCCTTCTTTCTTTTATCTTCATGAAACTTCTGCAAAGTCTGAGTGTACCATCACCTTCTTTTCACATCTATTTTTTGGTAAAGGATGCTGACCCAAGAGCAGCCAAGGGCTGTCATAACAGTAAAGCACCAGCACCTCAAGCACCCCAGCCTGGAAGGACATGGGTCTAAAACATGCAGCAGGTGACAATGGATGCTGATGGTAGCAGGAAACTGAAAGCTATTTCCAAAGGATCTCTGAACAGTCTTTACTTAAGTAAAAAAAGTGTGAAAATGAGGGCTCCTGAAAACCCAGCATGCCTATCACTTCTCAAGAATCTATCAAAATTATTCTATTTCCCTCTAAAAAGCCATTAATAGAACAGGAAGAAGGAAAACCAGAGTGCACTAAAGGGAACTTACAGGAAAGAAGAAGAGAGAATATTTACAAGAACATATAGTGACAGGACAAGGGAAAATAGGTTCAAACTCAGAGGGCAGGTTTAGATTAGATATTAGGAAGAAATTCTTTCCTGTGAGGTTGGTGAGGCACTGCCACAGGTTGCCCAGAGAAGTTGTGGATGCCCCATCCCTGGAAGTGTTCAAGGCCAGGCTGGGTGGCCAGCCTGGTCTAGTGGAAGGTTCCCTGCCCATGGCAATGAGGCTGGGGCTAGGTGATCTTCAAGGTCCCTTCTAACCCAAACCATTCTATGATTCTATGCTGGAAGAGCTGAGCAAACCCAGGACCTACACGAGTGGGAGAGTGCTTTTTGCCAGGGCAGAAGAGATGCCTGGAAGTGGAGAAGCAGCGAGAGCAGCAACCAGACACATCAGAGCTGCTCCAAAACCCAGACATCACAGGCTAAAGTGGGTTCCGGAGGCTCAGGCAGAAACAAAGCATATTTGTTGCCCCTATGGGTCAGTGCAGCATTAGTAGTCACTTGCAGGACAGAGAACACATGTACATATCAGAAGCTGCTAGTGCTAAATGCCTTAGCAGAACAAAATTTATACTTTTTGGTATTTGGTAGAAAATACTGACATGCTCATATGTTAATAGACTAAATACTGAAATGCATGTTTTGTCTAAATAGGAGCTCCTGACTGAATACTTCTCCGGTTCAAAATTTGCCAGAACAACAAAAATAAAACAATAAAACCAAAAGGAAGCAAAGTCTTCAGACTGTATTCAAAAGTTAAAAAAAACATGGACACTTAATTGTAGTTTCTGAATTTTATCAGAGTTCCTGTTTTTTTGGAAAAACTGAAAAAGATTTTTAATTTGTGTCCAGGTCACCTTATGGCTGCTTCCATCATTGTGGTACCTGAAATAGAGCTTAAACTGGGAAACAGCTGATAAATCTTTGGAGAACAGAAATGGAAAGTATATAGAAATAGTGGTTTTAAACTTGCATCCAGACTTTCAGAAACTAAACGTTCAAATTCGAACCTCTGTTTCCTTCTCTTTTTTGTTAGACTGTGTCATGAGAAGAGCAACAAAGCTGGTGAAGGATCTGGTGCGTGATTCCTTACCAGGAGCAGCTGAGGGAGCTGGGGGTGTTTAGCCTGGAGAAAAGGGGGCTCAGGGGTGACTTCATTGCTCTCTACAACTCCCTGACAGGAGGGTGCAGCCAGCTGAGGGTTGGCCTCTTCTCGCAGGTAAGCAGTGACACAACAAAGGGAAATGGCCTCAAGTTGCACCAGGGGAGTTCAGGTTGAATGTCAGGAAAAATTTCTTCACTGAAAGAGTGGTTAAACACTGGAATGGGATGCCCAAGGATGTGGTGGAGCCACCATCCCCAAGAGTGCTTAAAAAACGTATGGCACTTGTTTCCAAACAAGAAGCTACACTTTAGATCTCTTAAATTAAGTAATACTCAAAATAACTGAATTAGTCTCAAGTTATCACGCCATTGCATTCATGATAACCAATTTCAAACCCATTAATTCCTGTACAATACAAAATTTAAAGTATGAAATATTCCACATCATGTTCCTGGTTACTATAGTTTACCATTACTCTTCAAAAACATGGCAGTTAATGCTCTTTCTAAGTATGTTAACTACATTGATTTTGGTCACTCACCACTATTTTTCATTAAGTACATTTTAAACTATAGGCTCAGCTCTATCAGAAAAAAGAAAAAGTCCCTTTAATGCTTTTTTGCCCTCCACCATGGCTAGGTAACAGAATCTCAAATTAAAATATTAATCTGACCAATGTGCTACTGTTAGTTTATAGAACATATATTGTCACATTAGAAATATAAAACAATACCATAACTAGCTAAATATTTTAATTACAAGTCTGTAGAATTCTATTAATGTCAAATATTATTTGTTTTTATAATATAAATAAACTAGCTTAGGCTGTCACTCATTTCTTTTTATTCATTTTTTTGTTTTGTCTTACTGCATGCCTCTCTCACAAAGTGAAAAATGTCTATTTAAAGATAAATGGAAATACTACAGTACGTAACGTTTTCATGTCAAAACAATTACATTATTATATTCTGAGTTAAATAATATAAGATAGGAAAACATTTTGATATGCATTTAACAGTTGTAATCCTTGCAGGATCAAATCAACTTCTTCCAAACCCATTTCTGCCAGATAAAAACAAAGAGCTTCCTAACCTGACCAGCTGCCCCTTGTACCCATCTCTGTCTGCTCCAGAAGAGGGACAAGCTAGGACATAAGAATATACTTCTGTAATTTTTTTTTAAAGGCTGAACCATGTTTTGGCCTGTCACAGATGACTAATCTGCTCTCAAAAGGCAATCACATTAGACTGAAACATGAAATTTGGTATTGGATTGTCAGAATGAGATCAACATCAAAATAACTACAAAGTGTGGCTTTGCTTACAGAGGGACTTGAAAACTGCAAGTGGAGGCTCTGCCCACAAGACAGAGAGGTATTTCTTTTCTAGAATATGTACTCCAAACACTGTCTTGTGCATTCCTTATTTTCAAGGCAGCTACACCCATGGCTTCAGGTGCTCAACCGCCCCTGCTCCTCCAGAAATACATCAGTCGGGATTGGTTGATAGCACCACAATTTTCTGATGTAGAGATGGCAAAAATGTAATAGTCCTTTATGGAAGGCAGTATTTTTTTTGTTTAAATAAACCAAATTTAAGCTGCATTTAGACACTTCTTTGTCTTGTGCTGCATTTTTATACATATATCATGCACCATTTTTGTGTCCCCTATGGAATAAAACAAAAATTTTCCATTATGCTATTCTCTACATGGCTTACTAGTCCCTAATAAAAATAAGAGATTATCCCCATCCATTTCTTAGAGAAGAGAGAATAACTATATTTTCATAATGTGTTTGATAGAAATCCTTTGTTTGTTGAGGATATAGAAAGATATTTCAAAAGAAATGTCTCCCGTGCAGTTATTATACTTCAGTGAGTATAATAATTAACATACTTTTATTTGCAGCAATAATTTAAATCTTGGAGATTAAATAAGGCTCCTGTTTTCACAAATAATGACTCCACGTGTTTCTTTTAACAGTCCATATAATTTAAACAGATTTGGAGACAATTTCTCTTTAGGACTCACATACTTAGGAGATGTGAGTTGAGGTTATTACATTTAACATCAAGAAGATGACATATTCACATCAACTGCAAACCCAGGCCAAGTTTGGGAGCTAAGAATAGCTTTTGGCAAATATTCAATAAAACAGCTGCCTTATGTAACAAGCACAGAAAAATTACACTCTGATACATGTGCAACACAGTATTAAGTCTTGAGGTGTACCAAAGAAATTTCAGTATTTCAGTGCCCCCCTTTCTTCATGCTTCTTTTTCACCACTTCCCTTCCGACATAGCTTACAATTTTCTTCCTTTTTATGAGTATCACAACTAGTGATCACTTTTTAAAAATGATCCCTTTCATATTAATTCTGCTTTCTGTCACTGAAAGTGTACTTCTTGGTGATTTTAATACTGTGACATAATAAATAAATGCTTGCTGTCATAATGCATGTGAGAAAAAGCTTTGTATCTCTGATGCCATTTTGATACATCACAGAGTTAGAGAACAAAAAAAGACCACCAAATGTAACACTTTACAGTACTCTTTTCATTCAAACTACTAAAGGTAGCACATGATTTATTTAACATATAGAAAATATAGTAACTATCTTCTTTTAATACAACACCAAGACAAAAGAACCACTGATTGTCCTGAATATTAATTTTACTCTTCTATAATATACAGTAAATTATTTTTGGTTTCAAAATGCATGATTAGACAAATCTATAATCAAGAATGTGCAATAGTTAGTAATAAAGCAACATACAGACATAAGTGCATATCAATACAAGAAAACAATTTTTTCAAAACCAGTTTTATGCAATAAAAGAAATCTTTGGACATGAGAAATCAACTGCATTCCCTTTATCTTTTGTGGAGTCAAGCTTTCACTCCACATATACATGGCCATAAACAAACTTTCTCAAGTATCTTTACACCTGACACCCTCAACCAGAATACAAACAAAGTCACAAAGGTGTTCACTCAAACCAGGCAACCTCCTGGGTGTTCAGCTACAGAGTCTTTAAATTTAAAGACAATTTAAAGAAGGTATCAACAGCAAAAATTAAGAAGCTCTAAATTTGCAGGCAGCACAGTTGAATTCTCCAACCTCATATCAAGGCAAGTCATAATTAAAGACAAGAAGCCCTTCCACAACCCTGTCAAACTGTACTGCCCATGTGGAAGGGGAAAAAAGAGTGTTGGTGTGAAGTACAACACTGCACACCATCTTCAGTAGGTCACTGGTCTTTTAAATAATCTCTAGTGAACAAATAAGATTTCAGAAAGTTTTTAGTAGATAATTACACTTCCTGATTTTGTAATTAGTGGAACTACATGTAATTACATAATAATTATGACGGTAATTACGTAATTAAGATGTATAATTATGTAGTAAAAAACATTATGGAAATAAAAGCCATCAACTGTATAAGCACAATACATTTTTAAAAATAAATTCTGTATCATCTGTTTAAAGCTACCATTTTCCTCAAAATATCAAAGTGATTATAAGCCATCACTGGCAAGTTCTAAAATACATTTCTTATGAGACTTAAAAATCATACAGATAATTGTATCTTTTTAAAAATCTCTTTAAGCCTTAGCTTTACATTATCTTTCTAATGTCTAGGCAGACATATACTGAATGCACTTTACAGAGTTAAACTGTTTACATTTCTATTTCCAATTTCTACTAAAATAATTTTTTTAGAAGTAGCACTGATGTCAGAATTCTGGTATCTAAAACACAGGAATTTGTAACTTTTTTTTTAGCACCATCAGATCCATAAAACTTTTGGGTCTTCTAAAAGGAAAAACATGCTAGTCTTGCACTTTTCTCTACAGAAAAGAGCAAACTGCTGTGAGAAGCTGTAGTCACTAAATGCCGTCATTTCTGACTTGCAGTGAACAACAGAACTGACCCCCATCAAAAAAAAAAAAAC
Source organism: Ploceus nigricollis (assembly GCA_013399945.1). Classification (NCBI taxonomy): domain Eukaryota; kingdom Metazoa; phylum Chordata; class Aves; order Passeriformes; family Ploceidae; genus Ploceus; species Ploceus nigricollis. Next base: position 519,755 of record VXBC01005917.1, on the reverse strand, counting down.
AAACCCCAAACTTTACTAAGGAGATGAAACCAGAAAGACAAAGGTCTCTATAATAAAAATGTCAGTGTTTCAGACAGAAAAGAAACAGTGAAGAAAAAGCTGTTTTAGAAATATTTTCTGTTTAGAGAAACTCACAAGAGAACTGATAAAGGAGGAGGCAGATGACACCAGAGAGATGACACCATTGCATGGTTAGAGATGACAAACTGACCTGTACCTATTCATACTGCAGTAGGAAAAAAATCCTGAAGTACAAATGAGAAGACATTTTTGTTCACTTTTTTTCCACATACAAAAAAACCCCATGGTCAAATAACTATTCCAATTTATGAGGAGTCAAAAATTAGCTAAGCCACTACTTCATCCCATCTGCAACATTAATACAATGTGCAAGGGAAAAAAGTCTTCATTAATCAAACCCCTTTTTTTAGTGTCTGAACCACAGTAAATGCATTCCTCTCATGCCAAAGATTTTCCACACTGTAGATACATTATAACTGTTTTAACTCATTATTTCTATTTATTTCCTTCACAAGTAGAGAAAACAACTCCAAGAGAGGTGTACCAACCCATTATATTTTATGCTCAGAGAAAGGGCTACAGAAATGTACAGTGTTAATGGGGTTTATTTAGATTTTGTAGGTTTAACAAAATGACAACATGAACAGAAACAGAATGGAGAAAACATTACACTTAAGATCTTAAAAATGTCTAATACCAATTAAAAAGGCATGATCATTAGGGGAGGATAACCTAAGATTTAAACATAATCTAACTGCCCATATATTACATCAAAAGCCTCAAAAACCCTATTGCAAATAATTTTCAGTAGGTTTTGCTTTCCAAAAAAGTTAGATTTAAAAACACTCAAGAAATAGTGACTCAAATTTAAAAAAAAAAAAAGTTCACAAGTCTTTCTCTTCAAAACAACACATTAAGGAAAAATGAACAAGTGCTTTTGAAGAAAGATTCAGATTAAATTCTTGAAAATTATTATTTTACAGTCTCTTCAAAACAACATGATTGGAAGACAAAGTACTTGACAGCAAATGTGCAGAGGAGCTTTTATTTGCTTGGATGTGGAGATCACTACAGTGAACTGAAGTCTTAGAGATGGTGCCTGGAGATGTGATGCCATCAGAAATGTTTTGTTTATTGAACTGCTCCTTCTGAAAAGAGACAGGCCCTGCTGCCATCTTACAAATAAACGCACACACACACAGATACACGTAGGTAATTGATACAATCTCTCCTTATCGTCCACTGGAATGCTCATGTAGAAAACTATATCCCCTTTCTTAACTATTGCAACAAGTACTTTGCTGTAGTCTTCTGTCTGTATATTGATAAAAATGTGGCAAATTGTTCTGATTTACAAAAAGTCTTCCATTAAAAAAAAATCACTTCAGTTTGCTACTTGACACACCAAGTTATGAACACACTGAGGAAAAACACTCACCACTGAACTGACAGGATTCACACAAATATTCAGAGCTGATTTTATTTTTTTACACCTAGGTCTAACAGCCCAGAAGAGTGTCTTTTTTCCCAATATAATTTTTCAGTTTATTCATCCATAAAGTAAACTAGGGATTTTTGATGTTTGCATGGAAGGGTGGAGTGAGGCACACACAAGAAGCTGTAATAAAAGCAGGAAAACATCCTTTGAATATGCATTTGGTTTTACAAAACCACATGCTGTATGTATATGATCAAAACAATTACATCCTATTTCCACAAAGTGGCATATACTTCAAAGATGTAGGTCTCCCTACTACACAGGAATATTTAACTGCTTTTCCCAAAGTTATCTTCCTCCCATCCTCATTTTCTTCTGTTTATCCATTAAGAGGATATGCTGAGACTTTTCAGAATCAAACCTCCACGGGTTGTTAAATATATTCTGGGAAAGACTCCATCACAGCAGCTTTGTACGTTCTGTCTCTGAAATACTTAAAATACTTGCAAACAATATTTGTGACCTTCCCTCTCAGAGAAATGGGACAGTTGAAGGGCAGTAGCTTCCAGCCCCTTTCTACATTATGGAACAGACAAAAATCCTATGACCAAGATCCTATTTCTCCAAAAAGACCACAGCACCAGAAACAGCCTCAGTGATACTAATGCGTTGTGAAAAAGTAGATTGCAACATCCTTATCTTCTATTTGATGTCAGATGATGTCAAGGGAAACTGAACTGGAGACATCTGCGCAAGGCGGATGTGACTTTATGGGGGCTCCATTTCTCTTTCAGAGGTTTTCATTTTACTGGAGCAGAAGCAAAATGAAAACAGTAATATCTTTGAATATTTAACAATACCAATGTTTGAATGGAATAATGAGATGCTGGATGAATGGAATAAAGATTACTACACTCTATTTTTATCTCCTGACGACACAGCCATAAAAATACATTGGTGTCCATTCTGAAGTTAAGGCACACAGTGAGCACACTCCTGTATTTGAGCCTCAAATGTTCAAAATCACTGACAGTTGCCCTATCCTTTTTCATCTGTATTAAGAGAGGATGCTACTACTTTGCTATACTCCTGCTACTTTTTACTGCTCTGCTTGCTCACCTAAGTAGCAATGTCTGATTAAACCCACAGCCCAGCTCCAAAACCTGTCAGAAAGTGCTGAAAACATGCTGAGTATGTTGCTACTCACAACAGAGCATTTTTTCCCTTTTCAGATTTAAAAAAAAACTGAGAACAAACAGCCCTTCTAGTATTACTAGTATCTTAAATTAGGGGTTTGAGCATAGCAATACTAAAAATTAAACTGGTTTTTAACCTAATACTAACTTTGCAACAGTTCCTAATTTAGAAAGACAGCCCAGAATTTTCAGAATTTCACTTTTTGTAGTATGACAACTAAGAACTTTGCACTGTATCACAATGTTAACCTGTTAAATTGTATCATCATAACAGATCTTAAACCTCCAGATGAAAGGAAACGTTGGTTTGGAGGAGAAATGCTAGTATTAATAATAGGACAAAAGACCCATAACTATATCATCCAAATATTCCTGAGTGGTATAATTGACAGTTAACTCTTCCAGTCACTGAAACAAGAAAACATCACATAGACCAATCAGCTTATTCTTGATTCTTACAGGAAAAAGAAGGAACAATAACTATCCAATGATTACAGTAGATCCCAAATAAAACATGAGTGAATGATGTTGTAATCACCACACTGGTATAAATAAGCAGAAGAAGAGTCTATATAACATATTAATTAATCCTTTTGCTGTATTCTTCTGTGGTAGGCCCAACCTACTGGAGGTCTAGGGGAAAAAAAAAACCAAAACAAAAACTAACCAAACAAACAAAAAAACCAACAACCAAACACATAGAGAAGAGGAAAACTCCTGCTGTTCCTCCACAAAACAGGTTAGTAGTTGAAAGAGACTTAGAATACAGCACTGCATGTTTTAAATATATAAAACTCTCTAAGAGAACAGTGTATCACCCATCGCACACAGAATAATCTTCAGAAAGCAAAACCCACCTCAGATACCAAGACCAGCTCTCTACAGTAAGTGCAGTGAAAACACCAAACACCACAAGAAACTGTGTGTACAACTTGCCAAGTTGTAGAACCTGCATTGCCAGAGGATTTTTTAATTTAGCTCATCTGTAAAAAGTAGGCTGTGGTATTGATCCTCTAGCAGGGAAAGGAAGCAGCTTGGATATCTTTTTGAACTCCCACTGATTTCACAATTATTATTTTAGATTTCATTTCAACAAATAGTATGGGTCTTCAGCACAAATAGCTGAACAAACAAAATCTGCTCCGTAATTAAGATTCCATATTTTGAAAAGGCAAGAACAGAAAATGCTAGTGAACTAGTAGTGAAATCTCAAGGTTCTGAATGAGATAAGATATGAATTCCTTCAAACTACAGTGGAAAACAGATTTATATCTTCAATCTCTAGCCATCAAAACTTTTTTCTTTTTCAAGAAGAACATTCCAAGATAAACCACAACTAAAACTGCTAATAGGAATAAACAGAATCTACAAAAAAAGAAGAACTGGTGTTTAAAAATTCAGGAAAAATGGCAATAAGAGGTAGAAACACCAAAGTCCATGCAATTTGGGCTTCAAGAAACAATGACCCAAAACAAAGCAAAAAATCTCCCCAAACCAAAGTCAAAACAACACTCAAGCAGTGGTTTAGTCACATAAAAAGAGGAGATTGAAAATACCAAAGACATACAAAACCTACATTTAAATTTTGCCACCATTTTTGATAACGGCACTGATCACAGATCAAGGACAAAATGGCTTGTGAATGATGGCATGGAAACAAAACCTTTTTTGTTACAAGGGAAAATAAACACTAGCTTCATGTTAAAAAGGGGAGTTCACTAGATTTCCATTTCAGGCCTACAACAAAAATTGTACACAAAAATTATTTAATCCTACACAGTTTGACATGAAGTGTATCACATCAGTAAAATATGTTACAAGAAAACAGAGGACACTGGTATCTATAAAATAAAAAGGTGGCACAAATAGTCATGGATAATTATTGTCAAATTCTGCAAATACTGTAGAAAGACATCTTCCTCCCAAAAGAGATCTGAAAAATGGGACAGAATTATACATAGGTTTATCATACCCACATAGCCAATTGCTTTGAAGAGAACCAATTGACAAAGGAAAATTAAGAGATTTAATTCATCTGGCCTTGACTCCTGCTGCAACACCAAGACTGAAATCACTGGCTCACTGAAGAAGATAACAGAATAATTTTCAAACAGCTACGAAAAAGAGAAAAATACACCATGCTGAAAGGTTAACTTTCCAAGAGAAAAAAGTCTTACTAGAATTCTTAAAATTCCTTAAGAATTACTCTGAAAACTAATTTTATTGAACTTAGCAGTCAGGGTCCAAGAAACATTTTCCCATTAAAGCAGAAGGTGGTAAATTACGTGGATTCAGAAGCCACCATACTATTTTTCAGAGAGAATTTATTAATCTTGAAGTCTAATATTACAAATGAGATTAAGCAGTCAAAAATTAATGAAACCAGGAAAATTAAGTAAAACAAGTGGCATGAGCCTGAGATATGAATAAACCCATGATTCTGAAATGACAGGAGGAAAAGAAACCCTCCCAAACCTCAGGATTTCTATCATTACTTCAGTACAAGCTGATGATATGAACAGCTATGAACAGGATGTAGGTGGCTCAAGAAAGCAACAAAAGATTTAATTCCAGAAAATATACGGACCCAGTGTACAAGACACTGGAGAGATACTATCTGAAATACCACATAATTTCTAGATTTTCATACTCCAAAGATTAATTCAACCTAGAAAAGACTGCACACAAAGGTGCTAAGAGGAAGACTCATACAGCAGAGACCAATTCTTCTTAAAAAAGGCTAAGAGTGTCTCTGCCTTAGTTGTAAAACAAAACAGAGATGTCATCACTGTTTCCAAAAGCATAGCAGAGAACATCAGGGAAGTAAAACAAATAAACATTTACTGAATGGCCATAAAATAGCCACAAACAAGTTAGAGCATGAATATTATGGTGAATTTTTTGTCATCACAGATCGATAGGCTGAAACACACTTCGGAACTGCAGCAAAAGGAGAACCACCACTCACAGGTTTCCAAATGAAGTTCCAGAAACTTGCAGTCCTGAAAAATGCAGTGGAATGCTGTAGCAGGGGATTGGATGTGACCACCCATGAAGTGATCTCTACTGATGATTTCTACTCTTATGCCCTTATACTGGGTGAGAGATCTACACACGGTTTGGTCTCAGCCACCAGCAGCATCATTCCACAACATTCCTCCAGTACATCTCCAGAGATGTATTAGACTGACATGGCTACACACTGTGACCTCCTTGGATGTACAAAGCCACTGTGAAATGCAAGCATCAGAGTGAGTTCACTGATTTAGAGTGATTAGGAGAGGAAATGAAAACCTCTGCAAGAAGAAACATAAGCACAACAGGCCAAAAGCAGCATGTTTGCTTATTTGAGCAGTTTTTAGCTAAGAGGTTACACTGTTTTCATGTCCATATGTGGCTTATCAAAGTAACATTTAGAAAGACTGAGTTTTATTTAATCTTTTATCATCACCCAGTAACTTAACTGCAGTGCAGGGCAGGGGTGGGGATGATTTTGACAGCAGAGCAGCCGTCAGATCACAGACAGTCCCAACAGCAGCACGTTTTCCTCACAGGCATCTCCAGATCCACAGAGGACACAGCCCAGTGCTCTCTGTGGACATCATGCTTCAGTGGTGGGACCCAAACATGTCTTTTTTCAGAATTCCAAGCATTAGCCCACTCTCAGAAATGTTCTTCTGTTAGCTTGAAAATCACTTAGCTGCACAAAACCCATTGATCCATTACAGCTTAGAAATGTTTTAGTTCATAAATATTATGGTAATTGGGAGAAGACAAAAAAAATCTTCCTAAGATCAGGTTAATCTATATTTTATTTAAGAGAGGTTTGCAGACAATTAACATTACTGCTTTTCTTGTGCACTCATTTTTCTCCCTGATAAAAAGTGTCTCTTCAATACTGACAGTTGAATGTAAGTTTTAATTATGTATCTATTTTAATTAATCTATTTACTGAAGCTAACATGGCCTTCAAGCAAAGGGATTTCTCTAAGGGTGTAACATGCAAGAAAAGCACATTTTCCAAAACACAGTCACTTCAAAAGCAGAAAGGGGGCATATAACACATTCTTAAAGTGGTGAACTCTGACTGAACACATTCCCCTTTACAGGGGATTCTTAAATTCATACTTCCTTCTGTTTTTTGTTTTAGATTACAGCCTCATAGTTCAGGTTTGAAGAGTACAGAAGGTCTAGTGTCTAGCATGCAAATTGCTACTAAACCATAGTTAATTAATTAAAAATTTAAACATACCTTTCTCTTCCTCAGTAACCACTTTATCCATCGCATAGTCCACATCAAAAATATATCGGTAGAAGCAGAGCTGAGTGTACAGGGCCTTATCAGAATACTGTAATGTAAGAAGACAGCAATTAAAAACCCAACCCAAAAGTGTGTCTCTTGCACCCATTTCTAAGTCCACTATTAAAAAGTAATTATTTCTATTTGGTTTTCTTCCAACAATTTATATGTGCTATTCATGTCAGCTTTTGGAATTATTATTAGTATTACACTACAAAGTGTCCTTATTATACCTCTACACTTCTCCTCACAATTTACACCAAGCACTTATATGAATCAACTAAACTTATAAGTTCTTACAGAAACTTAAAATACATTTATCCATTTTTATAGATACACGTATCACAATGATGCCTGAGCAAGAAAATAGAAATCTTAAGAATGATGAGACAAAGGAATAATTTTGGTGCTTTAGTACATTGTACAATACAATGAACTAAGAAAAAAATAATTAATGTCTATTTTTTTATGAGTACAGGTGTTTGTCTGTATTCCCCTCCTCCCACTCCAGCTGTGGTTCCGTAATTTG
>VXBC01005917.1:497271-509771 GCA_013399945.1 Ploceus nigricollis | reverse complement strand
ATGAACAGTGGAAAAGCAAATTTTCCCATGACTAAGCATAAAGCAAATTTTCCCATGACTAAGCATAAAGCACTCAGTCATGAAAAGAAAATTATCTTGCTCAGCTACCACACACACACCAGACAACGTCCACCAAGGCATACATAAGGAAAGGAGACTTCCCAGGAGCTCCTGAAGGACAGCACTGCCTCCACACACAGCCAAGTCCACCCTGCTCAAACGCAATGTCTGGCTCAGCATTTGCCCTGACCCTGCAGCTGCTGGTGTTTGAACAAGGCACTGGACCAAAGGGCAGCACCATCTCTTCTCCTGTCTCAGAAATGCCTAAAAACTCAGCTCCAGTGCAAGGTCCCCTTGCACACTCACTCCAACAAGACCAGACAGCTCCCTCAGTCCATAACAGTGTAGTCAAGGAATAAGGATTTTTCCAGAGGAAAGCGACCCTTCTGTAACAAGATGTGAGAACAGAAACTGGTTTTCTTCATCTGGAAAGAGAGAGTAGAAAAATAGCCAGTGTCCACCTTTCCTGCTGTTTTTTAGAACTGCAAAAGCTCAACTTCCAGAAAGTAATGGGCCCTGGAAAGACTCAACCATTGGCAGCCATCCTCCTACCCTAAACACAGCACTCGAGGAGAAATCAAAATGTACAGTTTCTCACCAGCATTTCTGTTATTTAGGAAAGTTTGGTGGCAGCTGCATTAAGGTGTTGAAATTAGAAGGCTTCTCCCTCAATGCTGGCTAGTTTAAACTACATTCCAAGGAACTTCAGTTGGGATGCCTCACTGTCCTTCCTCCTGTTTAGAGGGCACCTGAGTGGGAAACACACCAGCCTTTAAAACCCATTGAGTACTGAAGGGCAGCACAGCAGCCTAGAGAAATGAGGTAAGAAATCAGGAAAAGAAAGAGGGAAAGACAGAAGGAAAAGCTGATGGAAACTCACAACAGCAAGGCAGCAGAAGACTGAACGAGTGATTCCAGTGCTGATGTTTTACTCATCTGGATGCAGTGCTATTCCACAAAACACCTTTTAACCAACACACAAAAACTGCATATCGTGAAAGCGTGCATTTAAACAGGTCAGACAACTAGATGTCCTTATTTAGATTAATTTTAGAATCATAGAACAGTTTGGGTTGGAAGGCATCTTAAAGATCATCTAATTTCCCCCTCCCTGCCACGGGCAGGGACAGCTTCCACTACACTGCTTCCATGAGGTTGCTCAAAGCCCCATCCAACCTGGCGTGCAACACTTCCAAGGGATGGCAGATCCACAGCTTCCCTGGGCAGCTTGTTCCAGTGCCTACAACCCTCAGAGGAAAGAATTTCCTCAGAACACCTTAACTAAATATAACCTCTGCTAAAATTGTTCCCCCTTGTCCTCTCATTGCCTGCATGAAACTTCACTGTGAATTCCTGCATTAACCAAACACATGATGGTCAATGCTTCCTCAAAACTCTTTCGATTACTCATATTCCTCTGCAGGCTTTCATTTATTCTCTAGCATCTCCCAAATTATTATACTTCTCTATAGTACCATGACACTCATAACCCCCAAAGTCTTTTCTGCATCCTCACTTTTTCTGCCCTTTTGCTTTCTTCTTTACCTGACTCTCTCCCATTTCCTCAAGCCCTTTTTATGGTGAATTCTTTGTTTACTATTATGTCACCTATGGTTTTAAGGATGATAAAGGCAGTAAGAAATTAAATAAAATCCACAAAAAAAAAAATCCACCATTTAGTTTGCTAACTCTAATAGACTGCTTTGCAAAAGAGATAATTTCCACAGGCTACAGAAGTTATTTGTATTACTTCAATTAATTATAATACAAAACAGTGGCACCACTTCATTAATCAGCTGCTTGAGAGAGTTACTTTTGTGAAAAGCCTTTTTTGATAATTTTAATTAAAAAGAATAGTAGCTCTTACTACTGTGGTATGATTCGGTATGTCCATCAAACAAATCCTTAATATTTTAAAAACAGAAAAGAAATAAAAGGAAACAGAAAAGAAGTCTCTTGGCAGAAAAATGTTTCTTAGGGACTCTTTCAAGGCTTAGATGTAATGGAGCAAAGTGTACAGGAAATACTTCAGTGCTTTGAGAGGCATTTCCTCCCCTCCCCCCCTAGAAAGATGCAGTAATTAAAACCTAATTATTATCTTCATTTTAAACAAAACCTAAAGTGAATACCAATTAATAACAACATACTAATGAGCATCTGCTGTGATGAAATTGAATATGAATGTGCTGCAAATTTCGGGTAATTTATTTTTTCGGGGAAGTGCCACTGGTCTCAATCTACTGCTAGAAGACTGTATAGACTGTACACATCTTCCATCATGTCTCTTATGTGCACCAACTTCTTATTTTCAAAAAAAAGGACATACTTCAACTTTGTGGATGGTTATATATCCAAATGCTATCCATGCTATAATTATTTCAAGGCAATAAACTACTGTATCATGTTTTACACACCTCACATACTCTTTTAGCAAACCCAGGGCAGTTGCATTGCACACAACCCCTATTCACCAGCAGATTCTGAAGGCAGATGCTCCTGCATGGCAAGAGTTCACAAAGTGTGAATTCATGTTAACTAAACACTCATAATGTGTGTGCTCCTCACCTCATGCTGATGTATACTGAAGTCTGGTCTTCTTGTGCACCACAAAGCCTGGTTAAAACACAGTGTTGGTCTAAGTTAAATAGGCTGAAATAAAGTGCACCCTACTTTCACTCAATTCCATTAAAAACAAGAGGAGTTTGGTCACCATCTTTCCTGACAGAAGCCTTGGAAATAAAGTAAATAGAGAGGGGTTGTGTGTATGTGGTTTCCTTCTTAACCCTCCTAACTGTCCACCTGTTCAATCGATATTGGGTTTTTTTAGTGATTTTGACTCACAAAGTCCATTGAAGTAGTAAAAGAAAACTGAAATGGGTATAGTAGGATTTAGAGGTGATGAAATTTCCTCTAGCAGTTATGCTAACATGGACTGTATGACAAAAGAAGAGATACTTTCATGCACATGCAGGAGTCAATGGAGAGGAAAAAAGGCCCAGCAGAAGACTGGACACTCTTGCACATTATGAGATTTCTTTTTTCCATTAAGTAATTGAAAAGAAAAGAACTTTTCCTGTTTTAAGTCCTGTCTAGCAATTAATGAGAACATTAAAAGCCCTGCTCCTCTTCCTTGGAGATATGTTACTTTTTAAACAAAAAGACTGCGTGTCACCTATGCTTAACAAACAGTTTCTCATTTTAATGGGATGCAACCCTCTCCCCTGATCTGGTCTTGTGTGTGCACTACAGCTCATCTGAGCATGTAGTAAACCACACCTAACTGACTAATCCAGCCAAAATTACTCACCTCTTTTCTAATCTGGCAGAAAACTAACCCCCCCAAATTCAACTGCCTCCCCATGTGGTCAACAGCTGGCACAAGGTGAAACAGAAAACTGCATGGTAGCTGATGTGAACAAGCCAAAAGGGCTTGCTGCTGTTAAGGGAAGACAGGATGTCTCCTGCTTTTAGTTTTGGGCTTGAGTTCTGCCTTGCATCCAGCACTCAAACTCATCTGAGCAGCACAATTATCACACCTGGCAGTGAAACACAAGTCTTAAGTAAGAATCACTCTTTTTCTGATGTGTGGGAATCATTTGCCTTGTGTACCTTCAGCATACACTTGTCATTGCAAGTGTTCTTCACCTGGAAATTTTCAGCATCAATATGTTTATGACTAATTTTTGATATTACTAATATTTAATACAATTATACATGAGACAAGCACATAAAACTTGTGACTGAGCCTTTAACAAGACCAGACACTATCTGCTCTGAAGTACCTTTTTGGTAAGAACATTATAACAGCAATTAATGACTAACAGCAATGACTAATTGCTGGATGAAGCTCTGAGCAGCCTGGTTTAGTGAAAGGTGTCCTTACCTAAGGCAGAGGGGTTGACAGTGGATGATCTTTCTTATGTTGCTCTAAAGGCTCTGAACATACACAAAACACACACAATGGCCAACCACTGACTTACACCTGTAATCTTAGGTTTCTGGTCAAAGGATACTTGTCATTGTTAATGACCATGGAAGAGGAGAAAAAGGTACAGCAGTTGGGTTTATCAAATAATTCAAGGCTTTGCATTCTAAATCAGATGAACAAAACACATTTTTAAAAATTAACTTCATCTGTAATCTGCCTCACAGATCTGGAGAGCCTCTAGAATATTCATGTTCTCCCTCTGAAAGCAGTGTCATTGTATAACTGAGGGATTTGCAGACTGATCAGTCTGAATATCCATCCTATACTGATGCACTTTTGGATAGGGATTGTACAGAAATTCTCAAAGGTTAAGGTTTGAGGTTTTCCAAGGCAAACCAAACCAATGAGCTTTACTGGACATCTAATGAAAGACAGATAGGGCTCTGGAACCAGACTGACCCAGCAGCACATACAAACAAAACTACAGAACTGTATTTAACCAGAAGCATGGAACATTACTTTGGAGAATTACCACATGATCCCAAAATCAACTGTATTTTAAGAGCCTCTGATCAAGAATATTTGCACACTTCAAATAAATTTCTACTTGAAATAAGCAGCATGTAGATATTATCCTATAACATACCCTCTCCTTGGTATACAAGACAAATATAATTTAAAAAACACTCATGTTTACAATTTTAAGGGAAAAACCCCAAGCACTTTCAAACTCAGTCATTCATTTATGGATTTCTGGAATTGCTTAACCCTTGATAATCTGGGATAAAAAAGTTAACAAAAAAGGCTTTGTGAAAGAGAATTGCAAACAACCTCTGTAAAGCAGAGTCATTTTGCTCTGGAGATAAAACACCATGGCCAAGTATTCCCCAGCTAGCTTAAGTGTTACAGAACAAGCTAGCACAGCTCCAGAGCTCTGTCCCATTCTAGAGAATGGATGGATCTACTCACTGAAGAGCACTCAACTGCAGTTAACTAGAGGTCATCTGCTTACTCAAAAGAGGAAAAATAAACACATGTGTAAGACCTCTCATCACTGAACAGAATTCTTTTAGCTTTCAAGTAATTTCATGTATTTCCATAAAAAAATTGTAAAATCATAATGCTCTTTCTAACAAACAAGAACTGAACTGCAAATATCCAGGAAACTTACCTCAAAAAAGATATGCTACTACAACTGAAAGAATCAAACAAATGGGACTCTGCTGAGCTGCAATCTGCATACAAGACCTCTGTCCTTACTCATGGAGAATGTAGCACAATCCCTTGCTCAGGACCTACTCTTCTCACAGCTAGAGAACAGCTGGAAAACAAATCAAGTGGGGCCCAACCCAGAAGATTATACGAAAACACCCTAAGAGGAGTAAATTCTGTCTGTAGGGAAGGGACCTGCATAAGTTACCCCCCAGACCAGAACCACAAATCAACCATCTATCAGCCACAGCCCTGCCCCATGGCAAAGAGAGAGAGAGGCCATTACCAGAGGTCTCCTGGAGGTCTCTGCAGAGTAGGCACAGAGCTGCTTTTTACTATTTTATGCAATCTGCTGACATGTTCAAGGATGGCTGTGTATTGCCAAGGATGAGCAAAATACTCCCCATTATCTTATCTGAGGCACATTTTGAGTCTTCTGTCTGCTTGCTAAAATAGAGGATGCTACTCCTGATGTTCAGCTGCAGGAAGCCATGGGTAACAATGGAAAAAGCTGGTAGAACAAGTGCTGCCCTCACAATCTAGGCTGCAGCAGAAGTACCAAGTTATAATCTGGAAGTAAGATATTTCTGTTTACATAAATTAGTTTAATCTAGCTCAGTACTTGCAACCTTATTTTTATTTACTTCTTTTAGAAATAAAATTTTTCCTCACTGATGGATACACTTTACACAAACATTTGGCACTTGTCAGCTATCCAGAAGCATTCACTGTAAAAGTGCAATCTGTGTAAGCAACTTGCCTTATACATATTTATTTAAATTACAATTTCATTTAAAAATGGGTAATGTTGCATTTCTTTTCCACAAAATAATTTATTAAAATTTGTGAAAGCCTTTTTTAGCAGAATCTTGATTTTCAACAAGCACAAGCAAATAATTTAAAAATAGTTTATTGTTAAATAAACAACACTATAAACAGGCTAGATACATAAGCAAATAAGCTTGTCTAAATATGTTTTAAATATAAAATAATGCACGCAAAAACAAAAGAAAAAGTATCACTACAGTGAGGGAACTAAAAATACTGCTTTGGATTACAGTATTCCTGTTTTCCAAGACTTCAGGAGTTGACTCCCTAAATTCTAGGTATTAGCAAGAGAGTAAAAAGTTTGAAAAGACAGGTTTTCACCTTCAACTCCTAGTTTCTCATTTTTTAACAAACTATTATTTGAGCTCAAATAGTTAAATAACCTGAAGCAAGGTTTGATCTGATGTCTCTGGAGCACCTCCTTAGACTTTAACAGAATGGCTCTGCTAAATGCTAAAGAAAAGTAATGTTACACAGATTACAAAGTACAGGACAGCATCTTTTCTGCTAAGATCAGTTGTGCACAAAGACATATTTCAGTGACTTATGAGGCAACTTCATCAGCTACCCAAGGGTCGAAATCAATGACAACACCTTAGATACCAGACAACTCCACTGAGATTCCAGCTACTCCTTCCACATGTAGTCAATGTGATGGAGGATTTATCCCCACACACTTTCTCTTCTGGGTAAAATATATATTATTTTCAGTCTTCTCCTCCATAATTCAAAATTGATTCCTCAGCACCATAACTAGCACTGCCATCAGTCCCTGAACTAATTATGATGTATTTTAGTTTTTAATGCCATCTTCTCTATATACATCTCTGGCATTGCCTACCAGTCTTACAAGGTTCTGGGTGGCACATGTTTCACCAGACAATGCATGTTTAAAACTGATTGTCACCACTGTAAAATTTTTAGACCACTTTGAGAAAAAGCCACAGATTCTGCCCTGTTCTGCATCCTTCAATTGGCAAATTGAAACATGAAGAGAAAGACACCAATCCTAAGATTACCCACAAGGAAAAAGTGTAAGTCCACCTAAGAACAAGGCAAGAACTAAAAACTTTTAGGTTTTTGCTTTTACACTTTTTATCATGGAACATAAACACACCCTATTGACTACTAGGATAAAAAGTGTAGTCAAAACTGTTCTGAAGATTAATGTTTCCCTCACAGCCTAGAATAAAGTTTGGAGTTTTTTTGCCCTGGATGTACACATCTATCTGGGCAGAACTATCTGGCTGTATTAGGAGTTTTGAATGTTCCCATTCAACAAGTGAAAAAATCTTAAATTTAATCTTTCAAACTTGACAACAAACTCCTACAAATAATAGACAGCAAAACTGCATGCTTTTTCTCAGCCCTGGCACCAAAACACTAAAGCAGGTCAGGTATTCCTTTAAAAATTAAACATGTTATTTTACCAAATACAGATTATATTATATTACCAAATACAAAGGAAGACAGAAAGTAAATTGTGTGGTTCCAAACTGGCAAAGCAAGAAGTCTCATGATAACAGGGCTTCCAGGGAAGAGTCTGAAGAAGCTCAGGAGCAGTGTCCAAGTGAGCATGAGCCTCACAGGAAAACTATGCACCTACTTTGCAACACTTCTGAGTAAATTCTGACCTACAAGCTCGAAAAGGAATGTGGTATAGTTATTATTAGACTTAGTACCCTCAAGTGCAAGGGATATTTTGTCTATAGGACAGAAGAAAAGCAGACGGCTATGACTGGAAGACATAGAACATCCCAGTTTAGCAACAGTCAGCTGGTCTGAGTAACATTTTTTTTCATGATTAGAAGAATTTTCTCATTAGACTATTACTCTTTGCCTTAGAGCAGCAGTCTAACAATTTAGAACTAGTAGCATTTCATTAGAAAGATACTTCACCTTTCTGACGATAGCAACTAAAATTTTCCTAAGAAGTTCAACATATCTGACAAGAAATTGTATCCAATGCTTCAAATATTGGACTCTGTCCCACAAGAGAAGTTAAAACTTGTAATCAAAAAAAATACAACATCTGAGCACATATAACATTCCGCAACTTGAGAAGCTTTAATGAGACATGCGACAGTACAAGACATTCTCACCATAAAGAAACAATCCTAAGAGTTAAGAAGTCTTACCAGCAACTTTTCCCTCCATTCTAGTGATCACACAGAACATACAGGTTATATAGCAGTACAAAGCTACATAACCACTGAAGTGTGCTTCAACAGTGAGAATCCATAGCAGATGATAAATTGAGAAAGGAAAGAGAATTGCCCTTGAGTGTACAAAGTCAAGCAGCTCCCTCACAGGACCTCCTCCCCTCTTTCCCAAGCCTGTGACTGCAGCTACAGCCCTGCTCTAACAAGACAACCCATAAAAACAGCAAAGAGGGGAACAGAGAATTTCACTAACAGGACAGACACTTCAGAAACTTTTCAGCAAGAACAAGTGACATCTGAACTTCAATGTCAGTCAGATGGTTCTTGATCACAGTGCAATGCTTGTAAAAACATTTGCTAAATCTGGACAGCTCAGATAAAACTGTTGTATTGCTCTCAGAAATGCTCATTTCCACTCAAAGAGGTGAACTTCACCAGATACAATGCTCCTAATAGAAGGAGCTGATGTCTACCAAAACTCTATAGACAAAAGGAGAAACTGGAGACTTTGTCACATATTGCCAACATTGGCATTAGAATAACACTGGCATTAGAATAAACATCACCACCATTTACCTCCATACCCACAAAAAGCAGCCCAATCACAACAGCATACATGTTAATTTTTCTAGCAGCATGTAAAATTATTTGTAAAGATTCACTCCTCCTCATCTAAGTAACTTATCTGCACTCACAATCTCTGCACACTGAAAGTCATCCTCAGAGCAACCACCTTATTTTTCATCAGACACCAAATAGGCCCATCTTGAGACTGCACAGTGACATTCTTTGCCTCTTTGGGAATACACAATTTTAGATGCCAGCTAAATCTGCCTTGTGAAAGAATAAAAGTAGAGAGAGAAGCTAGATTTCAGTAACCTTAAAAAGCAGCTAAGCAGGCTGCCTGTCATGATACGTAGATTAGAGAAATTCATAACTGATCCAACAGAATAAAAGCATTACTAGGCATGATGCTGGCTCTCCCTGGAGCTTCTCCTTCACACACCTCTTTGAGCGTTGATGCTGTGGCAGGGACCCTCTAGAGAACTCGTCTTGCTGCCATCACAGTACTCGTGCACAGCCATTTTGGCCATTCCATTCTCAAATGAATCTCTAAATCTTTCCCATTTAAAAAAGAAGTGTCTTATACTGTGTAAAAAGCTTGTAGGAGGCAAAACATAAGGAATCTCATAGGGAGCATAAATGATGAATAATTAAGACATGTACATTGTTAAGCTAGCAAAGCTGTATTTCTGAGATTTAAAATACAGCCAAATGAAAAAATCAACCTGAAATTTAGGACCAGGGGAAAAACTCATAAATGCATGCAATAAAAATGTCAATCATGTAATTTTAAATTACAGTAAGGCTGGAAAAAATGACCTTATCCTTTAGAGTATCATGCAGCACCCCAGTGCCCAAATTACAGAGAATAAAAAGATGAACAAGAGGACATTTCATTTGAGTGGAGAAGGAACAGACTGCCCAGAGGACCTGCTCTCAGAGGATTTAGTAACAGTACTTTAAAAAAGTAAATTGAAAAATGTATTTAGAAAAAGTAAACTGAAAAACTTCTGGCCTAGAAAAAGTTAGATTGCCTAATTAGCCATCTTTATAAGCTAGACAGAACCACAGGAACACCTAATAAAATACACTTACTGCAAATCATTGCTATTGTTCTATACTCCTAAAACTTTATCCTTACAAAATTATGATTTTAACATTGTTATTCTTAAATCTTATATAATTAAAAGCTCACTCCAATCCTGCACAGCAAAGCAGCTGATTTCCACAGGTATGGCAAGTCTGACACACAAACAGCAGCCTGCTCATGTTGAGGCTGGGTCCATAACACACATCAGGGAAGGTGAGAGTGCACCTGAATCAATACCAAAAGAATTCTTCAGAAATGCCACAGTTTGCCTTCAGCTCTCCACAAGGGAAGTCTTTAGGACTTTTTAGCTTCATGATAAAACCAAGACTGTTGCTAGTAAGGGTACATAGATGTCAAGGACAATATAGCCAAATATAGCCAGTTGGGAAAGTTTAGTATTACCCTCAATCTTACAGCTTTTACAGCAGACACTTTTTTTCACTGTCGTTTCATTACAGCCTTTCATCTTTATTCACCAAATTTATATATCCCACTCAATTTTATCTTCATTCCACTGTATAATTCTGCAATGGAAATTGTCTCTTGAAAGGATGTCATCTTTAATACATTGTTTCTTCACAAGGCTTCAAGACTGTATTATCTATGTTAGGTAATCAATAACTTTTTGTTCAGTGATACACTGAATGTATTCAGTCCAAAACTGTCAATTCTCTTGTTAAGGTTTACACAAGTACAAGGGAAAACTGCAAGCTCATTTTTTTTTAAATTTTCTTTTTTTTCAAAAGGCTGGGGGAGTAGTGGATTTTAAAAAAGTATTTGTGTAGAAAACAATTAATAACTTTAAACATACAGTACAACTAACCAGAGAAGCTGTCTCAAGCAGAAAATTAATTTTTATACCGGCTAGCTCATTGTGTGGAGCATCTATGTATTTCCACATTTGGGATGAGGAATGGAGCTGAAAGCTGACTGGAAGACACAAATTAGGTTAGATAACAACAACCTTGTGTGGAAGCAGGAAAGCAGCCAAACCTCATGCTATTTATTATCCATGCCAACAGGCTGTTTTGTTAGGTGAGGATTTTTGAGTGGTTTTCAGCAAGGGGAAGAGCATTCCAGCCTTCTCAACCTTATAGTGAGCACTCATCTGCATTATGCACTAGCTGGAACCTTTGAGCTCTTTTAACAAGATCACCCATGCAAAAATCTAGACAGCAGGATTAGAGCACTGATGAACAGTAAAATAAAAAATGGAGAAAATGGCAGCATTTTCTTATCCATGTGGAAGTACTGAAAGGTATTCTCTCTGTTTTTGCTGCCTGGGTATTCTGAAGCATGACATTCAACAAATCATCTAGATCACAAAAACAGTAACCAAATGCAGATATGCCTCTTCAAGCAAGAAGTTTAAGTACTTCTGTCAATACATCCAACTCACAAGCAACAGGAGATAACCTATAGTGCAGAAAAGCATTTTCCCTACATATCTCGTCACAGGGTTATCAAAAAACTTAAAGGTTTTCACAGAGTTGTGCAAGTTCTCAAAAGGAGTTTTGGACTTATGAGACAGAACATGAATATTTCAGTTTTGTCCAAGACAGCCTATTCTTCAGCTCAAATTATGCTGAAAGTTTCACATAGCACCATAACTGTTTCATCAAAACCTGTTCAAAACTTTTTCACAAAGAAAACATAAGACCAAAAAACCAGTCTCATGATGAAAACTGTTTCCATTATAAGTCAGTTCCAAGAACACAGCTTTAACAAATGCTGTTTCATAGTTTCTGTAACTTTCCCCACTTTCTTATGCTCTAGAAGGAATGTCATTAGCTGTACCATCAAAATATCAGGGAATCCAAAATGGTGGTGAATTAATTTCTTCACACATCATGAAACGTCCTCCCATGTAACAATCAACTCCACAGGAAGTATTCTGATGAGAAGGTAATTCTTCTCTACTAGCCCTTGACAGTACAAGCCTCATTTGTTCTCAATTGTTCTACAATTGTTCACTCTTGAACTATACTCCTAGTCAGTTTCTGCACAAGAGATCAACCAAAACCAAAAGATTCTAAGGAGCTCCTCATGCTGGACCCATCCTTAGAAGGGAATAAAATGTTGTCTTTCAGAGGAAATGAAGGTGGCTCGTGGCCATTAAAGGTCCTGTGGGCACCTTCTGTTAAGTTCTGGTGGTTTATCCTCTGTATCCCAGCCAAATTAACTTTGCTGGAATAAAATTTACTCGAATGCCTCAAGCTCCCTTTGATGCTGTGTTCTTCAGTTCTCGCTCCCAGCTGCCACGTGATGTTTCTCGAGGTTGTTAAACAGCTGCTGTGTTCAATCTTTGAGGTAGCTGCACTTCAGTGATAAAGTAAGTGAACCTATATATAGTTTGTAAATCCATTTGTTATGTCTAAAGTACTTTGAGATTTAGAATGTGCAAGAAAGCATACATATTAAGCTTTTTAAACTCTAAAAAGGGGGACTGCCATAACTGGCAGGATCCATGTTCAATCACTTTGTACTTAACGGTTTGAAAAAAATTACATGCAAATTATTTAGAATTTTACTCCACTTTTCAAAGCATGAAGTTAAATGTTCCCATTTCTAAAAATAATAATAAAAATCAATAACTATTATTCAGTATTCATTTGATATTTCACAATGGACCACTGTGAATTTGAACTCCAGGAAA
>VXBC01005917.1:369771-492271 GCA_013399945.1 Ploceus nigricollis | reverse complement strand
AATGGCAGACAACAAAGCTGGAGTCTTCTTGCTTCAAAATCCCACACTCTGCACACTGCAGGCATCCCATCTTTGAAATATACCAAAACCTCTGCTCTGCTCTTCTCCAGTCACAACAACACTAACATACAACAGGAGTATTATCCAGCTATGTAGACCATTCAGCAGCACACTCCACTCCATTCAGCAAGACTTGTAATAAATTGAATATTTAAATAAAATGCCATTTCTTTGCTTGCGCTTTAGAGGGGAGAAACAGTTTTCTGTTTTCTGATGGCAGCCAGAAGCTCTCCTTTCTTATTATTTTTTAAGTTTTTGTTGTTTTTTTTTTTTTTTTTTTTCCCCCAGAAAGCTTCCAAGACTTCAACATAAACTGATTCGTTTAGGAAAATCTAACATTTTGCTGAGTTAAAATGAAATAAAATCTGAGCCAATTTGCTCTATGTCAGATCAGGGAGATAATGCAAAAGGCTTCTCTTAAGAGTATACAAGAAGGAATCTTGCATCCAGAACTGGTAAGGATGAACTTTTTGTGCCAGGTTCAACCATAGGCTAAAAACAATGCCATACCTCATCCCTAAGAACCATCAATAGAAGATACTTAAGGAATGGCAAAAGACAAAGGACACGGTAAAACTCTTCCAAAGATTTTCCCAGCTTTTAGAAATACCTTAAGGACCACTTGAATCACTGTCTCTGTATTCAGTGGTGACTGAATTAATGCATTAAAGAGCCCAATGAACTTTAACTGCTTTTCAAACCCATGTAAACTTTTAGCATCTGCAACATCCTGCAGAACAACTATAAACTATATGAAAAAGTACTTTATTTTTCTTGAAAACACACACACATGCACGCAGCTTCTCTTTTAACGCTTTCTAGTTCTTGCATCAGGAGAGACTAGGAATAATCATCCTGCATTCACCTTCTTTGTGCCACTCATGATTTTGCAGACCTCCATCACATCACCTTCAATCAAAGTCTTTTCCAAACCACAGTCCTAATTTACTTAGTTGCTCCTTGCCTGGAAACCACTCCAAATCTTGGTTGCTCTTCTCTGATCTCTCTCAGGTCTTTTTGGAAATAAGGGAGTGGTGGAAAATGGGACAAGCGGAGAGGGAGATGAAACCAGTACCGCACGCTGTATTCCGGATACCGACGAACATGAATTTATACAGGAACAAAATGGTATTTACCATCTTGTTCTCTGCTCCTTTCTCTCCTCAATTTCTGTCTGCCTGGAGCACACTACCAAGCATTTGGGCATTGAGCAGGCATATCCAGAAAGATATTTTTTATTTTTCAAGAATTATGATTTTATTCTTCCCTACTAGGTCAATACATATATTGGACACAAAATTAAGATTGGGTTTTTAGCATTTCCTCACTTCACCTTACTTGGCAGAGCATTTAAGTTTCTGTTAACTGAAAAGTCAACTTAGTCTTCCTGCAACTCTTCTCAAGCAGTTCCTGCTTTTACCACCCTGAGCAGCTCAGCCCTGTCAAACTGCAGTTCAGACTATTGGCTGGTGATGGCTCTGCTGGGAACAGTGACTGGTTATTTTTGCCCGTTTCCAAATTTTTTGTTCTTCCTGCACAGAAGTTAATCCAACCATACCTGGATCCCTAGTACTTTGACAGAAATGCTATGAATCAGAGGACAACTCAAAACATTGCTTCCTTCCATTCTCACTAGCTCTTTGACAAGCTGTCCCAATGTTATGCTCTGGCAATTCTACCTAATTTCCACTTGGATTTCAACTTAAAAATATATTCTATAATAATTTCAGAAGTGCTCCAAGACTATTTTAGTTTTTCTTTATCTTTTTAAGATAAAACCTCAAATCCTTTCCAAATAACTCCCTTTATTCCAGAGACCTCTCCTCTTTCACCATTTTTACAGCCATGTCATATACTCAATATTATCGTGCTTGGTGCCAAATCCATCAAAACACTTCCTGCTGCCCTTGCAGAGCAGAGCTTTTATGTCCATGTGGGCAGGCCAGAAAAACTGTGTGGAGAACATCACAGCAATATCAATGTATACAGCACTTCCTGAAGTGTTTAAGCCATAGTGCAGGAATGGAATCAGTGTATTTACATATGCAGTTAGATTCATTTCACCCAACTCTGACATCTCAAGCCTGAAACACAGTTTAAGCTTATCCATTCTTACCCATTACCTTACCCTATGATCCATTTATAGTAAATGGAAGAAGAAAAAAGCATCTCCAAAAGCAATTCACCTAACAGATTTCGGGATGAGGAAATCCTCCCTGCTCCAGACCCTCTTAATAAAGTAAGGGGTTTTGGAAACAATATGATCAATGTATCTGATCACTAAGTGTGAACTTTCTTGTTATGTAGATCAGCAATGTAAATCATGACATTTAAAATTGCACAGTGAGAAAATGTCAAGAATTCAAAAACCTGTGATTTGGTCTCTTGCACAACTGTTGCCCTAGCATTCCTAGTACCACTTTCTTTGTCATATACAATTTATTTATGACAAATACTTCAGAACTGACGTTAACAACGTAAGACACTGCTCACCAAGACTGAGCTACTTCATCAACACATGGCTCACCGTGAGAAATCCTAACTTAGGGCCTGACCTAACAGACACCTGACCTGTGTCTTCTGAAGCCAGCAGGCACAAATGAGCCTCAAGTGAAAAAGACAGGCCTTAGCTTTGGTTTTGCAAATGAACCCAAGATTTCCTCTAGAAGAGGTAGGTGTTTATTATGTTGTCTCACACTGATTAAATAACTCAGTTTAAACAGACATGGGATAACCTACCAAAAAAAAGCTACTCAAGGACAGCATTGAGATCTTCAGGCACTCACCTACATGAGTACCAAGAATATCATTAGAGCCATTGTGAGGGAAAAATCAAAAACATTTTTGTAAGGATAATGAATTCTCACAGATCTTGCATTAAGTTAATTTTTTAGAGACAAAAGACATGCTCTGCTTGGAAATTTGTTTATTCTGTGGCATCTCTACCTCCTATGAAACACCTGGCAGCAATCTGACATAAAGAGCACCTTAAATACACAGCCAGGCAGGGGGAGGTGTGGAGAGTGTCCTCACCCATTCCAAAACCCTCCTGTTGAAGAGCATAATTTTTTTAGCTGTAACTATGAAAAGATTTTGTGTGCACAAAGAGAACATTCATGACTCAAAACATATTAAATTACTACATCTGAACTTTGAAGCAATTTGTTATATTAGAAAAACAAATAATGGAAACTGCCAGATAGTAAGATATTTTGCTAGGGAATGCAAGTGCAACTGAAAAAACAAAGCCTGGAATGGCAGCAGCATCCCAGCTTCAGCTGAACAGAATACTCAAAAATAGACAACCATGAAAATAATGTATGATAAAAGTAACTGTGTTTTCTGCCACCTATTGGCCTTTTTAGCTAACAATTATGAAACAAAGGACTCACAAGGTACAGCTTCTACTGTCTTATAAGGGAATGCATAGAAGGTCCTCTCAAACTACCACTGAATAATGACATTTGAAGCAAGTTTCTTTATGCAATTGTTTCAGTCTAATGCAGTCACTGTTGAAGAAAGCACTGGGAGGTTCTGCTGGTCACAAAAAACAGGTGAAAAAAGACTGAAAATCCCCTGATTAAACTAAAAACCATAGCTTAGGATAAAAATAACCATTTAACAGCTTATGATTATGCTTGTTTCCAGCTAGTAAGAAATAATGATCAAAACATATAAGTTTTACTGAACAGTACATTTCTCAATAAACTATGTTCAAAAAATGAAGATTTAAGTTACTGCCTACAATAAAATGCCCAAATGTGTTGAGTAGATACTAACAGACTGGATGTCACTTCAATTCATACAGAAAACAGTTAATGTCATTTGTATAGACTTCCCACCAGTTATAATTAACAATAAAGAGGTCTTTTTTTCTTTGTCACCTTTCTATTCAGGCCTTATTTGCGTTTGTTTGTACTTGCTATCTGTTAATCTCTCGTAACAAATGACAACAATAACTGTTGCTATTATGCATGGAAATTAAACATGTAGATAACTGTGTGAAGGGAGCTATTTTTGAAAAAAGCAGTATCAGAAACATGTAGCTCTTTATGTCTCCTGTTTTGCTTTGATAATTAAGCCATAGCCTTGATTTCTTTTAAACAAAAAAGTTTTCCATGGTCATGCATGTTGCAATCAAATTCAATACATGCATTATGTTCTGATTCAATCTGTTCAAGTGCATTATTGTTAACCCTTATTTGATCCATGCCTGTCATCATCACTGACCAAACAAAACCAATCCTTCATTTCCCAGCAGCTATCACTGAGTGTGTAAATTAATTTGTAGTACATCAAACAAAATCATAATAGGGAACCTTCAGCTTTGTTCTACTTGGTATCTGCAACACCGTGGGAAATGAAATAAAAGTTGACAGAGGGAAAAAAAAGCAACTAGCGTTTCCAAACATCCTGCCCACAAATGCTTAGTTCATTTTAAAATATAAAAAAGTATGTGAAAAAACCCTGAAATACATGCACAATATAAAAGAAAATCCCTGAAGAGTATTAAGTCCATGAACTGTAGCTAATAGGGAGAAATTTGCAAGTCAAAAGTAATTTTTGTTTCTTTGTAAGTCTGTTCTTGAGAATTAGCCTATCCCATTCTAATGATCAAGAAGCATTGGAAATATTACCCCAAAATACAGAGGCAAGTGGTTTTGCAACAGCTTTTCAAACAGAAGTTGCAGGGGTCAACAACATGCATTTACTGAGCTTGATCTTAATAATTTTTACAAATTACATTTGACAATGTAGCTTGGTTGCCTGCTAAGCAGAGGACTGAATGTGCTTCCCTAAGACACTTCAGTTCTGCATCTGTTCCTGCCTTCAGACAGTCTGGATGCTGAGGCACTACAACACTTTAAAAGTTCACGTGGAATGAAAAAATGTGCTGGTAAAAAGCAGAAAGCTGCAAGCACTGAAAATTATTCAGAAGTCGCTGTCAGTTACTTTAGAGTTGAATTTACTTGTCATCCATGCTTGCTTCTCTGCAACCTTCCTCCCCATTGAAGACAATATGAATGTGGATTTTTGAAAACAGGATCTTGGTGGATGATGCCCAGTCTCAGATGGCTGGCATATTCAGATATGGCACATTACACCCCAAACCCATGTCTCCAGCACTGCAGAGCTGAAGTTATCACCTTACACCATCAAATCCACCAGAAGGGAAGCACAGGAACCCAGCCTGAACACGCTGTCCTAGTCAGCCAGCTGAAGCCTGCTGCTCATGTCACTGATCAGCAAACCAGTTTTTGGAAGGCTGAATTTGAGACAATGCAGTGAAGATCTTCTGATCCAGGTACCATTGTGAGTTGCTAATCAGGACACTTTCACTTCACACTGGCCTTTCTTTTCATACTGCTCTTACAAAAGGATATTATTTCCACTCATTCCAAGACCAGAAGCTTCAAAACCTGCTTTCCTGACAACATCCATTATTATGGATTGTATTGCCTAACAGGGCAAATCTGGCTGATGTGGCCTGAAATCCTCTGGAAGGATGAGGTTTCACCTCATTACTGGATACATCATCAAATCTATTGATCCCCTTAAGCAATATTAAAAGACAAATGATTTTATGAAGTTAAATCAGGCAACATCATGGCAACAGAGGACTTAACTCAGTGACCTGAGAGTTATCAGTTCCAATTGCAATATTTTGTTGCACATGTGTGGTGTGTTCTCCCTGTCTGTGTCTTCTGTAAATAGCTGAGTGTTTGGGGGAACAGACACATTTTCCTAGTGGTAGACAACACGTCAGGAACTAGAACCACAACCTCTGTTTGCAAATGGTTTCACTATCAGTAGTAACTACATCTTTTGAGAATTACATCATGATTTTACACTTCCAGCGTGAAAGGTGATATTGACTTAAAGATGAGCTCTTGCTGTAAAGTCAGGAAAGTTTTTCTGCTGCGTACCAGAAACCAAATTACTTCCAAGTAATTTCAACTTCTAATCTGCTTTCTTGCCTGTTCAGAACAAAGAAACACTCTAATAACAATGCATCTGCTCCACCTTGGTGAGAGATACCAGCAGCAATGAAAGTCTGAATGACAGGGTGAGAACTACTGTCATGCACTGGAATTTCAGTGGACAAAGCAGACCTGAGTGACACCTACCTGCCACTGCTACAATGCCGAGAAGAAACCCCTTCAGGTCAGGAATGCTATCATAAGTAGTGAAATAAGACTCTACTAGAAAACTTTACCCACTTACTAATGTGAATTATAGAATCACTAGCACTGGAAAAGACCTCTAAGCTCAGAGTCCAGTCATCATCCCAGCAGCCCAGCTGCCACATCCATACACCTTCTAAACACTTCCAGTGATGGTGATGCCACCACTTCAGTGAGTTTCAGCATAGCTTAGGTTCCTCAAGCAACACCCCACATTTTCGTGGGGAAATACAAACACACCTGATTAAAACCTCAGAGGATGCACTATTATAAACAAACCAATTCTACTGCTGCTAGACACAAGAACAAAGTCACAGACTCATTTAACTTTTGAAAGGGTTTTTCCAGATGGAGGACTTGCTGAGGCCAGAACTGGTATAATCTGAGACACACACTTCTCTCCTGCAGGAACAGTGACTCTCTGCAGAGTCCTGGTGCCTGCCTGCTCTGTGCACTTCCCACAGCTGCGTCATCCTCAATGTCCCTCCAGAGCAAGCACAAAGACACATCAGAGAGCTGCCTGAATGATCTTATGGATGGAGGAACTGACCTGTGAGACTACCAAAGCAGAGTCAGCGTGGCACACTCTGATCAGGAGGGCTCCTCACAGGTGACACTTTAAGACATCTGACTTAGTCAAGTCTGTGTGTCTCCCCACAGCCTGAGCAGACATGGCCACTCCTCTGGAACTTGCAGCTACTAATGGAAACAACCTGGAGATGAGATTATCTGAATTTATGTAAGACTGGACGAACATATGAAAGGGACACCTCCTGATGTTTAAAAACCCACCTCATGGTCGTCTCCCCTTTTGGGCACAGGAAAGAAAACACTAAGCAAATTCTTCATAAAGGCAAAATTCTAAGATAATTTTGCCAGAAAAAAAATTTTGAGGGAAACAAAAAGAATGTGCTGCCACAGAAGAGCATAATACATCTGGAAAATGAGCCATCAGGCTCCCCTTCTTCCCTCTCCCTGTAGAAAAATGACCACCATCAGAAATTAAGCCTTTATAAGGAACATCTTATCTGTTTTGGCATTTTTTCTATCAAGGAATATCTTCTTGAAAAGTAATAAACAGGCACGCTATTTACAAGAATCACGCAAACCAACCCTAAAAAATGGAGTAATGAAGTTAAAAGCAATCACTGATGCAGAATTCTGGGTCAGCAACTTTTTCAGGACCCTTCAAAGCTTGATATTTTTCCAAGCAAATCAGTTACCAAGCACTAATGAAAACATATATCTGTGACACCATGAGAAAGATCTCAATTTATCTGTTAAGGAAATCCAGGGGACTTGCAAAGCCTCTTCCATTAGAGAGCTTGAACATATTGAGAACTCAAAGTAGTATATGGAGAGACATTGTTACTGATATATCAGGCATTCCAGCCTTCTTTTCATGTCAACAAAAAATTGATGGAGAAGCTCTCTCCACTTCTTTAATATGTTACTACAAGGAGATGAAATTGCACTAAACCAAAAGCCCTCATGTTATGTTCAAGAGAGCCCATGCTAGAGAAGAGATATGTCTGAACTCCATCTGAGAATTTTAAAATGTAAAAGAAGTTCACAGCAAAGAGCATGTGCAAAGTCTCTCTGTCAGGCATAACTGAAACTTCGAAGTCAAAAACATCTTAGAACTAAGTTGAAATATTTGTACTTCAATTTGAGTATATAAGACAAAGATGATTTTCAAGAAGGTTTTATAGGTTTTAAGGTTTTATACCACTGTAACATTTAATCATCTCTGAATAACAAATTCCTTTGATATTTTACAGACTCTTCAAATAAATTGTTTTATAAAAGGAACTGGGTCAAGAGTCCACTATTGATGCTAGCTGACTGGAGCTTTTCTCTTTTCATTTTAAGTGGAATAGGTACCACGTTAAACATGCTGCCAAGCTTCTTGCAGCTTAAAGATATTGCAGCATATGCTTAGAATAGTGAAATAGCTTAGATTAGCATGAATTCTCTTTACATTTACCCTACAGCTTCAATCCCTTACCCAGAGAATGGTGATTCTATGTTCTCTGATATTTTCTTAAGGTGTTGTGTACATTTTGGCAAGGCAAATAGTTTTGGTAACTATTATAGTAACAACAACTGAAATTAGTTCCTGAAATTTATACATAAAGCTAACTATAATGCATTAAGAAACCTGATCACAGATCCAGCATAGTATATGACTATTCAGATCACAAGGGAAGGACCTATTTTATCAAGTTACTCTTGGCCATTGACTTCATATTAACTTTTCTTTTTCTGTACAATAAATACTGTAGCTAGCTTCTCATCCGGAAAAAAAAACAGGCTACATTTCTCAGTAAGAGTATTTTTAGTTTGATACTACCTGATCATCCAATTTAGGGAAAATGTAAACAGTGACCACAGCATTTCACACTCCATTTCATGCTGCCTCACTTCAATGGTAAGTTGGACGATACGAATTCAATTGCTTTTATAAGCATTTCCTTATTTTCAGAGCTTCTTGAGTTTTGCCTATATAACTGGTCAGAATTCAGCTGTGGGATGGAGTGGATAACAAAAACTCTTATAAAGAAAGGAAATTCCTTTCCTGGAGGTTCACTCTCCTCCTCTAGAATTCCACATTATCCAGGCTGATGATGAACAGACAGACATGATCTCTTAGGAAAAATACAAAACTGTCTGTTAAATGAAAGATGAAAAGAGGAAATATGCTTTTGAAAGTGTATTACTTGAAAGCAGTACAGGTCCTGGAGAAGACTGGTTATATATCCAGTATTATTATCACATGACCCACATTAAAGGATGCTATCAGCCAGTAACTTCCTAGTGGAAGGCAATTGATCACTTTAACACTCAGTGCTGGCAAAAGCGAAGGACACCCACTCCAAAATACTCATGTTCTCAGAGACATTTGTATCTGTTGTCCCGGTTCCCCACTAGAAAACTGTCACCCCAAAAGTGGGTGGCATCAGTGGGAACTACACCTTCACAGGACCAGACAGAAGGTCCAAAGCAACTACACAAACAGCAATTGAAGGCAATGTAGCTACGCTGATTTGCTACCTTAAAGAAAGCATGAATGAGGACAAACACTACCTGAATTCTCAGAATACAAAATGTCCTTCTATCTTAAAAAAGCTGGTGATACTAGAATGGTAAAAGCTCTGATGGAGATTCCAGGTGGCCATTTGAGAAGTGAAGCTGCCATGTACACTGATCTAAAATATCCAAAATACTCCCCTTTGGATTTTATGGAAAATGGCCATAAATTTGAGAGGATTTAACCCACAACAAAATTCTGTCCCATAGCATACTTTTTAGGAGTTCCTTTAGAACTTGCATATCTCACAGTCCGATTAGCAATGCATCACTGTTGTGAGGCAAAGTCAGCCACAAAACACCAAATGACTGTTTAGAGGCTACCAAAAATGGAAGTCTGTAGAGTTTCAAGAATGGTATTTTGTAATTCTGAATATTTCAAAATAATAGAACTTGAATTGCATTCTAATCCACAACTGGAAAAAAATTAAAAAGGAGGAAGCCATCTAAGATCAAAAGAAAACTTCATTATTTTCAAGAAAATATTATTCTCAGCACTGTCGTATCAGTTTACCACTGAAAGTCTTGGAGGTGTGTGTATGTGATCAAAGCAAGAGATAACTGAAGAAGCAAGAAATGCACCCTAGCCTTCCCCTTCCCCCAAGAACTGAAACACTCAAGCTAACATAAAAAATGTTTTAAACAAAATTATCAAACAAGACATAAGTGAAAAATATCTTGTAGGTCAATGTAAGAGTTTTACATGTTATTAAAAATTGATTTTTTTAAGATACCTTTAGATGTACAGTCACATGTCATTTCATAAAAGTTATTTGAAACTTATTGATCTCATTTG
Organism: Ploceus nigricollis; assembly: GCA_013399945.1. Taxonomy (NCBI): domain Eukaryota; kingdom Metazoa; phylum Chordata; class Aves; order Passeriformes; family Ploceidae; genus Ploceus; species Ploceus nigricollis. The sequence goes on along the minus strand of VXBC01005917.1, from coordinate 482,140 downwards.
TGCAAAGCCCAGGCTCCATCATCAGCCTGCTGAAAGGATAATAGAGCACTCCAAATCCTTGTGATAGATTTGATGCAAACAGTGGCCCTCATTTTAGCACATGTAATAGCACCACAAGTGGACAAATTCCAACTTTAACAGTTGCACATTACAAACTAAATTAGCAAATATGTTCTGCTTTACTTCACATCAAATCCAATACCTTGGTCTTCTTACTTTCACTAAAATAAGGTTCTAGGCACCAAAACACGCTGCAAAAGATTAAAAAGTCTTCTCAGGCTAAGACACCACTCACAAAGAGACCCAGCTATTACCAACAATTTTATTTCACTTAAGACAAACTGAAAACAGCTAAAATGGACTTTGAGCAAGCAACTGAGAGAAGACATACTTAAAATGACTACACATGGAAAATTAAATTGAGAAAAGGATCAGTGAAAGAAGCCTTATAGATTTCTGCACCAAGAGTGAAAACCTCTAGAAGGATATTTAAGTCCATTCTGCCAAAATACTCTCCCTATTCACACAACTCAAAGGAAGCCATATTCTTAGGCTACAACAGGTCACAACTAAGTACAGTACCTTGCTTCAGAAAGAATTTTTGCTTTGTCTGTCAACTACCAACAAAGCACAAAGAGCTCATACAGCCCATCCATGTATTGCTTGTCAAGGAGTCTAGCAACATACAAACAGTAAGAACACAAAAGATTTCTTAAAAACTATGCCTCTAGTTTGGTTAGAAAGCTAAAAACACTTTACTGCCCCAATCATTAAACAATTCTGTTACCTTCCTTCTCCCCTCAAATTTTTGCACAGTCCTTGAATTTTTCAGACTTGTCATGTTGAACTTCCTGCACGACATCAGATGTAAGATAGAACAAACAAAGGTTTTGCTCATATACATGGCACCTACAGTAAGGTTCATCAACTCTAGTATATATATATCAAGCTGGTAAAGAGACAAAAAGATTGTTTATGTGAAGCATTTATCTTTGCAATATGGTTATGAACATCTCCAAATACTGAAGGAGTTAACAGCGTTCCAAAAACTTTAGAAGTGGTAATGCATATACATGCTTATCTAAGTTCAGAGGAGCTCAAAAGAGTTAAAGGTAATGGCAGAGAAAGGGGTCTCATGAGTCTGGTCACCTTAAACTAGAGAACTTTAAAGCATCACTAAGCAGTGTTTGTTCATTTAAGTTTAATTATTTTCTCCTTGAGAATGGCACTAATGAAACTGAATATCTTTCATGGTTTCGAAGAGCAGTCTGAATGGTCTGTAAACAGGACTGGGGGCAGACGAGAGAACTGGCTGAGCCAGGGGGTTGCTAGGTGATGCAGAATGTAAACCCACAAACTTGTTCAGGTTTACTTTGCTTTCATGCTGCTCTCACACAGGCTCTCCAAAGTTTTAAGAATTAATTTCCAGGTAGCTATTTAAAAAACAAGAAGTAGAAATAATTAAAAAAGAAAACTCCTTAATCCTCCTCACCTCTTCCCTCCCTTCCCCTGCCATCCCCCCAAGAATGATAAAGGAAAGACAAAAGGAAATTCACAGAACTAAAGTGCAGGAAACCATTCCCTCTATATACTTGTATTTAACTGTTGAAGACTGGTCATTATGAAAAACTTTTAATATTTTCTGCTTGATTTTTGCTTCTGTAAATGTAAATAAAAATGAATTCTGGAACAATACATTGGGCCTTTAAAATACTTAAATCGAATACAGAGTCTTATTTACTAACATTTCCACCACAGATTACAAAAGCAAACTTTTCAGTCCAGCCATGTGTTTCTACCTCCACCCTTTTCAGAGCTGTGGTTATTTTTTTTTTCCCCTAAAGTATCTGATCAGAGATTGTCCGGTAAGAGCACTTTATTAGATCATCAGTCAGAGGGTTTTACAAGCACCAAGAGCTATGGGCTCAAATGCAGCACATCAGTTTTAATAGCCGAAGGTCTAATAGTAAACTGCAGATACTGCTGAGAACTTTCCATGCACTGAACTCTTGAAAAAGCACCATCTCTCAAGCTTAAATGCAGCTGCCTCTTTCAATGCCGCAAATGGGTAAATTTGACAAAAAAGCCACCATTAAGACTACATGAAAGGCTCAAGACAACATCCTTTCAATGCTTTGTACTTCAGTAATCAGATGTACTTACTCACCCCCTCCCCCAAACCCGATCAAGAACTATTTCTGAATGGTAGGAAATAATTCCACTTTGTACATCTTTTAGTTAATCAAGACTTTCTATTCAGCAATTTGACCTTTTGTTCAAAACAGGATTATCAGTTTTTTCGCCAGTTACCAAGGGCGACTCGCATGGTGAACATAATTGCAATAATTTGCAAAACACCATGGCAACCCACATTACAACTAGGTAAATACTGGTCTTTTGTGCTACATTGTTATTTTCAGAGATGCTGAAGTCAAAGAACGAATGACAAATGAACACAAAATTTATATTTGCTTTGTCTCAAAAGAGAAGAAAATTGATAACAAGAATTGGGGGGAAACCGACTACAGCTGTAATTTCTAACTTGATTAATTAGGATGGTAACAGTCCTTAACAGTATATTCAACAAACAGCCCTGACTTAGTCTCTCCACCCACCTCTCTCTCTTTCTACACTACTACCACTAACCCCCACCCCAGACAAATTTTTTCAGCTAGGAGAACAAACAACTCCATTTGCTCTTTTCTTCAACTTAATGGAATCCTTAATTACAGAATATTGTTCTCCTGCTCTTCATTACACTGAAAACTGAAAGTGAGAGAGAGAGGAGGAGGAGGAGGAAGACGGTGCCAAGCAGACAGGGTAGCTACAGTCATCCTCCCTGCCTTTGCATTTTTTGTCCGTAGCAGACCTAAAGATGAGATGGCATTTTTTGTGGGGCTTTTTTTTCCTCTTTTTAATATTAGCAGCTGTTGTACAGCAAATAATTAAGTAAACTAGTGCTCAAGTTCTCTCCTGGCAGAATAAATAAGACATGAAAGCTTAAGTCAAGTCATGATTAAAATCCAAATCAGAGAGGAAACAGCTGCTTAAAAAGAAAAAAAAAAAACCCTCTTAAAATTATCAGACTGGGTGGCTTCTAACAGAATACCTATAGTATTAAAACATTTTCCAATGGATAGAATTATAATACACAATAAAGTAATATTTTTAAACTTTATTTCTTTACAATTGTAAAGAACTTGTTACAGTATAGTTTAGAGTATAGGCTTCTAGCAAGACTCCAAGAAATCACATTAAAACCAAATTTTGAGAAATATCTTGGAAATACAGAGAAATAATTTTGCCTAAGAAAAAAAATTGCTGAAAACGGTGTAATACATGTTACCAATGGATGTCACATTGAATTTGCTATATTTTATTGGAACACAAGTTCTGTGCTGATACATTTATTATGCCACAGTGAGCTGATTGAATAGTTGAGAGCTTAATTTTCATTATATCATTAATAAAAACAAGTTATGCCTTTATACAGGCCAAATCCTGTCATCAGATGTATGCATATGTTCCTTGTGAAATGCAATGGCATCCTTTAGCAATAGATTTTCACATCCAGAGTGGATGAGAAATACATTAAGCTCAAGAAGCCTGCAATCAGAAGCCAGGGTAATCCTCATCTCAGTTCACTGTATGTACAAATCATGTGACAATTTAAAGGGCCATATCTATATTTTAATTCTTTTTAAAGTACTGGATTGCCTTTACAATAAAACAGGCTTTCAAAGTGAAAAAGAGCTACTGCTGCATCCCTGTGTGCTGGGAACACTGGAGAGAGTATGCAGTAAAATGAAAGAGATGAAAACAAAGTGCTAAAGTCAACTGAACGTGGCCCCAGGGTGCTGAAATGCACCACTGCCACTACACAGATCCTCTGTGCTGCTGGACAAGTCACTTCCAGTTCACTGAACAGACCCACGAGCAATGAGCACCTCAGAAATCAGTTTAGACCCAACTGCAACCTGAAAGTTCTTCAGGCAGTTACTCAGTACTATGCACTGAAAAAACAGGTCCTTTGATCCACAAATTGGGCACCCAAACTTATGAACACATTTGATGTTCATTCCTCTATGCATCTCTTTGACAAACAGAAATAATAATTGGCCTGTAGCTTTACAGCTCTTGTAAAGATGATTTTTAAGAGCCACTTGATCCTGCAGTAAGTGTGCCACAGAAAACTCCATGAGAAAATAAATAATCCTAGGCAAAGTTTCAGAGAGCACATTCAATAAGGTGAAAGCATCCACTATGCAATGGAGAGAAACAAATACAGACCAGCTGCTCATCTAACAAGTACTGTCCCACCTGTACATACTGAAAAAAACACAGAAAGGGATAACACCATACATAAATGGCCTGCATTAAACTTAAGTAAGCAATATTCATTCTATATCTTCAACTTTCAAATGTCCAACTCTGTAGTATCAGGATCTCTCTTCTATTTTAAGTTTTTTTTAAAAATCCATTCTTCAAATCAGGGTTTAAAGGAATACACAGATTTTGCTTCTTGAAATAAACAGAGTAGCCCATAATAACTTTCTGTCTTCTCTGAAAGCAATGCATTTTGCCCAGTATTCCCCAACAGCAGAGGCAGAAAAATATTTATAAATTTTCTCGTGCTTTTCTTTTTCTATTCAACCAATCACATTCCAATATAACTGCTTGGTTTTTGTGCCCAAATTTTCACAGGCGATCTCCACCCACACCTGCCTCCTGATGCTATTTCAATCCCATCTGCCCAGCCAGGTGCTTATCCAGCAGATACTATATTTGAATATTTGAATTCAAGCAACTCCAGTCAATTCAGCTTCTTTGCTCTTAGTTTCATCTACGGTCACTCGGGTCCAGCTCCAGTCTCATGTGCCATGTTCTAGTCTCTTTTCCTCATCTACAGTCAATTCTTGCAAGCATTTTTGGCTTGGTTTCTTGGCTTTGTGGGGCTTTTTTTGGTTTTTAATTATTAATCATGCCTAGGCCCCTGCTCCACACTATGAATTTTTCTTAAGGTTTTGTAAAATTATCAAATCTAGATGGATTTTCTTAGGATGACAAAAGACAACCATCAGAAAGGAAGAAAGAAGGATAAAATATCTACTTTTCCTCATAGCCAAATGTTAAAGACTTCAAAGCCATAGCACCTACATTTTGGGTGTGCAAGGTCACCTGAACAACATTAACACTGCTTTTACTGCAATGTCTTAAAATAAGGAAATTATTATAATTCAAGTATGACTGTGGGCTTCAATTGAACTGATTTATATTACATCAGATTTCCCCTCTCAGGACCTCACTAGATAGGTTTATATACCAAGATATCTACATTTAAACTCCAACTTACTTTTCTTGGATCTTGGATTTGGCATAATTAAACCAAATCAGTAACACACTTTATTCTGAGATAATAAACATACACTGCCCTACTTAACTCCACCTTAAATGAGACTTTTCTTCCTGCTACCATTAATTAAACTAAGCATGAAGCTTAGTTTAAAAAATCTCAAAAAAGCTTTTGTGAAGTATTATGGGATGGTCAGGCTTCCTCCTTGGCTTCTCCTGAGGTTTCCATTTTTGTAATTCCTCTCAACACTTGCCCAGAACTCTTTCCTCCAGTCTCCTTAGGTTGCTCTCAAACTTTGCCATAGACCTGCCTATTCTTTTTGAAGAAGAGAGCTCTTGCTCTGCCTCCCTACTGCCTTTGACTTAATTTGCCTTTCCCACTACTGTCAGACCGCATAGTTCTTCACTTCTTCAGAATGGACTGATGCTCATATCACCTCAATGTTAATAACAAATGCTTTCCGAGGAATATCTCCATACAGGGCACACCATCTGCTCCAGATGCAGCCTGGAGATTGAGACAAGAGGTCAAAGGAGGATGGAATTTTGAGAGAGTATGTATCCTTTCTATTAATAATTTCAAAGGATTATAAACTGAGTGTATCTGCTACTTGCTATAAAGAACTGATCTCCTGCAGCCAAGTGAAGTCAGAAGGAAACAACAGCATCTCTGAAGAGCTGTTGTGGATTAGTTGAAGACAGAAAAAACATGTTTCATTTAATTTTGAAAAAATCTTAATCAGTTTTAAGTTAAAATTTCAGCCAAGACTCAACTTTAGACAAATTTGGCATTCAAAATAGCAAGGCAGACACCTAAAATGTGGCAATACTTCAAAATTTTAAAACTTTAATTTTTCAGAAATATCATTATATCCATGTCATACATGGTAAATTTTATTAAAATCTGCTTTGAGGCTTGTATGAAGAAAATTAGAAGGACAAGGGTTCAGGGAGAACATAGTAGGAAGTGAGGCTTTTTTTGGGTTTTTTTTTTTGAAAACCTCTTTAACTATTCTGGACACCAACTAAAGTAACCAGATGGACCTTTAAAATTGATGCTCCTGTGTAAGCCCTAAAAAAAAGCCAACTCAACAGAAATAAAGGCCTGTCATAAACCCACTGAACTAAAAACCATGAGAATGGGGAAGAGACTGACTGTTTTCTGTTGCTTCTGGTGACAGACACAGAAAGCAAAATAATACAACATTTCTGTTGTGTTTATTTTTAAACCTAACACTCAACATTTTTATTTAGTAAATCACATTCAGTAAGAACAAGCTACATAAATTCATCATGTAAAGGATGATCCTTCAAATGCATTATGCTTCTGTTTTTTATAAAGGTTAGCTGCCACCAAGACCTGCAAGGCCCTTAAACTCAACAGCTCAATACTGAAATTGTATGGCCCAGGAGAGCTTTCCAACTGCAATCTCTTGAGAGCAGAACAGGTTACTTGTTACATGGTGTCTGCTAGAAAAAAAACTTGCTGCTATGGTGTAGGTTCTTTGAGTTTGCAGTAGACACACCACACATGTTCCCCAAGTCTCTAGATTTTCTAAAATCTAGAGAATATTTAATTTTAAAAAATCAGAATTTCATTATGACAGGTAAAGAAAAATTAAATGCCTGGAGTAGAAGACTGTGACTACTTAGAAATGAATGTTACGACCCATATTTCATATGGGTAAAAGAACAGTTCTAAACAACTTGAAGGTCCTCTCTCTTAAGGTAAGGAAAATTACAAGCAAATTTTAACTTGCACAAATAAAATATAAGTATAAAAAACAGAGACTGGAAGTTGACCGCTGCTAACATAAATCAGAAGTTTCCCAAAGTAGAACACTAATAAGGAAAATTAAATATTACCTAAGAATGTAGAAACAAAGCAATAATGTAATGGAAACAAAAAAGAGTTTACAACAGAAAAAAACAGAAATGCAACTTTTCTCTGTATTTTGGAAAAGCACAGTAATAGCATAGTAGCAAATAACGATGAAAAACTATGTTCTGCTTTGCTAACAAGAAAATACTTAATAGGCCCTCAAAATTCAGCATATTCATAGAACAAATGCTGGAACTCAACAGTCCTATTAGAGCCAAGACAATGTTACTTGCTGAATGTGCCAACCCTCGAAGCTGCCTCAAATGACTGAGACCCAATATCAACCAAAATGACAAATTTCCTTGAAATAGTTACACAAGCAAATCAGAACAATCCATGTAACTATTTCTATGTATCAGTCTAACATTAACCTGAGGAAAAACAACAGAAATACTGATACAGACTTTAAGTGATCAAGAATTTAAGAAAGGGAATGTAATTAACAACAGTCAATGTTTTATATAGAAAAGCCTCAAACAAACACAGCAGTTCATTTTTTTTGTAAGATTACAGGTTTGGTCAAGAAAGGCAGAGATACTACAAATAATCTCTTGAATGACATTTGATTTACTTTCAAAGGACACTGCATTAAATTAGCATTGCACAGTGTTAATGAAGTATACATGAAATGGATTAGGAGGTGCAAAGTTGAAGCATCTCAAAAAATCAACTGTCCATGAGACACAAAGTGAAAAGCATTTGTCAATATGGAATGCAGAGGGATTGTTGCAGGTGTATCAGAACAAAAAGGTTACACTAACTCTTTTACACCACTGATTAGTAGAAGAGGAATCAATTTAGACAAAATTCACAGATGACAAAAGCAGAACAGCAAATAATGATAAGCATGAAGAAATTGTTTTGGAAAACCTTGTTCATTTGACACTAAATACACATTAGTGGAGCAAAACAAAAGCAACACACTGGGAACAAAGACTACAGTTCACCCCTAGAGGATGGAAATACAGTATGCCAGAAATTACCACCTGAAAAGGAGTCATGGCAGACAAGTTATTCAACATCAGCTTTAAAGGCAGACCAAGCAAGATGTGGAGATTGAATAGTGAAGAACTGAGTATGAGAAATCAGCTGAATTTCTTCAAACACATGGGTGAGAATGATACTGGAGCACATACAATCCTGGCAAAGTCAAAAAGAAAAAACAAAAAAACCTGCTATGCTGAAGAGCCATAAACCATGTCTGAAGGTGTTGAAAAAAGAATAATAGCAACAGACCTTGAAGAGCATTCTCTTATCATCACAAAAGGGGACTGAGGGGTGACCTGAGAAAAACAAGTAGGTATATTGATGGGAGAAAAGCAACAGGCAGCACAGCGTACTTGAACCTAGAGAAGAAAGGAGTAACATCAGCCAGTGCTCAGAAAAGCTTGATGGACTGAAAACTGGCTCAGTGTCTGGGCCCAGCATGGTGACCAGTGGAACAGAATCTAGTTGGAGACCAGTAAATAGCAGTGTAACCCTGGGGTCCAGTCCCACTCAGATCTTCTACTGACGATCTGTGTGATGGAGCACAGAGTATGCTCTGGCACACACTCTGGTGAGTCTGCTGATGGCACGCAGCTGGTGAACCTGAACTGAACATGAGCCAGCAAAATGCTTTTGCCTTTCTCATCACATCCCATGTTACCAGCAGCAAGCCCTTTGGTGTGGTTGGCACGATTCTGCCTAGAGATGTCCAGCGGGTGAACATGGAGAAGGTTTTGGTAGAACCTCTCTTCTCAATCTGCATTACATGAAATATGTAGGCATGAAGTCCACCTAAGCCAGTCCAGATGTTCAAGTACTGCAGGGAAAGGCTGATACACCCTTTGTATGGGGTGATGCTTGGCTCAGGGAAAACCATTATCTTTAGAAAGAGTAATCTGAGCAGAATGAAGAGACCTATGCCACTCCCTCATCACCCAGATATTTGTTAACCAGAACAATTTACCTTGACTTCTCTGATTAGTTACCTCTCATCTTTTTGGACTAAACCTTCCTCTCCTCAAACACCTATCTTTAAGGGGTTTTTTTCCCTTTAAATTGGCTTTAGCACAACTCAGGTGTTATTCATTTCTCAAAAACTCAAGGAGACAGGAATAGAGACAAATGAGAGAGGTCAGAGGATGGGAAAGGTGGGCAAACAAACTAAAAGCAAACACTAGCAACAATTCAGATTACTTAGCCTATATTTTCATGGAAAAAATATTCCAACTATTTCCCAAATTTCATCAGATAGAATCAGTGTCTGTATACATATCTCTGTATGTAATTACATATGTGACACATATCCACAAACACCCACATAAAATTAAAATTTCCCTTTTTCTGAATTTCTGTGGATGGAATGTCAAGTCAGGTAACGCATCCTTAGAAAAACAGTGTGTGAAACTTTAAGCTGATACGCCAAATAGTTTTGTTTCCTTTGGTGGTTTTCGTTTGTTTGGTTTTGGTTGGGGTTTTTTTTTCAGTTGTGAGGGGTTTTGTAAATGGAATTAAAGATCACATAAACACATAATGTATGGGTGTAATAAGTACAGAATACTTTACGTATGTTTTAAAAATATTTAAAGAAATATACTAAGCTAATAGGCCCCCTCTGTTACTATGGTAATAAGCATATTGTAAGAGGATATAAACACATAAAAGGTGTTTTTAGTTCACATTGATACTAATCCACTCTCATACGTAATAAAACACACAAAGTAAAAGAAACTGAAAAAGATAAGCTAAGATTCTAACAATGAATGTGACTTCTTATAAGAAACTTTTTGGAGATTAATGATACATAATTTTCCATTTTGCTCTAAAGCTGTTGATTTTAGAGGCAGAATTTTCATATAACCCATACCTGAAAAACATAATTCTGGGCAGGTAGCATATTAAAGTACTACAGAAATAGTAAAACTAGAAGATATAATGCATTCGTTATTATAAAGATCTTCGTTTAACTAGCAAATACAACTACAAAAAGGTTCCCTTAAAGTAGCATTTACAGTTAGAACACAACCATTTATAAATATAATTACTAGTTAAGCAAAGAAAATATATATTGAGAAAATATATATTGAGATGATCCCAGAAAAAAAAGATGTGGATATCTTAACCTTCAGACCACTCCTGAAGGGCTCTGGTGGCCTCTCTCTCCCACTGCAGTGAATTCAATGTCAAGCTCATCCATCCGCATTTCATGTGGAGACTAGTCTTTAATTTGCCACCAAGATAATTCAACCCAGAGTTTTCATCTTCTGCCTGTGGATCCAGAATTTTTTTCTACAACCTATAAATCATAATGCATTTATTCTACAACTCTATCACAGCAGCAAAACACAAAAAGCAGAGCCTCAATTATGTGCATAAACTTTAACTGGTTCTTTGCAAAAGATGGCACACTTGGGAGTTTAACAAGACTCTAGTCTTATACCCAACGATCAAATTTGATTTGCCTGTTTTCTATCCTCTGCTAATATATAAAAACTGTGCTGCACAGTTTCCTTAATGAAATAATTTTGTCTGATCCCTCTATATGCATAATGAAAATATTCAAGACAAAAATTGCAAGATGACAAAATCTTAATATGCAGTTTGGTAAAGTTCTAGTCAGTCCCTGAACAACACGTTTATCTATCCAGTAAAGCTTGTGTTAATGCGAGGTAAGAGTTTGGCAAATTCAACTCTAATGGAGCATAAAAGTGCTTTTGCTTGAAAGTGAGATCATTTTTAAAAATTCAAAGCATGATCACTTTTCCCTTTTTTTGCAGGAACAATCTGATACAAGCAGCAAAGCTTAAATAAACTAGAAACATTTCAAATGATCCATAAAGGATTAATAAGCACTGCAGGAAGTCCTATAGGCTCAGCGTATACATTTTCCATCTTTTTCTCCTGCGACAGGCATGACGTGAAATTCTAAACAGAACTCAAGTTTCAAAGTCACTGAATGTGAAGGTCTGCAGCTTTGATACCAGGGTAGAGTGGGGTCACCATCTTGGAATATTTAATTTAAATAGATAACAAAAATATTGATTTTATTAGCATAATAAAGCCCCCAAATTATGGCCCTTCACAAAATTCTTTTTCTACTCACAAATAGACGAATGGACAAAAGCAAGGCAAAAGGGGTAGTAGTAAGCTACAGGCCACTAATATAACAAGAACAAAATGACAGCTATTATTTTGGCAGAGATAATCTATGCTGAAACACAAAACACACACGCACACAATTTCTTTCAATACAATTTTCTTGTCTTCCCACTGACTTCTATGATTACCACAGAAAGCAGGGTTCTAAACACATTTCTCAATTGAATCTTCAATCAATAACAGTAAAAATTTGAGAAGGGAGATATGGGAAAACATATTATAGCATTAGTACGTGTTTGCAAAACAGACTGAACTTCCCAATATGCATAAAAGTTGAAGGCGAAAAAATAAAATAAAAATATATCAGTAACAATGTACCCTATACTTTTACTTCACTGAAATTAGCAAAAAAAAGCTGAAACTCCAAAATTCAATCAGTAGCACAAATCACCTCAAAACTGGTCCAGTGATCAAATTGTGTATTTACACTTTTTTTTTTTGCTTGTACCACAGCAAAAATAAGTACCACACTTTTAAATTAAGGAATACTTCTCATTATCAAAATTATCAGAAAACCTTCAGATATTCATAAGTACTTTTGAAACAGTGGAAAAGGGTGATAATTTATAGAATTTACAGGAAGTAATAAAACTTATCTAAGTGGAATCTATGTACTGGTATAAGTAGCATGGTATAAAACAAATGTTGGAAAATTAAGAATGAGATCCCTGCAGAAATCCAAAATAACAAAACTTCTGAGGGAGGTCAGCTTGACCGAAACAGGCTCAATTTGCCAGCAAGAATCCAGACTAACTCTAACACTGACATAGGAGAAACGACAAATAATTCATATCAGAATTGAGAGTTCCTCATGTTGAAAGATGGAAAAGTTTAGCCTCTGCTTAGCTTATAAGGTTGTTTACCACCCAGGCTTTCTGTTCAGAGCCAAAACAATCAACAGTAGAAACTGTTTAGGTGACAGTTACATACAAATTGGAATAACTTCTTGCGGGAGTTGAAAATAGAAAAGATTCAGAAATGCAACAGACAAATAGAAAGTCATAAAAGAGCATAAATATAAAAAACCAGCACAGATAATACTGGCCATATTGGGGAGGGGAAGATGGAGAAGAGATGTGAGAATGATAAACGTTAGCTCACAGTAAGAGACTGATGCTGAAAGGCAAAAATTATGCTAAAATAATACATTAATCAAAAGGAAAAGTGAATGAAAAGAAAAAAGCAGAGGGGAAAAAACTGAACAAAGGACTAAAAGAAATCATTTGCCTGTATAAAGGCAGCAGAGAGGCCTTGCTTGAAATGGTGTCTACAATTCTGGGCACGTTACTAAAACCAGACAGAAGAAACCAGTGTAAAGAAGAGCAACAAAACCAGCTCTACAAATAAAAAAAGTATGATAGAGTAAATTTTTCTGTGGTTATAAACATAACAGACACAGTGAAATAACACCATTTTCTGCTAACATTTGAAAATAAGGAAGAGCAGCTTGAGAGGAACAACAAGCATGGCACAAAGAGTATCACAAAAAAAGGCAAATTTTGACTAATGGAAAGATTTTTATTACAAATTCTCAGGATTAACAGAATAATAGAAGATTAATATCAGAAACTGAGAAATGTTTAATACAGTAGCTGCCCTATGTCCGATCATGTGCAGCGTAAAAAGAATCTACAAGCAATTTTCTACTTGAATATTGAGAAAACAGAAGATGAAAAGGATTTTGATAAATAGTTATGGCCTTTGTGTACCCATGAAAATCATGGCTCACCTAAGAGAACATCAGCGCTTGCTGATATTTACCCACCACTATCCTGGCAAAAGAGGAAGAAAAGGAGTGCAAAAGACAGTCCATGAAAAGAGAAGTTGACAAAAGAAAGCCTACAAATGTGAACAATACAGTATACAGATGATGAACTTGTTGTTTTGTTTACTTTTCTTTGCAATTCAAAATAGAATTGCAGTGAAGCTGAAAAGATGACAAAACCACAGCAGTGAAAAACAGAAATATTTTCAACTCTCTCAAATAGCCTTTGGAACTCCTTGACATGAAGTGCCAGACAGAAGCTGTATCTGCAGAGACTCACACAGTCATACAGACGAAAACATTCCAGCTTTATCAGAAAAGTCATCTGCTAACTAGGCAGCTGCATCTCTTATCAAAAGTTTTATTGGAAAAGTTGTCTTGGAGGAAGTTCTTCAATCATTAAGCATCCAGCTAATGTTAGAGACCAATACTACACTGAGCAAATCCCTTCATTAAATAAATCTCCTGGTTTAGTATTTAGCCAGTCTATGTCATTGGCCTGCAATGACCTAACAAACACAAAAAATGCACCATTTTCTCAGTATTTAAACCAAATTTGAATACTTTATTTCTCATGATCTTCAAACTTGTTTCATTTTCAAAATACATTCATTTAGGATTGTGGCAGTGCTACAGAAAGCAAGGACTACTGCTGAAAGAAAGCTTTGGCTGCTGCACAGTTTGCAACAGGAGAGAACTGTACTTGCAACACCAGAGGAAAATGTCAGGCAAAGCTATGAAATCTGTTAGAGGTATGTTTTTCTATGTTTGTTTGGTTTCACCATTCCTGTCCAAATTAACTGCTCATTCAACCTTACAATCCAGTATTATAATATATAAAGAAAATGAATTTTTATTTGCGTGGTTTAATTTAATTTAATAATGGAACCTCATGTTTCCCATTTCAACCTTCTTTCTCTCCTTTCCTGCAAATAATTCTGTCTTACAGCCACATGACAAATATTTACAATTAACCAAAAGAAAGGTAAGTTTAAAAGGTACGCGGATGAGGGTAAAGGAAAGAGCAACAGAATTCAGACAGGATAGACTGAATACCTTAAAAAAAACCCCAACTGCTTCAAAGGATAACAATGACTCACAAAAATAGCTCATCATCACATAGGATGAGACAGAAACAGCTTCTAGGACTACCTTATGAGGAAACAAGTTATCTGTAAATTAATTTATTCATTTATTTAAAAGGAATGAATGATAATGCATTCCTTTGATTTTCACTGTGTAACTTTCACACGTAACTGTAGAATGTACTTTTATTTTTCAGAAAAGTATCCTTCTCACTACTCAGATAAAATTAATAAGCAATTACAGAGGTGAGGTGTTTTATCTTTTTCAACAGTTGACCAATCTGGCTGTTTCATATAACTAAAAATGCAAAGCTGTTAGGTGTTCAAAGCAGAAATGTGTTTCGCCAAAGGCATTATTAACAATTAATAATCATTACAGAGTGCCTTGTTTACCTGACCTTGTGTAAATTCAGCAGCCTTGTAATTAGACCCATATTTTGCATATTTGTATATTTCCATGCATAGAATTTGACTCACTCATCCATTAAAATTTGCTTGACAGACATAGATGGATAACCAGGGTACAATTTGTATTTACTGGATTATAGAAAATTGGCCAAACAACATGTGAAGTTCAATAAAAGCATATTCTTGTCTTTCTCTTGTGATAAATTTAAAAGCAATAAAATATCTGAGGCTGGCCCCAAGGTTCTCTGAAGTAGCAGAATTTCATAATCTGATAGTTTTAATACAGCTTTGCTCTAAAAAAGGATGTTGGGTTAAAAAACAGAACTAAGAAGAAACAACATTAGGCCTACAACTTCCTATAGGCAATGCAACAAAGAATGCTTCAGCAGAAAGACCTCCTATAAAAGTTAACATATTTCTCCCATTTAATGACTTTCCAGTAACTTTCTAAGCAGCTGGAAGAATTATCTCACTACTCTCCTGTTCAGAAAAAATCTTAAAATTTATAGTTTTTTAAAGCATTAACCACAATAATTAAATACTTCTATTAGATGTGCTTACATGTTTTAGAATAACAGAAAGGTATGGAAGAGCTCAACTGAGCAGTCAGTATGGAAAGCAACAATACGGAACAGAATGGGGAATGAAGGAATTTGTTTACCTCTGTGTGTGTGTGCTGGTATCCCATAAGGTCAGACAACCTTGTCCAGCAAGACATTTTACAGATTTCTTGTGAAGAAAATTACTTGTCCAAAAAGTCAAATTAGATGTACCCATTAATATGTAACACTTAGATTTTTTAAACAACTTTTATAATCCAAAGGGAATCTTTCCTAAGAGTTCCAAAACACTTAAGGGACATAAAAAGCAGAACTCCTTTGGTAGTGCCTATTCAGGCACAGCTGGAATGTCCTAATAACAACTAATGAAGTCTGCTAGAATTAATCTGAAGAAACCACCAAGACGGTGAGAGAGGTACATCCCTGATAAGTGTTCAAGGCTGGCTGGATGGGGCCCTGAGCAACCTCATCTAGTGGGTGACATCTCATTCCATGGCAGGAGGGCTGGAACTGGATGATCTTTGGTCCCTTCCAACCCAAGCCTTTCAATGATTCCATGAGCCTGCATTTCTTTCATGAACTTATTTATTTTAAGGATGTTGTGCTGCCTCTGAAGGTCCTTCCTATCGAAACACAGTTTTCAACAGTTTCCTAAGTCTGTGTCATGTCTGATCTGTTACAGATAGTTCAGTGACTCACCACAAGGAGAAGGCTGGAAACCTTGCAGCTAAAGAGTTACCTACAATTAAAAGTAGGGTGAAAAGAATGGGAAGGAAAGAGATGGCATCTGTCTAGACGCCTTTTGTCTTTAAAAAACCAAAACTGGCCAGTAATCACATTGACCCCATCAATATAGGAGACTAAGCCCCAGTTATGATGTTGGTTTCTCACGCACAGATCTGTGTCTGGAAAGACTCAGTTTAATTTATATAGAAACAAAATGTACTTCTCATTATGAAAGCTTGTAATCATTCCCTAGATAATTTTTCTTATTTTCACTACAGTGTCAGATGCTCCTCAAACAGGTATTTGCTACTCAAGCCTTTTTCTGAATGACATCTGATTGCTGGGTGGCACATTGCCACAAGCCTCATGAAGCCCCTCAGAAATGGACACAGGACAAACACTGAAAATACGACTTTGGAGAAATCCCTGACCATTTCTTAGCAGATAATACAGCCTTATTTCCTAAGTCTTAGGGGGCCTGACTCACTCTTGTTGGGAAGCCTCCAAAGACAAACCAGTATACACAGAATTTAAATTAAATTATGAATTCTCTACAAGGTATTTCCGTACCTTTTACTTAGGGGGTTGGGGAGGGAGAAAGGATGTTAGATCCTAAAGCCACCTTATGTGTAATCATACACAAAACTCTCTCAAGGATCATATCACAGTTCAGTTTACTTCTGCTACTTAACTGATGGGGTTAAAAAAAGAAAAAACAAAATTCTAACAAGGTGATCCCCAAAAGATGCCCCATTAAAGGAACAACTCAGTACAAATGGTGATCTCTTATCACAGGAAGAAAAAGAAACACAAAAAGCAGTAGGAGGAAGGGGGGATTTGATTAATTGCTTCCTTCAAGAAAGCATAAAAACCACATGCAAATACTACAGAATGGTGTGAGAAAGCATCATCAACACTGCATGAAGTACTGGAATACTATCTAATATTTCTAAATAGTTGTATTAATCTCAACGACATTATTCATACTCAGATAGATAGATGGATGCACAGGTAGATCCACATAAAGAGAATTTCTACCAAATTCAAATTCTACATTCAATCTTTGTGCCTGATAGGTGGTCAGTAACGGGTAGCTTTGTAGCTGCTAGCTCTACTGCAAGATCATCCAGCATGGATTGCCCCAGGATGAAAAAAAATATATTATCCAGTAAAAATTATTACAGCAATTACAAACTTATTGCAGAAATCTAACATATTATTCTGCAACAGAACCCAGCAGATGCCATTTTGTGCCTCTGTATTTTGGGGGGCCAGGGGGTTCTGTTTTTAAACAGTTCTGGCCCCTTTGTAGTATAGTCAAATGTTGCTTTGGATATTAAATTGAGAATTTATCTTAAATGGAAACAAACAACTTCGCTAAAAATTAGACATTTATGACTTGCAAATTACAGATACTAATTATTTTCAGTATATACAATTATGATATTCTCAAGAGGTATTAATTTTGGGACAGATGTGCTTTCATCATGTAATTTGGAAATTAAGTTACACACTCACGTATGGGAACTCAGAAGTCTGAATTTGTGTGAAGACAGGATTGATAGAAAGGAATTTTGTCTTGCTAATTTTCTCTCTCTCCCCACCCCCCACCTCTTTCTCTCTCTGATGAGAGTGAGTGTGGCCAGCAATCCTCACAGCTGGGTTGCCTTGCACTCAAAGGAATGGGGGCTGACTGCAGAGTTGATGAGGATACACCTCCACTTGACTCCACCTCCTGTTTTGTCCTTTCAGATAATTCTTCCAAATCCAGTAAATTCTAGAAATTTTAACAATTAAAACATACCAACTATAAAATATGCACAATGTTAAATACTTCACATTCAAGTCAGAGTGCAGAAATTAAGTGTAGCTAATGCAAACATCTTAAGGAAGACATTATAAATACACATAATCCAAAATGAAAGTATTAATAAAGGAACTTCCATCAAATGAAGGTAAAAGGAATAATATTGTTAGGTTGACCACATTTTCATTAGGAAAGGACAGCTTATTATCACAAAAATGCTCTACAACATGCGCATGTATATAATCTTCTAAGACAGGTGGTTATAAATGATAAATGAAAAAAGAATACAAGAAAAATGCCAGCTACAGCAATGTCTGGGATGATACTGCTGCAGAGTAGATGTATTAATTAGATAAATCCATTTGGGAGTTCATACTTTCTTATCATTCATGTTTGACCTGGAGACACCACTACAGAAAGGGAAAAGACAAGACAAAGAAGTGTTGTTTTCTGGTCCAGCATAAAAAACAAACCAAGCTTCAAACAGCAACGTTTGGTTTGTACTGTTCCATAGGAGGTGGAAGACACACATGCAAGGCATTCTGAGTATCTGCTACAATTCTGAAACTGAGATTCTTATTTTTAGATGCAATCATTTCAGCCACTGCATAAACATTCCTATCTGGAGACCTTTACTGATAGTCATGGATTTGTGATGTCTCTTGCAGATGCCACTTACAAAGCTAATGACTTTGCTCAGGAAAAAAGGAAAACATCTACTTGTCAAATTCTGCAGAGCCTTAATTTTCACGTAGAAATTTAGCACACCTTTAGAAGACTTCAGAAACGTTTCGCTGGTACATTTATGGATTCAAAGCCCAACACACTCACCCCTAGACTGGAGATAGCTGGATACCTGAAAGTCTTCATACAGAGGAAAGTGAACAAGACTGTCATTAAGCTGCTCTAAGACTTTCAGCAGGACTACAGACTTTTTTTTTTGTCTTGTGTTATATAGGATGCTGCAGCTGCAGGCAGACTGAAGACACAATAATCTTAAGCGTGGCATGGAAATAAGAGAGGGGAGGTTCATCTGTAGAAACAAAAAGGCCTTTAAAACTGTGTGCCATCACAGAATGCACAGGACTAAAGCACAAGCAGAGCTGCCCCTTCACCAGGCTCAGTTTACAAAAGAAACAAACAGTGCAAAAACCCCATGTTTGATTGGATAAAAGTAGTAGATTAACTAATGATCAGTAAAATGTAGAAGTAAAGCCCATCAGTGGATGCCATCATATGAAATGATCATATGATACATTTCATATGATGAAATGTAATCTGAAGCCCAATCTAGCCAACCTGACTGATAAGCTTCCAGAATTCTTCAGAGACCAGCACAATGCATGCTACATATGGGCCAACAACTGTTTTGAAGCACAGTTTTACTATCTGACTACACATATTGGAATAAGGTTCTGCACTCAAACCACACTATCTCCCAAAGCAGGCATACAAAGCAGTTATTTCCTTAATGCCTGGGCATTAAAAAACATACTCCACTTGTACATATCCTCTGCAGGAAACACTGATACTCTGCAGAAAACAGACCCTGTGCAGCTTGATTTGACTTCTGAACAAGACATTGAAGCAAATCCAAAACACTTCTATGAAGCCATGTCTAACGTAACAGTATTTGCCATTTCTACCTGCAGATGGGAACAGTCTCAATTAAGACCAAATAACATCTCATTTTAATCTCAGATGATCCAAAACTTTACTGGCTCTTAAAACTATTCCTTTCAAACAAACCTGTAAAACTACAGGTTCCACCATATCTGTGATATCTTACAGAAAATAAATTTTCTGTAAGATATCACAGAATATATTATATTCTACAATTATTNCCTGTAAAACTACAGGTTCCACCAGTCAGGAAGAGGAACAAATGTCAACTCTTAACACAGCACAGGCTGCTAAAATTGACCAGGTGTTTCCTAGGATACAGGATATCTTACAGAAAATTTGTTGCATTATAACTGGTACTGCTTCTCTTGGCCACCATAAATGAAAAATTAGTAATTCCCCAGAAGTCTCACCCAGCTCAAGGGTCACCTTCCCCCTCCCATAGTACATGAATGAGCACATGAAGGCAGAAGAGTTTAGCTAAATGGTGCTGCCCAGATTCATTGCTCAGAGGTTTTTTCACACATATGAATTTAATTCCAAGAACCAAGCTGAAAGGTCTGAAGTAGTCCCCACTTGATGAGTTCAATTCTGAAATATTGACGTACTCACCCATTTTTCCCTCACTGCACCAAATACTGAACATCAACAAGAACTAAACAACTGCTTAGATGAAGTCAAATGAAAGTTTTTTAAATTATCTTCTAACTAAAAAGCTTCCTTATGACAAGATTTTGAATACTGAAATAACTTCTGTTGAGGAACACCTTATTTAATTTTTCTAAAGAGCATTTTATCAAGAAATAGAAGAGTGAGTGAACATTGCTATAATTATTTTTGGCAACGGTAACTGCTTGAAACCAGAAAAAATGAAAATAATTCTTTTAACATCTAAGAGCAGGAGAAAAATAAACACCTGCAAAAGCCATTCCCAATATGCCAAAAGGAAAAGCATTTTAGGGCAAACATAGATGAAGTTTTTCATGTATGCCCTCCATTGCCTCCAAACCCCATGATTTTCTTATTCAATTATCTTTAGGAATGTAGGCTATGAAAGACAGCATCAAACAAAACTGTTTACAAAAAGAAGGTGACTGAATGAAAAACATTTTAGTTTCTCAAATACCGTAAATTTTATTTTAAGCTTACTTTTGAAGCTGAGGGAAAAAAGCATGATAAAGACTGAGAAACTTCAGGATAGGTAAGATAGATTTACTTAGTTATTACAAAACAATCCATATTTTTTCCTTTCCTTGCCCATTCAATTCTGAATTACCACAGATGGTGCCACTTTAGGTTTTGGGTGGTTTAAAAAGGGCTTAAAGCAAGTAATTTTCACTTTCTATAATCATCATTGGACCATGGATCTCCATATCAACAGTGATTTCTAAGAAAACATTTCTTAGAAATGAAAGCACATCACTTTTAGGTCATGGACATCAAGCAAACTCATTCTTACGGAAGGAACAATGTCCAGAGAAAACCAGATTTTAACTCTGGTTGTCCTTATGGATGCAAGGTGCTGGGGCACTGTAAGAATTCCTGGTTACACACACACCAACAGCATTAAGCATTCAAACCCAACAGAACTTGTGCACTTGTGTTATCTCCTAGCAAGCTGCCTCTATTAAAAGTTCTGTAGACTAACACAGACTCAACCTGGTTTGGTATTTCAGTAATTGGTTGGTCCACGTTACTATAGTATAAGGCATTAACTACATCAGAATTCCATGAGAACTGGTGGTTTTAAGACGTACTTTATTCCTTATTTAGATTACCTGGACTTTTCCTTCTTGTAATGTCTCTAATTATAGACTAGTGGGATAATTTTCCATCAAACTTTAAATTGAACATAAAAACCTAAAATAATTTAAAACGTCTCTCTAAAACTCCTGTAAAAAGAAGAAAGATGAACAACGATCTGCTCAAGACCAGTGATTTTTTATAAACCCTCTTGTGATTCATCATTTGTTATTAAAATAGACTCAAAAGCAGCAAATCCTCCAAATCCATATAGTATCAGTAGCATTTCTGTCAGTCCAAGGTATCTAAAGGAGGACACACGTGCTCACTCTCAAGCACCACCAGTAATGCCATTGTGGCACATCTCTCCACAGGATGCACAGATCTGCCCGAGATTTTAAATTCTTGGCTAGAGAATCTCATAACAAATGCTGCAACTGGTACACCAAAGCTACACACTTTGTAGTCAGTTTAAAGCCAGATCAGATACACTGAGCAATAACTGCATCCCTCTACTGCAGCACAAACCTGCTCTCCAAGTGTTGCTGAAATTCATCATTGCTTTGACCGGGGCAACAGATCAGTTCCAACAGAGTACCTTCAAAGACTGTGCTTTCTGTAATCCTCTGAAGATAGCAACATCTTGTTATTAGATGAGTGATTCAATCACCTAGGTAAACATTACACACTTGGTGGCAATCATAACCACGACCATATTTACCTCTGGGCACACTTCCTGTAACACGGTGTTCACAATAGTGCCATTTATAAGCCTAAGCAGACAAATTATTGTGATAATAAGTCCTTACATTCCTGCATTCTACCTACAGAGGAAATTACAAAGTTAGTTTTACTCCGTTGAAGCAATCCACATTTCTTAGAACCTGATCCATGCGGTGGCCAGCCTGGGGAGCCTTTTCTACAAAGAGCTGACAGAGATCTCTAGTGTCATTAAGCCTTCTCTGGCAAGGTACCAGACTGGGGACTAAGTACAGATGCTGCTTCTTTGCTTATGTTAACTCATTCTCAGTGGCTAAAATTTGGAGTGGAGTATGACCCTATTCATACTCAGCCTCTCTCAAGCACCAGCGAGATGGATGCATGTCCATCATGGCTGGTAAAATCCAGTGGGGAGAGTTAAACCCTTTGTAAAGACACATCGATCATTACTTTGAAACACTTCACTAAAAATCGTATTGATGCTGGAAGTCTGAACCAAACAATTCCTTTACAGGGCAGATCATGGAGAAGTTGCAGTAATAGTGAATCGATTCCAGTTAACGGACTCAATGAGTGCTGTGACAAATAACTGCTTACTCATCCCCAAAATGCACTGCACACCATGACCAAAAGGGCTATCTTTTATTATTCAATAAACATTAATTATGACAGATGTCGTACACTTTCATATGGTAGAATACTGACTGCCCAGTTCAATTACCAAGGTATTTCTAACTTCTTCCTGGTTAACCAAAACTTGATTCCAAACAAAACTCATCTGTCATCCTCAATCAAAGGAGAGGATCACAAAATACTACTGTGGAGGGGAGGAAGAAATTCTTGATAATCTGGTGGCAACCTCCCTTCTCTCTCTCAGGTTCCCAGTAAATTGTGAATGGAATCACATTAATATTTTATCTCTCATTCCAATCGCTCTCTATTCTGCCTTGACCTGGAAGCTTTCAGTACTAAAAATAAACATCTCTGTTTCTGTATGTATAAACCAAAATGACAGTGATACAAGTTGGAAAAGACTCAGAAACCTATTTCCATACATACAGAAAGGGCTGAAAATAATCACTGGAGTTAATCTGAAGGTAGAGTCTAGCTATCTGATTCTGCCTACTACATCAGCTGGTGTCACAATTCTGGCCCTAATCTCTCCTCATCACATGCCCATATAATTCTAGTACTATTAGCACAGCAATAAATAAAGTATTGTACTATTACCACTACAAGACACCTTTCCCTCACACCAAAGAGATTTCTTACCCCTACCCATCCACCAAACAAAAACACTTTCAATGCATGACTCTTGTGAGAACATGATTACAGAAGTCATTACCATTATCTACAATCATATTTTCACCTGTTCATGTGGTGTACACCTGTGGGTTTTTGGCAATACACCTCACTGAGGTGTGGGAAACTTTGGGTTCAGAACGAGCCCTGTCATCTTTCTTCTCTTAAGCAAATATGCCACACAATCCCAAAACCTGTGTGAATGCCATGGCCTCTTATAACGTTATCTTATTTATAAATATTTTACCTTTTTAAGTGCACAAAATACTAATGCAAATCCCTTGAACATATATACAAGAGTCAGAACAGCAATATATATATATAAAAAGTAATTCAAAGATCTTGAAGATGCTTTTATACTGCGACCTAATGTGCAAGCAGTAGAACACCCCACCACAGGTAAGAAATGAGAAATTTTGAGGGCTATTGAACACTGAATTTTCACAGCTGAACAGTATAAAGTTATTTAGCAGTGTTCAATAGCCTTCAAACTCACTTCTGCCTGTGGGTTACAGTGCTCCAGTAGAAAAAGACTGTGAAACAAAAACAGTACAATACAGGTTGGACCAAGATTTTTTCAGTATTTTTTTAAAACCCTCTTAAAGTTTACATAATTTTATGTGTTTTGAAAAACACACAGAGTTCTACAGATGCCACACACTATTAATCAGACAGCAGAGAAAGAGCATCTATATAAAAGCAGATTTTAGCCTATAAAGATACTGCTAACAATACTACAGGTGTATGTGTTATTTAAAAAAAAAAAAAAGATTAAAAACTTGCTGCTTCAGGGAAACCAGCTTCCAAGTACAACCAGTTCTGTATGAATTTTGCTACTGCTCAAATGATTTATGGAAGATATTGGGGGAAGATATTATGGAAGATATTCAATTCTTTTTAGCTGGCAAAACTAACACCTCAACAGCTGGGTAAGATATGGGATTCATTTTATTGTCATGAATATTGACTTTTACAGGGCTTTTGAAAAGGGGATCTAAGAGTTGGCATTTGTTTACTAAGTGTTCAAAAATGGGCATTTGAATATTCCAGTGGGAAACACAAAACAGGTTCCAACGTAATAATTAGATCCACTTACTAGAAATGAAATTACACCCTGCTTAAGCAAAAGAGTTGGTCAGTTTTTCCATTTATGCTTGCATATTTCAGCTTTTACCCATTCCCCTAGCATGGATGTTTCATTGATGGCTAAGGGTAACACTTCAAAAATGAACTAGCTAAACAAACTTCCCAGCAGCACTTGACAGAGCTACACCTATTCTTCCCCATTTCCAAAGCAGTACAGAATTAATTACCAGTTCTATGGATCTATTGTAAGTATAATAGACTAAAGAGCTATCACAGACACATTTATTGTAAAAGCACAATCCCAAGAGTGTCTAGTAGAGGGCCAAAACGATTAACACAAATGCTTTGTCAGATCAAAGATAAAACCTGCACCGCCCAATTGAGGAATGAATTAGAACAGTGGGTTATCTTTCAAATTAACCAGGGCAGTTAGTGAGGAAAATTTCATGAAAGTGTAATTCTTAGCCTTTGTGAATCCACACAGCAGGCATTCTGCCAGCTGACAAGATGATGAAATTTTCATGCTTAAAAAAGCCCTCTTCATTTCCCAATTTAGATTAGCTAGCGTTTCTCTCTCTTTTCATCTATTTGCTCTTCTGAAGCAGAATTAAAGAAAAAAAAAAAGCACACAACAGGATCAATCTCTCATAGAATAAATGCATTTCTGAGAAGAAATAAAATCTTTCTATGTCGTTTAAAAATATATTTACATTTAAGAGTAAGATTATCAAAATTGATACTGTTAATACTATTAAGAGATCTGTAAATACTGGAGCAATAGTAGATATGTTTCAGAAATCAAATATAAAACATTTCAATATTTCATGGCAAAAAATGATTGCAGAAGCAGATAATTTCATATAAAGGCGAGTAATTTACAAAAACAATGGGATTGTAGCAGGCTCACAAAATTCTATTTATGCACTTACATTTGCATCTTTTTAAAGGAATGTTGCATATCATGGTTGTATTTTTTCATTTAACACAGTTTCATGTGCCAAAAAGGGCAAGTAGATTTTCTACTTTTAGATTTTATGGCACTCCTCCCTGCCCCTAAATTTATACAACCACATATAAAAGCATTTCAATAGTCTAAAGGAAAAAACAAGCAATATCTTGAACAGTTAAACACGTCAAAAAAAAAATCTGATTCAAAGCTCACTGGAAAAAGAAGTACACTTTTTCATCTCAGTGAGCTGTGGATCAGGCTGAAAGGCTCCTGATAGGGCTGTCTTCATAAAAGGTAGCTCATTATTTGCAGGTTAAAAAACACATTTTTGCATTTTATGTTTTGTATTATGTGCCATTTGAAGAACATATAAACAAAATAATATCTAAAAAAATTAAAAATTGAGTGACAATATATTTGACCCTTACAAATTGGTATTTCTGTGCCTTTCAGATGCAATTACTACAGTAGGAGATTGTTTAATAAGAGGCTGAAAGTTTCATTAAATGTTTTGTTCAGACAGTTCTGTGCCATAATACTTCTGGGTGTGTCTTTATAGCTTATAGGATTATATATATTAGTGCAAACACCCATTTGATGAATTTCAACTCCAGCTGTTATATAGCCACTACAAGTACTCGATGAAAGGAATAAACTAAAAGTCTCCACATCTGATTTTCTAGGAGCTATCAAGACAAAAATTTACTTGCCCAACTCCATGAAAAGCCCTTTTGCAAAAAGAAAATTAATGTACAATCTGGAACTAAATCTCACATTTCCAGAGTCTGAATGTATTCCACATCCAAAAACTACTTTTAAACCTTATTACAGCTAACCAGTTTAAAAGCAAATTCTCACTACTAAAAAAAATTTGAGGCTTTTACTTACATGGACAAGTAATTTTCTTTTTAATTATCTTAATTATCCAATATACCATGTAGCAAGATACCTTATAGATTTATGTAAGCAAATGACAATGTTCAATATTCAAACATTACAGTTTGGTTCATAGCTTAGTCTTAAAAGAAGACAAAACAACCAACTAAAAAACAGAACAGCGCAAAACGTTACATCACTTTTTGTTCTTATCAGCAGTAAGAATTTCTCCTGCCCTTAAAGGTATCTTTCTTCATACAAGTTTACTATTGCATATCCTCTGCACACGGTTTCAAACACTTTATATGCCTAAAATTATTTAGCACACGGCACTGTATTATCATTATGCACGTACATTAAATCTAAAAACCAATTTTCATACAAAAAGAATCAGTGTAAATATATTACTTAGACCCCTTATTTAATAACACTTTAATATAATGATAATTTTGCAGATAGTTGGACTTTGCAATAAAGTAACATGAGATCTCACATTTTGGTGACTTCACTTGTCCAAGTCATCCTTAACTTCAATGGAAAGGAACAATTTATCTCTACCTTGGGAAATAATGCTTAAACTCAAATAGCCTTAGAAAGTTTTGTGCTCCTTTTGATGCAAAGATCTTCCAAAGAAGTATTTTTACCTTCAGAAATTATTATGCTTTCAGAAGAGTGTTTAGAAAACATTCACCTATAATTGCAATAAGAACTAGTACAGAAGAAAGATAACATAAAACGTACACTTTAATACACTTAAACTTAGTATTAAACCACAGTAATAATTCTTAGTATTTTAGCTGCTGTTTGCAAAAGAATTCTGTAATACTTAAGAAAACATACAACAAATTAGGTACATCATTCAAATTTGGTACAGGCCAAATTTTCAAAAACTATTTACTTTTTTGGGTGTATCAAAAGTTATGAGCACACAAATGTTATGAACATCTTCAAAATTTATGTCCATCCTGCAGCTGTGGAAGCAGGCAATGTTGGACAACAAAAACAAGCAAGCAGGCAATAACATGACATGCTCTATGAAAATTTGACCAAAATAGCAGGATGCCAATTCACAAAATATAATGCATCTAGCATATTAGAAATACAAAATGCATTGATGTAAGTTAAAAAGCATGGTGGGTTTTGTCCTAACGTTGGACAGTGAGAAGATAGGAATTTTAAATACTACACCTTTTTTGCCCACAATGCCATACAAAGCCAACCACTACCACTGGCACTTTGGATTTCTTGCACTACCCCTCAAAAAAAGAGAATTATATCAATTTAATTAACTACCCATCTTTCTCCTCATTTTTTCCCTTCCCAATCATTATTAAGAAAGATTCATAGTATTTCCCTTTCTACAGTCCTTCAAAGAATTTTTACAGAGCTATATTCAGGTTTCCTTTTCACAATGTAAGACAATATATATCAATTTGAGTTGAAGAAAGAGAATTTCAACTACATGAGGAACTGATATCTACATATTTGATAGGCTTCACAGATTTTTTGTAAAAGCATTGAGATAATGCACTCTGGCTAAAAATCTGGAAAACAGAGAGCTACTACATCTGTAATAATGCTGACACACACAGCTACAAAAATGTAAATATATCTAACTATCTTGAGGTTGAACTGAGAAAACAAACATTCTAAATTGATTTTTTAATTCACTGATTGTTTTATTTTCAGAAAGTTGGGGGTTGATGCTGCATGCTACTACCTTACACTATACAAAAAAAAGGGTAACATGACACTCACAAAAAACCCACCACTACTTGAAAAACTCATTTCATACAACAGATTATTTTCTGCATACTTACACTGTAGTATTTTCTGACATAGCGTCTAATATCCAACAGTAACTTGTTGTTCATTTGAACCACGTAGTTGAGAGGAGGCTCTTCACATTCTGTCTTGCTGCACCTTTGCAAGCTGGGTTCAATAAATCGCCCCTGCAAATAGAAGTGTAAAAACAACATCATTATGACAGATGATGGAATCAGAAGTTACCACGGGAGTTTAGACATAATACATATATTTTTAGAAGTAACAGTCTTAAAGGGCCCATAATATCTGGGCCTTCTTTCTTCCCATCATGGTTGGCCACACCCATATGGGAAAACTGCAGGGCAGAGATATCTTCATTCTTTTCTTAAGGAAAGCTCTTTTAGAGAACACACCACTAAGTTAATAATTCAAAAAGAGATGTTGAGTAAAAAAAAAAAATCATCTGTGGACAAATCATGCTCCCCCAACTCCACCCAAAAAAACTAGGTTTATTGTTTTATCAGAGACAAACTTGAGCCTCAGTCCAATGATCAGAACTTTGAAATCAACCCTATAGATACTAATTATGAAGTTACCAACAGGGCTGTAGAGACAAACTGCATAAAGGAAAATCACCTTATCATCTTTTACTTTCTCCAAGTTCAAAGAACAGCTCTTACAGTTTTGCACCATCTCATTCCCCTATTTTTAAAACCTTCTGAACACCTGACATTAAAATTTCAGGACCTGGAAGTGTTGTGTGAACAGCTAAAATTAAGTTTGTAGTATTCTCACTAATATAACACCAGTCTGGTAGGCTGGACAGTCATACAGTTTTCAGAAAACTTTCTTGCAAGGTAAGACTTAGCTGTTGTGAGCCATCTTGGCTAAACCCCCACTCACAAGGCTAATTAATTCCAGGTGAAATAGAGGGGACTTTTGGCTTGGTTTCAGGATTTCTTCTGTGGTTTGGAGGTGGGGATATATTTTTTTAAGGAGTTTGACATCCACTCCTCTCCAGTTAGCCCATCTGCAACTTGTCAAGTCTACATGCAATTAACTGTCTTATTTACAGCTGCAATGAAAAAAAGTCAAGGATTCACAAAGTATCACTCGATTTGTGTGTCTTTTCCTCTTACATGCTTCCAAAGACCGCTTTATTTTGATTCAAAAAATGCAAAACATCTGCTGTTTGTCCAAATTAACTTAAAATAATTACTTTTAATTTAGATAAAAGATTTATTTGCTTTCAGTTTCAAGGTTTTCACTACTCTGAAGCTCACTAATTTGCCGATGACTAATACATACATAACATGCTGTAGAGTTAAATACTTGGCCCCACTTCAAGTTGTGATCCAAGGTCAGAGATACATTTTTGGCAGAACTTCTCAACAAGAATGTACCCCTATGACTTTTTATTCAATTCACAGAGACAGAAGGAGAGATAAGACAGAAAAACCTTACTCTCAAGAAGGGAGGTGGGATGCAGCAAGATAAACACAAGTTTAAAAAGCACTTTGCTCCAATTAATGTGATTTAGGATAAGAAACTGCCACTGCTATATAAAAGTTTTATTAAATACAGAACTAGAAGTTACTAAGGTGTTAAGATAAGGATTCCTTTAAAAAGTAACAGCAACAATCATTCACAACTGTGGGCAAACAGATTAATGAAGCCAGATAATCTCACACGTTCTGCGAGACGACGCAGCTGAAATGCAAAAATGGGAAAAATATTTCAGCACTATCCTATCAGCAATTATCTGCTCCAAAGCTATAAATAGCAGGACTGAAACAATATGGTATCTTCTCCTACATCATTTGAATCCTATCTGAAAAGCTGTTCTCTCTACGAGCATTTTTCTCTCTCACCAATGAACAGAAATGAAACAAACAAAAAAACCAACTAACCGAACCATCAAAGACATTGTCATAAATATTTTCTGTTCCGCATTTGAGGCAGCAAAACTTGAATCTTTCACAATCCCTATATTTCTCCTCATCAGTGAGCTGAGCTGGGCCACCAACCAAGGCATCATTCTCATCTTTATGGTAATGGTGATGGACTCTGAATTGGGAGGGATCCAGTCCTATTAATAAGAAACAAAAATTTCAAAAGACTAAGAGGTCAACCATGCAAGCAGGCTTATTTTTCATATGCTTGGTGAAGCAGACTCAAAAGAAAGTTACAAAATGTAAATTCAGAAGCTGAAAATCTCTCCTTAGCAAAACTTCCTCTACAAAACATAAATACATTCTGCAATTTTTAACCATGAATAAAGGTTCACGAGACATGAAGAAATCATCTTACTTATCTTCTTACGCAAGATTGCTTTATAAATAAAACAAGCACGCTGCATTATCATGGGAGTATGCAAGAGAACATTTTGTTTCTGAGGAAACCACTCCTAACGGATAGCTTTATTGTTATTTCCTTCTTAAGTTACATTGAAAATATTTCAATAAAAATGTGCATCGTTATTAAGAAACAGTCTTTAAATCAAAATGGCACCATTAATACCAAAAACAGGGAATAAAAACCCCATTAAAGAAACACGGGTGCACTGCTATTACCAACTCCTTCAAGTCCGTACACAACTGCCAACTCTGATTTCAATGCCGTGGTCGATTTCATTTTGGCTCAGTGGTTAACAGCATGGAGGTTTCAATCTAATGCAGTGGTTAAAATTCAGCAGCAGCATTTAAAACCGCAGCGCAGGAGACAAAGTGCTTTATTTTTGATTGCCAGAACTCAAGATTTTAAACAAATAAATACACAAAAGAGATCCCAGAAATACTGATTCAACCACAAATAAGTAAATAAGCAAGCAAGCACGAAGTTCACTGTTCTAGGAATAAGACTGCCAAAGTAAACTTAATAAAATCCTCAAGTTCTGTCATCCTTTGTCATGTGCAACATTTTAAAAGTCCATGCATCTCATTTACAGGGGCTTTTTGTTAACTTTAGGAAAAAACGCATGTTCAGAAAAAAAACTTAATCGAATGAGCACGTAGGAGAAAACCTTCAGAAAACTATGGCTCACTTCAGTAGTAAAACAAAAAGATCAGAGAAGCACTTAAAAAAATATTTTTAACAGACATCAGGCCAAGTAACAGATTACCATGTATTAAACCATATCCTGTATAAATTTCAGTTTAAAAAAGTAATAATTCCTACAAGAAATGTAACCAAGATTACAAATAGAAAGCAAAGCTTCACCTTATTATAACTGTACCATGACATTTAAAGACAATGGTTAACTACACAAATACTATTGCATTTATAACAGTCGTGTTATACACACAGATATAGATTGTCTTTACATAAAACATTTTATATGTCTGACTTTAATACCACTATTCTGAATTTTCATGATGCACTCTTAAAACAAATTCAAGCATAAGGAAAAATTCCATTACCAAATAAGTTTATTTGGTTCTTGATAGAATATGGGTTTCGCTAAAATTTATTCCATCTTCCCAATTTTGCCAAAAGAAAAAAATGTCAGTGCAGAAAAGTAACAATTCATCTCCAGGAGGTTTCTAAACTTTTAATATAGTTCTTCACTACTCATTTAAAGAAAAAAAGCAAAAGCAAAATACACTGCTAATAGCATATTTTACACTTTAATACACATGGTATCCCCCAAAAAAGACTGTAGGAGTTTTTTCTGACTTTTTTTTTTTTTAATGGAAGGGTTGGTAATATATATGCAGCACACCGGTAGTTGATAAAAGGTTTAGAAAAGGAACTGGAGTTCAGTATTTAGATTTTGCAAAAAATCAAGAATGCAGTAGGTTGGATCTAAGACAGTAATGGTGAAAACAAAAATTCTCAGTTTACTCTGAATTCAGAAGTGGAATGAAAAAACATCATTCCAACTTCCTTATACAGATACCATTACAGTTCAGCTAGAAATCTTTGGTTGTTTCCCAAAACGCAAACATGGAGCAAAGTAGCTCACTAAAAGATAAAAGGAGACAAATTCTGGTCTTCAGACAACTGCAGCTCTCCAACATTGAGACAAAAACAGTGACCAAGTATTGGTCATTTTATATTAATTTAACAGAAAAAAAAATTGTGAGAATTTAAATCACACCTATCTCTGAACTTTCTTAGCTGTTTTGGCTGGAAAAAAACAACAAAAAAATACTGTGCTGAACCAAGCACATATCTAAGTTTTGGTGTGCAAACAGCCACAGTGAAATAAAAGAGACTACAAATCAGGCTTTGAAAGAACATGCCTACCTTAATTATCTTGTGGAATTGGGAACTATTTTATTTATTATCTCCTTTCAGGAATAGTTAGTTGGTTCAGTTAATCCATATCAGCACCTAACTCGTATCCTCTCAAACCAGGTCTCACTGGTCACATTATTTTACTTAGTACACAAAACAGGGGCTACCTAATTGGGCGGTGAAAAAAAATAATATCTGGCTTTGGTAATTTTTAAATGAATAGGATGAGACTAATCAGTGAACTTTGAACTCTTTTGTTTTTTTACCCTCATGACATCAAGAAAAAATAAAAATCAAAGCGACTTTGACTTACTCTGACAGGGAAAAGTCTTCAGGGCTATCATTAAACTACCTGCACTGCAGGTAAGCTTTATCACCTCTCCAAAACGACAAGGCTGGATGCAGGACAAAGCACTGCAACATTGAAAACGTGCAGTGTGACCAACCTAATTAATACAACTAAGTTCGGGGACTTGCTCCTGAATTATTTCACAGAATTATTAAAACTATTACTAACTGGCAAGCAAAGCGGGTCACTCAAGAACCTGAAAAAACGGCCAGAGATTTTTACCAAACGCAGTATTTTAAAAGCAACATTTCTGCGGATCGCTTGTGCCCTTGCTTCCCCCGCACTCCCGCGGGCACCGGGGCGCCGTGGGAGCGCCGCGGCCGCCGGGCAGCCGAGGGGGGGCCGTTCCTGGGGTCTGTTCCTGGGGGCCGTGCCCAGGGTCTGTTCCTGGGGGCTGTGCCCGGGGGCCGTTCCCGGGATGCGGCATTCCAGCCGCAGGTGCTCGGGGGCCGCGGCAACTCCGCCCGCACCTTTCCCCAGAGACCCCGCGCGGGAGGCCGGGAATCGGCAGCCGGTGCTGCCACCCCGCGGCCGGCGCCGCGCACTGCAGCGGGGTCCGCGGGGCCGCCCGCCCGGCCGGGCTGTTCGTTTGCTCATTCACATCGGTACTGCTTCTTTTATTCATTCATCTTAGCGTTGTCTCTTTTATTCATTCACATTTTCACTCCTTCTTTTATTCATTCCAACGTGCTTTAACGATTCTCAGGTTCTAAGCAGGTCTGGAGCATCTCAGAACACCCAGTCAGACCACAAACAGCAAAGTTCACATGCTGTAGGGTTAGTTATTTTATTGTCATGAAGTTTCGTCACGACTTTAATCTTAATTTTCATCACTGTCCTTTCACTCCACTCCCTAATGTGAGCAAAACAACAAAAAACTCAAAACCTGCTGTAAATTCTGAGTGCCACAAGGAGAGCATCCATCCTGGTTTCTGTCTGGAGAGTCCGTCTGTGCAGCTGCTACACACTTTATATATTAAAGACACCCAAACAATTCTCTAACAATAATTTTTTTTACAAGACAATAAAAAAGCTGATATATTTGGTGCTGGTGCGTTTCCTTACAAGAAGCAGCTAACACACAGAGACTACCTCAAAGCAGGGAGCAGCACTGGGAAGTACTCCTAATGACAAGCCTCATCAGGACCCAGTAATGACTCCCTAAAATCAGACAGCCTTCCTAAGAAATGCCCAATGCCAAGCAATCTGCAGAGCACCAACGTGCACATCCCTCTGTAAGGCAGCACAACACACCTCTTCCAGAACATCGTGACACTGTCTAGGACAGCAGTCATCAACTTCCATCATTTGAAGCAAGTAATACTCTGTACTAACAGCTACAGAAGTCCCATGGTTAAAGAACTCAGCTTCCGTGTCTGCTTATTTCTGACAACACGCAAATAAGATGTAACTTTTCTTTGAGACAAGGAGCAGTACTTAGGTATTAACAAAAAACCTTTATTTGAAATACAGTGAGAGAATTGCTGTGCCATACAGTTCTACTAGTTTAAAAGCTAGATATCCTAAGGAGGAAGTAAAGTCTCCAAGACTTAGGAAGATCAGATTTATTCAATGGTAAAATTGATTAGATTGCAGACTTTATTTAGTTTTACAAACTGAGACAATCCTCATCTTGTCACCGCATTTCCTCAGAAATTTCAAGACAAAGAGAGTGAATGCAGGAGTATGCCCAGGACGTTCTCGTTTTTAGGAACAATGAACTTCCATCTCTCAAACACTCGGCAGACCTCCTACAATGCCCCAAAACAAAAGGTGGTTTCAACTTGATTCCATAGCTAATAAATATGATATTGAAGGGGTTCTCTGCAATTTTTGAGTTGCATTACTTGCTCCTGCTCTTCAGGGTCTAATATAATTTAAAATTACTTGCTTTGAGCACAGACAGAACAAAGAACTTTTCAGCACTTTGATGTGAGCCAAGCTTCCCTAGCGGAGTTCAATTTTATCTACTCACATTAGCAGGGTGACAGGAAACATTCACCTTATAAACAGTCATTATTGTAGATTCTGCTAAACATGCAGCCAAGATCTTTTTTCTACAAACATTCCCTATACAGACACATATTCTACGTAATACAATAAATCTGATCAGTGGAGGAAGACACACATAGTGAGAATGCAACAGGGTTTTGGTCCATAGATATGATGCTTACGTGTCCTTCAGAACGGGAAAACGTTCCTTTTTGCAACAAGCTGGGAAAAACAATGGGAATTTGGATGTACATCATGATGACAATACTAAGTAAAAAAGCCCAACTTAGCATCACAGATCAGTAAATAGTTTCCACATTTGCTCATTTTACCAAGTTGGACTCAAGTATCTTGTACTCTTTTTTATCTTACAAAGGATTTTCGATTTTTATGAAAGAAAACCACTTGACTATGCCTCCAGTACCATCAAAAAAAACCTGTAAGATAACTTCAGCTTGCAATGACTAATGTATAGCTCTGATCAAGTGCTGTATATGAAAACCTAAGCATATCAGAAGTCTTGAAAGAGACCTGACTTTACCCTCAAGCACAATTAAAACTTTCCTAAGAAAACAAAGCTAGGGAAGGTGATAAAATATTGACTGTACAGCAAGGTCAAACTGAACATACTTCAGATCTAAGACTGTAATAGATACATACAGGTTTTCAGACTGACAATTGTGGACTATTAATAAACTCTCAGCTGCATGATGCTATTACAGACCATAAAAGAAATCTTCCTCTGGAACGTACTACAGTGCAAAATGCAGCACAGGCACTTGCAAACAGTAGGTGCTATCAAGTGGCACAGAGTTCTTAAGATCTGGGTAGTTAATTTAGGTGTCTGAAGGAAGACAGACTATTCTGAAAATCTAACCTGTTATGAATAAAGAGCTCTGAATTTGAGCTTAACTCCACAAGACTAACAATCTTTGCCAATAAAAATAAACTAGCTTCAGAAATTGCTCCTGTCTTTTACCTAAATGAAGTACAAGTTTGCTGCCTATTTTAAACCCCTTCAACCTAACCAAGAGTGCTTGACCTTTTCAGTCAGGCATACCACACAGTCGACTCTGACATCAAGGGAAAGTTGGATACCAAGGCCTTGCCACATAATAAACAGGATGATTTGTGTGGTCAGCCTGCATGTGTGGACCTTGCAAAGCATGAGAGCTGTTGAGGACACGTGGAACATCAAATGCCTCCAAGAGACACCTTTGCTGACTCAGAAAAAGCAGAATTTGTGTCTTCAACCCCTTCTCAACAACTCAGAAATGGACATGGAAAAAGCTGCATGTTACAAGGATTGTCTTGGGAGATTAAGATCCTTCATGGCTATCATCTTCCTTCCTGAGAAACAGCAAGGCACCTTTCTTGCACACGTTCTAAGTACAATCTCCAAGCTACTCAGCTGTTACTTAGGGAGCTACAGAGATGCAGTTACACAGGTGAAGGGTCCTGAGGCTACCAGGTGACTTTTAATTGGCCAAATCCTGGATCTTGGCCTCCTTTACCTAAACAAAAAATGCTGACAACTAACTCTTCCTTTGAGCGTTGCAATATTCTGAACTAAGTAATTTCTGCAGGTCTGAACTTCCTGTAGACACGGGCATAGCACAAACTATTAAACTGACACAGTGCAACTCTCTAAGAAGTTATCCTAGAGAAAAGGCAGTCTTGTCAAGAATTTCATAGCCAGCAAAATTAACAACTTCTTCATGTCCTTCAGCAATAGTTTTAAAAATAATGAACTACATGTGAGTTACAAATCACAGGATTTCTGTTTATCAAGTAGATCAGTTAAGTCTGTTGGTTAATCACCTTTGGGGAGGAAACAACACTAAAAGGAATACACATACAGAGCACAGCATTTTCAAGAACAGAAACCCAATAGAACTGTTAACAAATTTTCAACCTTTCAGTTTTTCTAGGTAAGAAGCCCAGGGAATAGAGAAGAAAGAGGCAATCACAGTTGGGCAGAAAAATCTCTAATTCTAATTATTAGACATCCTTTTAAAAGGAAAAACAACTCTAACAAGAGCAATTCCCTGTTGCTCATTTGAATTAAAACTGTTGATTTCATGGATCACTAAGATTAGTTACATTTTTTTTTGACAGCACTTCTTGGTTTTGGGACCACTTAATTCCTCCATATGAAGCAGTTAAAACTGTTACTAAGATTTTATGTTTCTATTATCCACTAAGTCAGTTCTAGCAATCAAATCTTCATTTACATCCGAGTAAAAATTTGTATTCTTTCATTGTAATTGACTGTTTTTTCCCCTGGGAAGATGCCAGAGATGCCAGCATTTCTCTCTGGAAAAATACTAGTTCAGATGCACACTCCAGAACTCCTTTAGTAACTTAAGAAAATCTCAAAGACATGCAATAGTACTATCATTTCTGAAAAGCATATTTTGCAACTCTGTACAAGGACTGTAAGATTAAATTCATGTTAGTGATCACTTTCTGAAAAAATACTATTCTGCAGAAGTAATGAACACACTTAGAGTCCACACTGCTTTCTACAGGCTGTGTAACACAAGCTATTGTTCAATGTAAAAAGACCGATCTGGGGAAGCATTTCTGTTGAAAAACATACATTAAAACCTCTCACTCTGGATCTTGAAATTCTTCAAATAAACTGAATTTAGAATACTTACCTAACCATGTTGCAATAAGAACAGAATCAATTCCCTCTATGGGCATACATATTCTAGCAACTACTGGATGTATTTGCTGTGACAGGTAGTACTGATTATCAATTTTAAGATTTTCTTGCTTTTTTAACTGTTCTGGAGCATATGCTCGCTGGCTGGCACTGAGATCTGATCCATCCTAAGGAGAAACATACAAAACAAAATGTGAAAAAAGTCTATACAAAGGATTATGCTTCAAATATTATGCATTATTTTAATGCAAAATTGTTACACACTCTTTTGGTTGATTTATTATGCATCCAATACAAATCCAGCAGTAGTAAAAAAACTGCATTGCTGATGCTGGCATCAACTAGCAAGTTCAAGAATGCAAAACCAGCTTGTATTATTGTAGCCTACACGTGCAAATCAGTACAAGTAGACAGAGTAAACAGTCCCATCTGTCAATTCTGAAATGCACAATGAAAACACATTGTAACCATCAGCCCAGTTAAAAATACACAGAGGGCACGCAGTTTGGATTCACTTTGTACTAAACCAGCATTATCATTTTGCACAACAAGCAAATTCTAAGTCATGGATATCAAAACTATATCTGTTTTGCAAGGAAATTTATATTCTTTAATTCTATAAAGATATTAATAGAATGAATGGTCAGAGAATGGACCAGAACTCACTGGAATATGAATAAATAACAGAGGCAACAGGGTTGATTACAAAGAGGAAATTCTAAAATATTCAGAAATACTGAAAGAAAGGTATGGAGATTATCTCAAGCCAAGATAGAAACCACTTAGAGGTTAAAATATACATTACATTCTTCTCCAACTTGAAAGAGGAAGATAAGGAGAAAATAATTCAGTTTGGGAAAGCAGTAATTAAATTGAAAGCAATATACAAGGAGGAATTAAGTATCAGATCTTAGACGACAGTATTCTTGGAAAATGTAACTCATTTAAATCTGTAGAATCGTAATCCCGCTCCTCAACTGCCCTCGGAAATATAATTTTTAATATATGTCAAAAATCTTAGAGCAAAACTTAGAAGACTATTTTTGCAAGATTCCATAACAATCCCTTTTTAGGAATGGGACAGGGTGGAGCGAAGTACCACAACTGTTCTGGGGATTTTTTTGCTAAGTACAATCTCTTTTTTGACTTTTTTCAGCAAAATAGAACAAATGCATTAATACATGACACCTTCATCTTTTCATTTAAGACAAGCTACTGGTTTCAATAGGGTCAGCAACCATGGACTGAAAACCCATCACTGATAAAGACAGACTGCAAGCCATTGGTTCCTCCTACTCCTTTCAGACAACTTAGTATTCAGAACAAAATTAATTTAGGACTATTCAGCTCATCCAGCTGCTTTGCAAAAATAATTACAATGCAACTCCTTCAGTTCCCTTCTTTCAACAAGTATATTCTTCTCTTGTATTGTGCCACTGCTCAGCCGCACCCGTGGCCCAGCTCTCAAAAGTCTTGGCAGCTTTGGGGTGCCAGGCTAAGAACTCTCAATTAAGTCAAATACAGTATATTTTGGTTTGAAAATAATGAAGGAGCTGAAATAGTCACATTGTCAAGTTCATCAGCTTGGCCTAAAAGATCCCTTGGTCCATCTAACTCAACCTACACTTTTTTTTTAAATTAACAGAACCAAACTGGAGTATGTATTTGTAAAATAGTGATAAGCATTTATAGGATAAACACCTGAAACCAGAAGTGGCTCAAATTTCCCAGTGTATACATCAGAGGTACCACCAGATCCAATGACTATGAATTGAACAGACACAGGTTGAGACTGGAAAAAATAATGACACTATTTAACCAACAACAATAATTATCTTTCCACTAATGAAAGGTTCTCCACCACCAGAATTTTCTTCTGCTTAAAATGAAGACTAGGCATTTTCTTTAAAATAAGTTCTAGTTCCAAACATGAATTAATTCAGGGAGATTTTACCAGTCACTATATGGAAATAGTTGCTGAGCTAATCACAATGCTCTATAAAACTAATTTTAGTACAGAAAACTGACTATTTTAAAATATAAGACTACCTCACCAAAAAGAAATGCCAAAACATATTTTCCCAGGAGCTGAGCTGGGTTTTTTTGCTGTATCTCAAAACAATATAGTATTTAGCTATAAAGAAAGACATTTTTACCTGACAAATGATATATGACACTGTGTCTCCTGCCTTCACCTTTCGGCCTCCATGAGAGTTTATCCACATGGCAACATGCACATGTGGCAAGGCTTTTTTGTCAGGATAATCCTGGGGATCTTTTGTCAATGCCTAAAATACCAAAGGGAAAAACAGAAACATAACTATGAGAAAAATCTATTACTTCAGTGATGGATAGCTTAGAACTTTAAAAGACAAGATTACATAGCAGCTATCTTCATCCTTCTACTATTCACAAGTTCATCTGAAGCACAAAGTAAAATAAACTGTAACAAACATATTTGCCGTATATTAAGCTCCAGGTACCAGTCTTTCAAATTTTATAAATGTTATTACTAATAAATCAAAAGGATGTTTTTACAATTACTATCTGAAAAATGCATTAGCATTATGATCATAATGCAATTGTTTTAAAATTAAACTAAATAGAAGATGACAATATTATGCAAAATACAAAAATAGAGCCAGAGATTACCCTCTTACTCCTGTTCCATTACGGTCATAGAGTAAATCTGAGTATTGTGCACCTAAGTGTATCTAACAAGCTCTGCAACAAGAGGGTACAACTGAATTTAAATATTTCTGTGCATCTCATACTACTGAGATTCCACAGTGACTTTTTCCTAGAAACAAAATAAAATGCTACATTTAAATATTTACTGTCATCCCAATTCTTAGAAACAATTTCTACACTTGACTTAATAGTTAAATATGGGTTTTTTTCTGAAGTAGTAAAACAGAGGAACTTTAGGAATTTAAAGTGAACATTTTGCTATATATATTTTACAGTGACACCAAACGCTTTTAGAAGATTTGCATCAGAACATTATTTTTTTGAGCCAACCATAAAATTCAGTGATTTCTCCACACTCGTATGACAACCTGAACACATTTCTTAACTGATTAACACAGTCTTACAGAGCAGACAGATGTCCAGCTGGCAAAAGAAACAGACTTCAGATAGACAGTTGATAGATCTCTTCTATTAGAGGCATAAGAGGGGCATGTAATACCCAATTCATTGGTGAACCACCCCCTCAACAGGAAAGGGGAGTCTCTGAGGCTAAAAATACAGTTTTTATCATTGAGGATTCGGAAAATAAAACCCAAAACTGCAATGCTTCTGCTAAAACTGCTGTAGACAAAGCAGAGCATTTTGCTTCTTGTTGCAGGAAAGTCTTGAATGAGGTCTCAAAAAGACTATTAGCTTTTTTATACAGAGCTTTCTAGGGAAATATTATTAGGGTTTTCCAGAAAACAGAGTATTTGATTACTTTCCACTGCATTCTTCAGTTTATGCATTATCAGCCTAAAATATGAAGTAATAGCTTAGGAAAGAACTTCTCCTGAAAACATTATATCATTCTCAATGTGCAGAATGAGCCTGGTAAACAGCAGGATGGGACAAGACACAAAGGTGTTACTCTGGAGCCTCCAGCCCCAACAGGGCTTTTTTCCCCTCAAACTGTAGGATCTCTGCAGCACGTCCTGAACTATTCTGTACCTAAAAAAACTCCTGCTATTTCACAGCATCATAAGGATTAAAAATATTTTTGTCAGCAGACAATATATTCAGGAACAGTAAAGTTTTTCTGAGACAGAAAAGAGCTGCATGATCACTTACCTTGTTTATTTCAAACTGATTTGCTGGGATCTGACCACTGACCACATTTTCTCCAATTTCTATAAGTCGCCTTTGAATATTTTCCACAATTATGTCTCGGGGCTGATCAGAAAGAATCTGACCAATTACGTAGCTGCAAAAACAGTACAAAAATTAAGAAAAGCTTGGCACGTGCAAAACCATTACAACAGACACAATCTTCTCTTCTCCTAGATTTTCTCTAGACATTAAAGACCCCAAAGATGAAGTGTGATGAAAAATTTATAGAAATTTACCGGTGTATTTTATGTTGTGTTTTATTTATTTACTTATTTAACTAAAAGCAAATTATTGCAAATAGTTCTAATGCTAAATAATGATTTGGAATGGGTGAGTGAAACTTTCTATTTTCTTCTGCCATATAATTTTTCCATTTATTATTCCATAGCAGGTATCTTAAGACGGGGGAGAAGAGAACATATCAAGCAAGCGAAGTCTGGCCTATTGCTGCAAAATGTGGTTGGAAGATCTGCCAGCTGCAGAAGAGTTAGTCACTAAAGAACACTCTCCAACATTTGTATAGCTTTAATTACTAATACATTCCTAACTTGGAAAAATTTGCTTCTATTATGATGCATCTTTTCTTAGAAAATGCAAGTCTTAAGAACAGTAAGCAAGTGTGTGGTGTATTTTTACAGATGTGAAAAGTATTCATTTTTGGATACATTTGGACCACGAGCTGTTTAAGTTTTCAAGAGGCATTACACAATGAGTCAGCATCCAGATGACCACCTCTCCACTCTCCCTAATTTTCTTTCTATGGTGCTAAATGTATTACTTCTACTGAATTAAAACATTAAAATGTCCCATGCAGCGATAATTAACAGTCAATCCAGTATCCATCATAATGAAGTCTCATGGCAAAAGCATGAAGCAGTCTTGGGAAAAGGGACCACCTCCTCAGGCTGCACCCAGTGCACTTCCAGATTTTTTAGAGGGTGCTGAAAGTGCTGAGCACCAGCTTCTTCAGAAAATAAATCATCTGACCTAGAACCTACAACTCCAAATGCTGACAGCATCTACCATCTTCACAAGATTTCAGCTCTGGTTTATTAAATGACATTTACAACACTGACAACTCAAAAGCCCAGCTTCCACAGCAGACACAAAACCAGAGAGTGAAATGTGGAGACATTTGGACTTGCACAGGTATAACCTGTTACCAATGGCAGAAGTTTACATCTCCTCCAAAAAATCAGCTAAGTCTTAACACTGATGTTAGCTACCAACTGTGATCTCCAGGAAACAGTATCAAATGTTTAGGAAAGTAAGTACAAATGTTTACTGTTTCAAACAGAGCAAAGAAGACAATGCCACAAAGAAACTTACTTTCCAGTCTGTTTAGCAAGATCACACCAGTCTCTCCGGACTATATCCAGCCCTTTTAGCTCTTGTTTAGTTACATATTTCCCATCTCCTGTTGGTTCCACACTCAGAGCGGCATATTTCTTCTTCTTTAACAATAGCAAGGACTTAAAAATTCCATCAATATCAATTTCCAACAATTTGTACAGCTTGTTCACTTCACTTTTGATCTGCAAATGCACCAACATTAACAACAAATGCAACAATTTAATGATGGACAAATTCAACTTCCATATCTGAATGCATTAAGTTTTAAAACGAGTTACATTACACACTGTGTATTTGCATACACATTTTAAAGACTGGTCAGATATTAACTCATTACATACTAGTAGCTACAAGCTACTACTAAAATTAAGGTTCACCCATTGACTCTTTCAGTATCTACAGCTTGCTACATCTAACTCCTTAACAAAATTAAGCAAGGCAGATAAACATGAGACTGAAGTGATCTTGGAGATAACTGACTCCAGCTCATTTTACTAGAACAGCTACTCCATCTAACCTCTCACATAAATTAAGCAAACAGGGGATTTCACAGCAGGGACCTACTTACTAGGCAAAGACAAGAGATGGTCACTTAGACAGAAAAGGCAAACAGCCTTACAGAAAAGCTATCTTGCAAAGGCACCTTTCTTTCTTCTCACTCTCACCCTAAACCAGGGAGGGGAGAAAAACTATGACTGCAGACCAGAGCTCAGTGTGTGCATGTTGAGGAAAAACAGGCAAGCTTCTTTTACCCCTCCCCACAATATACCTATCTTTTCTGATTTCCTGATTTCCTTGAGAGGAAAAGGTGAGGTTTTTCTACATACAGGCTATGTTTTATGCAGATATAAAAGTTTCAAATGGCACTGATAATTGTCTTAATACAGCACCAAGTATCTCTTACCTCTGTTCTAAGGGAACAGAAGTGCAACAGCTCGAAACAGCATGAACCTTCAAACAACAAACTTTGGTTCCAGTACACATTTACCCACCTACTGGTTTGGCTGAAAGTTTCCCATTTGCTTTTCTCTTTTTTCTTCCCCCATATGTTTTTACTTTATGTTCTTCAACAGAGTACCTGCATATGCCAGGTATCCTGTTGTCTTCATGTTCTCTTCTGTACTTTCTTTCCTCTACAGTAACTTAACTTTCTCTGCTGATTTTCAGTATCCATATTCACTCTTACTTACACTTTTACCACCAACTATGAACTATCCTCTTCTCATATCTCACTGAAGTCGGATATGCATCCAAGTTCTTTTGCCATCTAGATACAGATGTATCAGATACAGGGTATCTAGACACTCTTACCAAGAACAGGACCTTCAGCATAAAATCTCACTGGTTTCCTATCTAGCTTTGAACTCAGATTACCATTTCAAACAAAACCTTCCTTACAAACTTTCCATTTATGTGTATACATAATTGTGTATACTTGGTTCTTCTCAGTTAGATCTCTGTACTTCCTATTGCAGGAATTACCATTACTTTGATGTCCCCTGTGTA
The DNA here is from genome assembly GCA_013399945.1 of Ploceus nigricollis. NCBI lineage: Eukaryota > Metazoa > Chordata > Aves > Passeriformes > Ploceidae > Ploceus > Ploceus nigricollis. The sequence goes on along the minus strand of VXBC01005917.1, from coordinate 438,396 downwards.
TTTTTAAGTTTTGAAGGACATCATGAGGCAAAAACCATTTTGCTACAAGGTTCATATTTTCTTTGTTAAAACAGTCAAACAATTCCTCTGAACATTTTTCTGCAATTTTAATTTTCAATTTTTCTTTTTTTCAGTATGCTAACCAAGCGCTCAAAACCCAGTAACAGTTCAGCACTGAATGTACTGGCAAATCTGATTCACAAGGACACACAGAAAATGAGAAAAAACTTCTGCTAAGTAATGACTGAAAAGGGCATGGATATAAATACTGGAGGGTTAAGGGTGGGAGAGAACACACACATTAGGTGGGGGAATTCAGAAGACACGTAAGAGAATTTTCTCCAATTAAAAAACAAAATTAATCTCTTGGAGGAATGCTTCATTGCTGAAGACAATTCATAAACTCACACTTTACATCAGAACAGAGGTACACTCACTAACTGCTCTCACTGTAATTGTTTGCATTAAACCTCTGTGCCTTCCATACAGTCTACATTAAAGCAATGTGAATATTCCTCACCTCTGAACACAAAACTTTGGGAAAGAAATTATTATGCAGTGGAGCAGAAATATTTCTTGAGAGTGTTCCTCATCAAAACAGACAATGCTTTATACTGATTTTTTTAATAGGAATTACTCAAACAAGGAAAATGTAAACGATCAAAGTGTTTGCAAAAACAACTGTCACTTTCTTGAGGAATAAACAAATAAACAAACAGACGTGAAATGAGGCAGATATTAATCACTTTTTTCTGCCACAGAAAGAATATTGAAAGCCACAACATCTGCAATTTTGATGCTAGGTTTGATTGTGCTGGTTTACAGTGGTAAGTTTATTCACTTTTTATATGTTGTACATGATTTTAATCAAAACATATCTTTCTGTCCTTTTTTTGTTCAATTAAAAAAAAAACCTCAACTGATACATAATACAGAAGTACAATGGATTAAAAAAGCTTAAGATTTTACTCTCATTAAGCAGCTGACAAGTTCAAACACATACCTATTCTCTCAGAAAACCTGACTCTAATTCAGAAGTATTTAACCTATTATGCTTATCCTGTCAGATTTCATAAAAGTTACTATTATTTAACTATCCTCTGTAATGTTTAGCCATCAAATGGGAGCACAGGGACAAAAAATAAACCAGAATGAAACCATACACACACACAACTGGACTAAGATTAAACTTTCTTATACACTACTGTATATACACTAGAAACTATATATACTCTTGCATGTGGCAAACAAAAAAGAAAGACTGATTTCTACCATGCCAGCAGCCCTCCTGCTACTCAGTTATGATATCAAGTTATTATCCCATTTTCTGCTCCTGAATGCATCTACTTCTAAAGGTACCCACTAGCATGAAGGTAGAAGTAGTCTAAAAAATCCTGGAATCACTCTCTGCTTTAAAATTAAATTACTTCTGTTTAATACTATACTGAATACATCTATGCTTTCTTTAGCTTTCTTAGAGTTTCCATAGCTCTCATTTTCATCACAATTTCTTCCATCTTTCAAAAACAGCTTCTCTTACACCTTTTCTTTAGAAAGTTCTGAAATAGTTCTCACTTTTCTTCCACCATTTCAGAGAGCCACAAAACTTCCACATCATCGATCGCCAGCTCCTAATCAATCAGATCTCTTCTGTATCCGGTATACCATGAAAATTCATATTTGAACTTACCACTGGAAATCTCATAACATATTGAGTGTCATACAAATTACATAACTAAACAAAACCAAACTGAGAGATATCCCTCGTGAAAAAAAAAAAATCAGAACTGTTCATGTTGTAATTGAAATTAACTTGGAGGAGAAATTGTACCTTACACTTTGGTTCACCAAATATTGAGATAATCTCCTGCTACCTTAGAATTAGTAAAAAACACTTGTTATGCAATGAAATGGTTCATTTAATCACTTTTAAAAATGCACAGAATAGCTACACCTGAAAAAGAGCACTCTGAGTTTTTACTACTTCATAGGTTCCACACATTGTGAAGTTCTTTCTTATGGCATATTCTCTGCTTGTGCCACAGAATCCTCTCTTAATACCATCTGCTCCACTCAGAGAATCAACACAGACCTATGTAGGAAACGTTCAAAAAGAAAAAGTTCCTTACCTTATTCCCCAGCTTGAAGACCTCATCCAAACTGGTGCTATTAGTGTTTATCATAATGGAATCTGTGTCTCCATAAATCACTTCAAGGTTCATCTAAACAAAAAAAAATTGCTTTGAAAAACAAAAAAGAACCACTTCATCTTCTACAAGTCCCACATAACTTCCAAGGCTCAAAAATATTGCTATTACTACCCCTTAAACACTAAAAAGTATACTAGCAAGTAAAATAAATTTTTACTGATAGGTCTGTACATTTTATTAAAACCTATTTGAATTTAAAGAGAATAAAGAAACTTCAGCCACTGATATGATAAAAAGACCACTGTCCAGTTGTGTACATAATATAAATAGGTAACATTTTACTAAATGAATACTAGAAAAATAAGTCAGTGAACAAGCCTGATCTTGAGAAACAGCAGGAACTCTGATCAGAAATAACTTTGGACTGCTAAGACACAAGGAAATCATTTCCACAAGGCTGCTAGGCAAATTCAGACAAGGCAGTTAGCCAAAATGTTTGAAAGGTAATATCACAGTCAGGTATCCCATCCCATTTGCAGCCATCACAATACTACTGGGCAAAAAAACCAAGAAAAACATTTCAAACCAATCTGTGAAAGCATTGCCTAGTGGATGACAGCAACTGAGACTACCACAGCACTGTCCAGATTAGGCTGCTCTTCTTCACTCTTTCAGATTATGCAGATGGCTTCATATTTCCATCTTCCCTCTCCCATCTTTTAACTTCTGCTAATCCAACCACCGGTGTTTGTCCTCCCCGGGGCAGCAGATCTTTCAGGGAATGCTCCTTTTGGAGAAGGATCTAGCTACTATGACCCACAAGTTTTCTCTTTCCAGGTTGAACTACTGAACAATTACACCCAGAGATGGACACAAACATTTACTGAACCCCTTCTCTTTGACTGACACTCTGCCCCTCACATCACTTCTGATTCTGATTCTTGTAACAATTTAAATGCCCTGCTTGGAGAAGACTGTATTCAAACACCAGCCATACTTCCATAATACTCTGGATAATGGAACAAAATCTAGACAAATTGAGGAACATAAAAAAGCCTGAGGTGCATATGAAAGGCATAGCAATAAAAAAGGTAAAAAGAAAAATTGCCAACACCAGTAAATGTCACAACAACAACAAAAAATGGCAGATGCATATAATTGCATAATATTCATTTGAAAAAAAAATGAAAAACTGACATTTTCAGTGCTGGAAAATCAATGCAGCTGTAAAAACTGCAACATGGCTATGTCCATGTTAAACTCCACAGTGTCGAAAAACCACCCCGTGACAGAGTTTAAAGGATGCCAAAAAATAAACCATAATAAACCACTAGAACACATGGTGTAACAGGTTTATGAGTAAACTCTAATTAGCACTGTTGCTAATTTGCTTGAAACAGTCCCACATAGGCTTCAAGCAGGGTCCAGATCATATCTGTGGTAGGAAAAGAAAAAAGCTATAATCCATCAGGAAGGATTACATTTGTAAACTAGGCATCCTAAGAAGTGATTTCAGGTCTGTTTGGGTTACAGTTCTCCTAGAATAAAAAAATTTCACCAGGTGTGCTCTTTAAGTGTTGTTGTTTAATGAAAATGCTCAGCATTACCTTCTGCACCATCTCCTTGGTATGCATCAAAATCTGAAATAAAAAAATAATCAAAGATTAGCCTATGATATAATTACAGGCTAACACAGGCAAACATATCCATTAGGTTGCTAACTCCAAATGCTCTCACCTTTCAAAACAAAGCAAACCACCTCTCTCCTGGCAACACACAGTCACCTCAATACTCCTATTACATGAGTAAATTCTCGTTTGACCTTGTATTAATGCTATTATTAACTCCCCTAAAACAAGATTAAAACAAATCTCAAAATTGCATGTGCATGCACACATTCTACCTTAGGAAAAAAAGAACACTGCATCAAACGGCTTAAATACAACCTAATCAGCAAGTGCTAGAATTAAGTCTCTTTCAGTAATTTAGGTCAGTTGTCACCTTCATATCATCATCTTATTGCTTGATGTCATTGAATTTTTTTCCCAAAAACATCCTGTTTCATTCAGTTCAGCCTGGATGGTGCTCATTTAAGAAGACTTAGTCAAAAGGTTGATTACCCTTGTAACCATGTCAAAATGGGTCATCAAAAAGCAAACTCCTTACGGAAACCAGAACTGGGACAAGGAGCTGGGATAAAGACAGGACATAGATCTTGAGTCAAGAGGTGTAACCAGGCTTGTTCCTCAACCAAGAATGCATCCCAAGTTCCCCAAATGCTCTGAACAGCACCTCTCTGAACCTGAGAAATAGCTAAAGAGACCTCATGTGAGTAGGCTGCTGCTTCCATCTCTAATAGTCCTCAGCACAGTGGAGGGTGGGGAGAGCACCTCATCTGAAGCCACAGTTACAGCTGTAGCACAGAAAAGGGACAATCAAATGAGCTTAATGAAAAAAAGTGTAGTTGCAGCAGCAGGAAAAGCTTGGTGAATTCTGCCCAGCTGCATGAGAACCAACATCTGGTCCATTCCTTCAGTCACTTGGCCACAGTTCCACTGTACTCCCCATTTCCTTCTTATCAACATCCTGGTGCTCTGGCACACAGCTCCAGATTCCACTTCCCTGGTGTCAGTCCTTTCCATTGCCACTCAGCAGAAACCTCAGTTTTTCTTCAGCTAATCCTGCTAGTCATATATATTTAAATTTTCTTGAGGATCTGAACCACGTTACAGCAATCATAGATCAGAGTCTGTTAGGTGAACCCAAACAATTTGGAACTCGAAATATAGTCAGGCAACACACTATGAACAGCTTACATCAAATTCAGTATCCAAGTCTCACCTTCATTATTTTTCACATACTAAATTGCAATACTCCTTGGCCACATTTGCCAAAGGTAGAATGAAGACTTGCAGTCAAGAAGCCTATGACAGGGAGCTGAGCAGTAGAAATCAACAGGGATGAGGAAAGAAAAGGGACAAACAGGCAAGAGTTGTCCATGCTCAGTGGGAATAAGGTCATGTTCAGGGAAATCTCATTACTTTCATAAGGCCAAGGAGTCTAAAACGAAGCCAAGTGGCTGTTGTGATGCTGACCATGCTATCACAGCAAGGAATTCTGGAACAGGTGAAATCTCCACCTCTACGCAACAGCACACAAACAGGATGACAACACTGTCATTCCTTTAACACTAATGGCAAGTTTCTTCAGTATTTCAGAACCTTTACATAACCACAATGGCAAGTATGATTTTTTTTGTCTGCAATTATGCACTGAAAGCTGTATTCCCCCTCAAGGCACTTGAAGACAAGTTGAGTTCCAAACTATGATGTAACTTTGACACAGCTGAACTCACAACACATGTCCTTATCAGGGTTATTCCCCAAGCACATATGGATATCTATGGATTTACACTCTCTGGGTCAAGTTCAAAACATCCAGTTGATTTAAAGACCATTCACTGGTGCTGCAAACTAGGCCCTCTGACAATGTGATGCCTGAACTCTGCTGAAGTCCAATACTGCAGAAAGCTCAGCTGTCCTCAGTCTTCTTTACAGAACAGGAAAACAGTGACCCTTAACTGCAGATTCTTGCTAGGCTGTACCTGTCACTGGAATCATACACACACAATTCCATTTTAATTGGAAGCTCAAAAAGAGGGTATTCCAGTCCTATTCATCTCCTAGTGAGTGATTCAGACATTTGACCCCACCACCTTTCTATGGAGTTTTGAAATTATTCTGAAGACTTATCACTGGTACATATCAAATTTCATATAAAGTAGTAAAACTTCCAACATATTCACCATCCCACAACCCTTCCTCTCACATATTAGCTAACTCCTACAGAGAAAGGCTATACCTCTCCCTTAGTACTCCAAAAGCAAACAGGAGTCCCTGAAACAAAATTGAAAAATTACACCAAAATGAAGAGTTTATACTGAAAAGAAAGGAAGGCCTATCAATTTTCCCTTGATAATCTCTGGCATTTTCTACTTCACTCTCTGAAATAATTCCATTAATAATGAGAAAGATAACTTTTCTTCTTTTCTTAAAAGGAATACCCCCTACTAAAAAAATTGTCTGGCTGTGCAAAAACCATTTCTCAATTGTCCCTGAGGACAGCAGTGGGTGTAGGTAATCACAACAAGAGGGTCACAGCCAAGTTGGCTTCATCAAGTGACTGGCATATGCTAGTGCCACCCGTTCTGACAGGAGATCACCTGTAAGTGCCAACAGCTACAAAACAGAAGGTTATAAAGTATTGCTAAATTCATTAATAAGGCAGCCAGTAGTTATCTGATTTCACAGCAACACCTGCATATTTATCCTCTCATTACCAACTGGATGATGGAATTTTTTCAAGCACATTTCAAAAATCTGCCAATTTCAAGTGTAGAAAAAAAATAAACTTTGTAGTTAATTTTTCCCTTAACAAAGTACAGCTGTTGAGAATAATTGTTCAAGATCTTACCCTGTAATGTCAACTGCAGCAGAACAAAGAGTATTTAATTAGCAAATCTATCCAGTAATTCAACACCTATTATATAAAATGCCTTCGTGATTTTATTCAGGATAATTTGCTAAGAGGGTTATTACTGACATTCAGATGAAATTTAAAATTCCTACGCAAGTCGAGTCATAATAGCAGTAATGATCCCCCCAATCAGGAGATACTGTGTCACACAAGGTTCTTTAGCAATGCGGCAGCCCATTTCCTGACTTCTTAATTCCTGGGCTCAGCTCAGTGAGAGCCCTTCATGCCAATATTTCAGTCAGCAATACATCCTTAATGGGACTCTATTAAAATACCTAGAATAAAAGTGACTTTTTTTTTTTTTGTTAAAGAGAATGACAGCTCTGCTATCATATCAATCCTGAGCAGTTTCTCAGAAATGCACAGCAGAGGAAGGGAGGTGGGAAGACAGAAGAAAGAAGGAAGAGAATAGGAAAAATGGTATTGGGTAGTTTCCTTTTGCAAATAATACTGCACTGCTTATGAGAGCCGGATTGTCTCCTATTCCAAGTAGGAAGAATTAATTGCCTGGCAACCCATCTGTACAGCCATGCCCCCTCCCCCCCGCAAACACATACTTCTAAAAACCTGTGAACTTCTCAGTACAGTGAACATCTGTGAAACTCTTTTAACTTTTTTCTTGTAAAAGCAAGACTAGCAACACACATTCTCTCACCCATGAACTGCAAGTAGATATAAACTTAAAGATCATAATCGCAGACAAGCCCTCATCAAATGGCAAAATTTCCTGTTCTAATCCTACCCCAACTCATTAATTACTTAATTAAATGAGGTTGCGATTTAAGACAGGGAATGATTAAAAATATATAAATATATCAAGAACAGCTTTACTATTATTTATTACATCAAGTATTTTGAAGATCCCTTATTTAAAAACCACTGAAGAGTACTTTCTGATGAGAGGATGCTTCTGTGGACACAACCTAAGATACAAGAGTTAAAATCCAATGGCAACATACAAAACTAATATGCTGATGCAAAGACTTCTCCTGTAAACACACATTTTCTGCAGAATCCTGGGGTCACAGACATGAAGGAACAGAAGGGAAGACTTAAGAGCCAACAGAAATGAATGAGCACAATCATTACAAAAACATTGTACCAGAGAAGCATACACAAAAAAACCCCAAACAAACAAACAAACCCTACCCACACCACTCCTTGTGCATTCACTCTGCACAGGAGAAAAACAAGCAGCCTTAAGGCCCTGTAAAAAACTATTTTTGAAAACAATCTGCAGCTATCTAGAGTAGACCTGATACATTTTTCCACTTCATTTATTTACTTCTGCAATTATGTAGTAAGAAAATAATTCTGTCACCTGCTTTAGTAATTTGTATTAGCTATTTCTTCCCATGGGACAGAGGAATAAATGAGATGGAAAAACTGTGTTCCAGTAACACCACTCACTAATCTAAGTATTTCTGAACCTCTGTATTTTTGTAACCTATTCATTAGCTTTGCTAGGATTTTGTCTTAAGTAGACCAGCACTGATAAACCACGGTCACAGGATGCTGTAAAAAGATTTTATTACAGATGATTTTCACAACAGGTTTCTATTTCTGGACAAAAAGGCATGTATACCCCAAGCCTAAGTGAAAGAAAGATGGAGGCCTTATTTGCCACAGAGAATGAAGACTAGCAATTCAGTCTTTTTATCCGACAATGGACTTGATTTAGAAAAGTTTGAGTGATCAGATTCAAGTAGTTAATAAGTTCATTTCTAAGAGCTTTTACTGAGTATTTGCTGTACTTAGACAATACATTCAAAGTTACATTTTCCCAAAATGCACACTCCTATGAAACCTTAACAGCATGAGAAATACACCCAAACTGCCAAAGTTTTTCCTTCTGTGTTGTTTTGGTTTTGTTTTTCTTCAGAAATGCTGAAATTAACTGTTCATACTCCACCCAGCAAAGCTGACAGACAGTAACACAACTTTCATAGCTTCTGTATACAACAGCAGTACTGGATGGAGCACCAAAACCTAAGGGAGAATGGTTCCAAGGGCTGAAACAGTGTACACAAAGATCCAGTGACACATGTTCACATGCCAAGAAAAGGTAGAATCTTTTGCCTCACAAACAACAGAAGACACAAAAAAGACAGCAACAGAAGTGCTGAATACAAAAAAAAATTATGTGTACCTTTGTCACATTTTGACAAGAAATGCAAAGATTACAGTAAAACACAGATGATGATGCAAAACAAATTAAAATTTGAAGACAATGTTCCCTTGGTGCCAGAAATAATTATATCCTTAAAATTCTACAGTACTTCTAGTATTTCAAGTATTTGTGGTGAGCTTTGTTGAAGAGAATGGGAGAACCAGAACTGTTTTCTTATTAAATTGTGGAACTAATGATTTTTCTACACAGTATATTACAAACGATGCTATACTAAAGCAAATTTTGCCTATTTTGGAAAGTGTTATTTTGGTATTAGGATGAAAGAACAATGAAACATACTCTTAAAAGCACTGAACAAAACTAAAAAAAACCCACAAAAACAAATAAATCAAAAAAACAAGCAAGCAACAACAACAAAAAAACAACAAAAAAGAAACCACATACACACAAAAACCTCCATGTTGGAAATTATTTTACAACCTCAGAAACAGAGAAATGGAGTGCTCAACAATAAAGCTGAACACTTGAGTGCATAGAAGGTAACTGACCTGGCTCTAACCCACTTCCCAGAAGTGTTCTGTGTTCCCAGAAGCAGCAGGAATACAATGTCCATGTGATAACTAGCTGTGAAAAACGTTGGTACAGCCCGGCCATCTCCTAACCCTCCAGAGAAACCAAACACAGGGACAATTCCTAGAGAAGCACCAGGGCTCAGTCCACCCATACTGCTATTTTCTTTCTAACTCATTCAAAATTGAACCTAAAATGAAGGAGCAAGGATCCCTGTTTCACTTAATGAAGAAACAAGATCAACAGCATTTAAAATCCCTTGAAGAATGTGGTACAAATCTTGGCTCATTAACTTTTTTGATTCTCTTTTTATTCCAAAGCATTAAATAAACTTGTGCTTGACAAACATTTTGTACTTGAACTATAAGATGCAAAGGTAGCTTTGCCTAGTAAGATGACTGCAACTGTATCAAAAGCTAACTGTATCACAAACCACAAGTAAAACCCCTCCTAATTAAGAAAGAATATGACAAGCATCATTTACTATTTCCTAATAAAACCAAAACATGTGTTAAGTAATTCAATATTTAAATGCATATAAACAAGTATATTCTCCTTAAAGAAAACAACAGCATTTGTTTCAGTGGAATGAACAAACATTTAGACAGGAAAGCTTTATTTTGCTTTGTTTCCCAAACTTAACAGGTTTAACACATTCAGCAAAATATAATCAGTCTTTCACTAGAAAAAATAAAATTACAAGAACAATAAAATAATTGAAATTAATTACTAACAAATAAAGGTTTTCTTTTTAGTCAGACAAGTTAGAATCCAGTCAAGGTTTAAAACCAGAGCACAGAAATTTTCATCTGAATAACAGAAAAATCTATCCCAGAGTAGGGAATAATAACCATACCATCCTCCACATCAGGTTTAAAACTACAGTGTTAGAAGTCATCTTCAAATATATAATCATGTCTCTCAATCAAAGGGACAGAAATGGAAGTACTGAGCCATGTCCAAGAGAAGTTACTCTCATAGCCATATAACTAGAAGCCCTGGAGAAATCAGGGAGTATGTCTCAGAATTAGTATAGAAGATGCTTTTTCAAAAACTTAAAGTATGCCTATAAAGCTGAAAAAGAAATAAAACCAATACTCCAAAGACTAAACATTTTTAAGCAGCAGACAAACTCAGTGCACTATCTGAGATGACGACAAACTCCCTGAGAATCAAATCTTCCTCCCCTTTGTTTCTGGGGTGGTTTTTTTAATAAAAAGCAAAAAACTAGAATTAAAACGTTTCTAAGGTTCTCCTGGTCAGCCTCTTTTAAGTAATAACCACAACTTGTGTGCTTGGAGAAAAAGGAAGACCTAGGAGAAGACAAGCAAGTGCTAAAGAGAAAAACAGATGCAGAACACACTTGCACTACCTGATGAGTATTCTTAAAAGAAAAAGGCCTTCTACTGAACAATGCAGCCTTCTTCTTCAAGAACCATGGGCATTTTGCAATAGCTACACTAAACAGAACAAGGCAATCTCTGACTAGATACAGGTAATATCCACTGAAAATGATCCTTACATTTTATAGGAGATAAGAGGACATGGTAGCCTTGGTAATGAATAGATTGTTTGTGGATGTTGAGCCCATCAAAAAATCTTCCTAAGTGGTTTGAACTGCTTTAAAACTGTTCTTTCATTTTGACTAAGTGATTGTCTATCAAAGCAACATTTATGCAAATTCAGAAAAGTATTTTAGCCTCTAATTAGCCTCCAAAGAAAGTTCTCTTACCTAATTTCTTAAATGTCATGCAGGATTTTCATAAAGCATATAATTTTGTTTCATTAAATTAGATATATTTAGACAACACGACAGGTGTTTTTATAAAGTTAAACAATACTTATTCATCCTTCGTGGTTGCAGCTGGTGTCAGCACCAAGAATTGCCTGGACAAGGAAGGATCCATTTGCCTAAATGGAGCAAAATTATCTGTGCCAAGAGGCTTCCCAGGCTGGCAGGAGAGCCTTGAACCAGCACTGAGAGGGGCAGGAGTGCATGTCCATGCTGGCAAGCAAAAGGTGGGATATGTGAGCAGGAAGGATCATGTAACCAACAGCAAGGGGGCCTCTTCAAGCATATCCATGTGAATAAGGGAGTGCCTCTCCAGCACAGTGTTACAGACAAAGCTCTTGCACTTTCTAGGTCATCTCTCTGCTCTGAAGAAAAGGACTATTCTGAAAGACTTCAAAATAATCTTCTTCAGGTCTGACAGACTGTGAGCCTCAATGACTAAGCAAGAAGTTCCTGTACATTCAGCTTCCTAACTATACTGGGATGTCCAAGGTTCCACCAAAGCTAGTCAAATGCAAAAGATGAGAGATCAAGTGTATATGAATGCCTAGAGAGTTCACAACTGTACTTAAAAAAACCCAGCTCTGGTTTAATTTTTCATTTATCCTCAGAATAATAATAAAAATTATTACGATATGTTTCTACATTATGTTACTTATACAGGCTCTTTCACAAATGCCAATGGACTTTCCTCCTCTCTGCTGTCAGCCTGGAACACCACTCCCTGCCACTCTGTCTTAACACTGCATCTAAATTTTCAGTCCCACAAACCCATGTCTTGCTGGGATACTTCCTCCAAGCCCTTAGACATAGCTCTGTGTGCAGATTTCTCATCTCTTTTAGCAGTATGGTAAAAAGCTTTGCAGGTGGTGCCAGGGACAAAAAACCTTATGAGGAACCACTGAGGTCACTCGGTGTGTTCAGCCTGGAGGAGACCTCACTGCAGTTACAACTTCCTTGTGAGGGGAAGAGGAGGGGCAGGCACTGATGTCTTCACTCTGTGACCAGTGAAGGGAATGGCCTGAAGCTGAGTCAGGGGAGGGTTAGGTTGGATATCAGGAAAACATTTTTCACCCAAAGGGTGGTTGAGCTGCTCAGGGAAGTGATCAGAGCACCAGCTTGACAGAGCTCAAGAAGTCTCTGGACAATGCTCTCAGGCACAGGGTGTGACTCTTGGGGTGTCCTGCACAGGGCCAGGAGTGGGACTCAATGATCTCAATGGGACCCTTCCAACTCAGCATATTCTGTGATTCTATGAAACAGTTTCAGCTCTACATGGCACGGGTAACATTTTCTGCTTAAGGCAGCACCTAGTGATTGCTCCAAAGGTTTGAAAATACGATGAGGAACATGCATGGTTAACAGCATGAAGTCTCAGTCATAGTTCTGATTTGTTCCGTGTGACTTCTTTACAGCACTTGATGAAGCTGGATTGGATACAGATGGAAAGAGCTCCTGACAGTCTGTCAGAGTCAGACACAGTCTTTTTAGATTATCTCTTAAAAATGAGCTTCCTGAATTCCTAGATATGTCTGACAAGAAAACCAACAACCAACCAAAGCCCAAGACAGAGCTCCTCAGGATATCAAAGACTCTCCTAGAAAAAAGTAAGCATTTACAAGGCATGTCAGAAATAAAATCTACTAGCCGACCAAACAATTGTAACAGGTATAACGTAGAAATAACATTTTTTTTAAAAAAGGCTCATTTAAGCTTTTTAACTATTTTTTAACTAACTACAAAAGAAAATTACTAGTTAACAATCCTAAATTGCTTGTTAAATAAGGCTTGAAACTCTTAAGTCAGGAATAGGAACTGTAGGGTGGGTTGGGGAACTTCACCTTCCAGATTTTTCCTGTAAGGATGTACAGGAATAAAAGGGTACATGTCATTGGAAGCTATTGCCTATCCACAGACATTCACCACACCACATATATCATAATCACCTAAGAGCTAAGGATGGAACCATATTTGATGTCAGAGAGCTCCTGCAGAAACAGAAGTATGTTCCATGACAATTTTGGGAGTATTCCAACTGAAAAAGATGAGCTTCATGTAAAAGCAAATTCCTGAAAGGGACCACCTTATTATCAGCCTTTAGGATTTCAGTAGGTAGTGGTCACTTGGTCAATTACCTAAAATTATAGTATATGGCACTTTTAATACCTTTTGTAGTCTGTCTCATAGCCCAGGACACTTGTGCTGGTTTTAAAAACAGAACGAGGTTAGTGGCTTATCAATGCATACAGTTATATTTTTCAGGACCATGAACTTAGGCAAAGAAATTATCATTTCAGAAGTTTCTTTTATGCATTAGTCTGTTGTTAAGCACTCCACGTACAGCCCACCCATTTCAGTATTTAGAGAAATTTGAAATGAACAGCAGTATGGCTTCATTACTAATGAAGCCAAGTTGCTAAGCTGTCATTGTACAATCCCACAGGACATGGATTTGTTTGTTACTTGTAAAGAATATGGAAATTTGAAGACTAAGAAAACAGACAAATGTATTTAACCTTTCAGCATGACCCTCTAGGAATCCAATCCAAATACTGACTTTTAGCCACATAACAGATTAAAGTAGTGGAGTTTTGCCACTCATTCAATCCACATAAATCACATAAAAAGATACTGCTCAACAGGAATACATTTCTATTCTAATGATGGAAAAACCTTAATTACAAATGCAAGTTAAGCATGCTACCTCCATAAATCCATTACTACAAGAGAGGCATGCTGATTATTTTTTAAATCTTTAATTTGTCATTTAGACCTATTGTTATCTCATTTGTAAAGAATTCAAAATACATTTGCACAAAACTAGATTTCTAAAACATTAACAATGTTTATAAATGTCTCACTTATTTCCCTACAATTTGACAGGATTGATTTCGTGCTACATACTTCAACTCAATCAATCTTCAACTCTAGAAATTTTCATTTAAATTCCTCATCCCACAAATTCTGTTAAAAGAAAGAACATCACAACCTAAAGGTTTTGTTTAATCTAAAAACATAGCTAATAAGCTTTCCTACTACTTATTACAGGAGTTTGAATTGTTAATAAAAAACTCAGCTTTCACTCATATGCCAAGGAAACCTTCTTTCAAAGCTCTCTCTTGCTCTCACTTTTCAGTTAAAGTAGAAGGCACCAGCACTGATTAACATTGCTGTCACACCAGTCATTCAATATCCTCATTAGAATTATATCTGAAATGAGACCTGCAGGGCCTTGAGTTTTAGTGCCAACATAATAATCCAACCACAAGCACTGGTGGACAGTGGCTTGATTTCATCTACTGCTATTACAGATACAAATGTTGCTAAGCTCCTTTTTAATGCCCTTAGATAACTACAGGTGCCTAAAATAACAAACAAACAAACAAACCAATCCCCAAAACAGAAGCAAATATAGGGATATGCTGTAGGAATAAAAATCCCTGTAAGAATTTGCTGGTATTTTAGGCCTGGTTTGAATTAGGGGAAAAAAAAATAGATTTAATCACAAAACCACAGGCTGGCTGAAGTTGGAAGAGGCCTCTGGAGGTCATCTGGCCCAGCTCCCCACCTCGGGCAGGCTATCTAGAGCTGGATTGTCCAGGGCCATGTCCAGACACCTTTGAGTATCTCCAGTGATGGAGACTCCACACATTCTCTAGGCAAGCTGTGACAGGTCTCAGTCAACCTCACCATAAAAAAGTATTTCCTGATGGATCTTCCTATGTGCCTCAGTCAACAAAGGAAACCAAACCAAACACACACACACAAAAAAATCTATTCTTAAAATGAGATAAATCCCATGAAAAAAAGCCAATAGATATTCCCTTGAGAGGGCTGAAGAATATCGAGTGCCTATTAATAAAAAGAGAAAAAAATGGGAATATTGAACTTTTTACATATTAAAAAATACATTAACTCTGCTGGATTTAAAAAAAAAAAAAAAAAGCAAAAAACAAAACACATCTGCCCACCAACCTCCAAGACACTGTAGAGATATTGCTGCTTTCTGAAATAGGTAATGCTAATTTTGCTGAGTCTTGATAAGCTGTGAAATAAGAGACTTTAAAGCATTTTCCCAGGAAATACACATGAAACATGGCTGATAAGAGATGACTGTTCTCTTCTGCAGGTCATGTTCTCTTCTGAGACACAGTACCCCAGAGGCACCTTATGTTGACAAACCTGGACATTTATTTTGATCATATGTATACATACAATTATAGGAAGATATTTAATATTCAAAGTCAAGAACCAACCACAATTTGACTGAGATTAATGAAAAACTCACCCTAAAATGTGATCTAGAATGGACTTCACTGCATCCTTCTCAGGCTTATAATCTTATGATATTGGCATCTACCATCTTAAAAGGCTGAGAGTTCTCTTCTTGGCCATCACTGTGTAGTTGTTCAGACTAATTCCATTTAACTATAATGGATCAACTGTCCCATACACCTGAACTGCTGTGATTTTTTTTTCTGTTTAAGTTCTGCCTTTTCATGAGCACTTGCTCTCCTAGAATCCATCACATAAGAAACTGTCAAAAAGCTGAAATATAGCAAATTCAAAGTATTTGAATATTTATTTGATTAAAGTATAGAAGATTATCCTTATTTGGTTAAAGTACAGAAGATTATCCAGTAGAAGAGAAAGGTAATTAACATCTAATTTTGAAGCTTTTCAAAAGAGCCTCATCCCAACCACAGTAAGAGATCTTACACTAAAGAAGTTTCTCATTTTCATTCAAAAAGGCACACCTGGCAGACCAACAGTAACCGTAGGAAAGAGAAAACAGAAGACAAAGAGGCATTCAGATCAAGCAGAAAAGGTGTTCCCCCCTTTCTTCCACATGTGCTTGCAGTCCTATCATCAACTAAGTAGCATCTGACTAAATGAGGTGCGCTTACCCTAACAGAGAGAGGTAATTTAACAGGTTAGATAGAGGAGAAAAGATATTTAAATTGCCTGGAAGTTGAGAAATAAAAACAACTTACAAAGTCTGTATCGCACAGACTTTTAGAGTGATTCTGAAAATGGTTTGCCAATACTGCTGGTGGTTGAATTTTCAAGCCTTAAAACCAAATCATTGTGCAGGTAATTTTTCAACAATGGCAAAGCAAAATCTCCAGGCTAAGCTGGTGATTTACAATGGACCTGTCTTTCACCAGGTTACAAAATTCTCAGCAATGACACAACGCCATGTGTACTTGGGACTTCTGCAAAAGATGTTGCCTACTTTGGGAGAACATCTGTTGTCTCTGGTACTAAACTTTTTAATTTCCACATACTTCAAGCACCTTTTTCTCCTAAGGCTTTCCACCGTGCTGCAGAAGACACAATAAGCAAAATAAGAGGACGGGGGGAAAAACGACCACAGACTTCTATAGGATCCTTCAAGGACATGACAAGTTTTTCAAGTATCTTGGTAATAAAATTAGATGGTCCATACATTAAAAGAAAATGCCAAAAAAGTTGTTACCAATACAGAAATTCTACATGATTACAACAGAAAAAATATTGGCTAGTAATGAGTCTTCAAAAACTGGGTAAACTTAACATGGACTGAAAATCAGTTTGAGGCTCATATCAGCCTACTGAAAAAGCAATGATCCAGGAAGAACAGCAAAATATTTGTCTTATCAAAGGATGACATTTCACAAAAACCACCTCTGATCTCAACAGCAACCAATATTTGAGGGGCTTATGAGGCAGATCTTCCATACTAAAGCTTCCCTATAGGAAAACAGGGCCAGCTAAATCCAAGAAACACAGATGTCCCACAAATCCAAGTCAGTAGTCCCCAGTGAACACCTGGATGGAGGAGGTTACATTTTAAGGAAAGCTGTCCCTCACACCCCCCCACCAAAATAACAGATGTATCTTGGCACAGAAGCGGCTTCAGAAAAATACTCCAGTTGCTGCTCCTGCTGC
This sequence comes from Ploceus nigricollis, assembly GCA_013399945.1. NCBI lineage: Eukaryota > Metazoa > Chordata > Aves > Passeriformes > Ploceidae > Ploceus > Ploceus nigricollis. Next base: position 421,286 of record VXBC01005917.1, on the reverse strand, counting down.
AGAGACAGGAATTTATGATGGGCTGTGGGAAGCACCCCACTGGCCTCAACTCTGAACACCAGCGAGGGCTGCACCACGAAGGACTTGCACACCGTGAGGGACTGCCAAGCACACCATAAAGCAAGAACACCAAATTACAATCTACATCTTGCTTCCAAGCTGTATTTTCAGCCCCCAGCATAGATGGTTTTTCCTCCCACAGAAAGCATTAGGTGTCAAAAAGTTCATAGACTTGGCTCGCTGATTGATTCCTAGTCTGATTTGTAAGGCTAATTAAGACATGGCCAAACTGTGTCCATATCTTACTTAACGTTGGTGTTCAAGCAAGTATCACACAATCTGATTAAAATTGACTAAAATGTCTTACTTCAGTAATCACTTAGACAGAATGAATTTTACATTAGCAGGATCAAGCACACGTCAGGCCTCAGTGGAAATGAAAAGGGCTTATAGTAATAGGATTTATAAATCCACCACATTAGGTTAATGGCTAAATGATTTACATGTAACTTTTCCCCCTCCTCCTCACCCTTCAACTCACACACAAAAAAAATTCCTATATTTGGCACTTTTAACGACAAGTGTCAAGGCAAAAACAGACGCTCTTTTTAATTAGCTGAAAATTAAAAGCCACAAGTGATCCTTCATTAACTCTTTCATTGCAGAAATAATGAATTAGATTTTTATAAAGCCAGAATTCTTGAAGACCCTAATGAACCTTTTCAAACAACCACAACGAGTTATCTACATGCGCATAATGAGCCTCAAATGGTTTGAGCCAATAAATATGCAACTGATAGAGTGAGATCCTTATTCCTTATAAAATTGTCAGTAATGGGAGTTTTTCATGTGACTATTTTCAATTGCAGAGAAGACTCTAAAAGCCCTTGCTCTTTCTCAGCCAGTAATTCAATCCAACAGTTAGCAGCAGTTACTAATGACACTGGAATATAGATGGCTTAAAGCCAACCCTCCCTCTTTGCAAGTGCTGGAATGTCCTACACCATGTGGTAAACCAGGTGCTTTGTTTTGTTCTTTTGGCAGCTGAAGCTTTCATTTTCTGGAAATTTGAAAACAAAGTCATTCAGCTGAGCCCATACAGCAGCAGTCACTTGCATCTGCTTCATGAACAGGATACAAACACAGAAAAAGTTCATCTGCAAGTCCTACCTGTCCCCTGCCTCTCTCAAAAGCTAATACTAGGTCAGGTGGGAAGAGTGAAAGTTCAAGTTAAATGCATACCACCCTTTTTTTCAGCAAAATTAATTAAAAATTTTCGGTTAACAAGGTCAACATTTCTCAATGATACAGTGCTTTGCATTTTCAGGTCACTGTACAGATATTAATAAATGAATCCAACACCAGGATTAAGGTTATCTGCCAAGACCATATGTTTTAACATAATTTATCAAGCATGTACCTATTGTCACCAAGCACAGTTATATTATCATCACCTCACTTTCCTTACATGGCATTAGGAGGACTGACGGCCAGTGGAACAGAACCCCTCCTCTCCTTTATAGCCCAGGTTAGGAAGACAGTGTCCCCTCCACATCCAGGGTACCAAAAAGCCTGGGTTTATGGATATCAGTCTGCTTCTCTTGGGAAATTACCGCGAGTTGGTTTTGCTCCAAACAAGGCCTGCGTTAGAGGAAAGCACCTCACGAGGTAGCTGCCTGTTTTCCAGCCCTGGCCTGGCGGCACGACAATAGCAGCAGCAGAGCCTGTCCCTGGTCCTCTCCTCTCCCTTGGCTATCAGGGTATCAGGTTCACATTCTTTCCTCACAAACACTTGTCCCATGTCACACAAAAGAGTGACCAACAAACCTGATACAGGGCCGTTAAATTCAGACAGCAAGGCACCACACAATGACCTTTAGAAGAACGATATTAACAGGTGGCTGGTGTCTAATACAAATAATTATATTATACTTTAGCAGCACGGACCAAAGTGGAAACACATTGTCTTGTCATCAGCAATTGAATAAGCCAAAGTAATGTTACCAGAATACCCTTTTAACACTCCTCTGTTACCTCCCCAACTACAGAGAACACCTCCTGTGGCAGAGCACGGTCGATGAGCTCCCAACTATGTCACTAGGTATTACATATGAAAATTTCTCCAGGGTGTCTGACATTTCCCTCTCTAAGCAAAACAGGAACCTCCCTGCCAGCCTCTGGAGAATCACACGAGTAAATTCAAGCACTGCTTATGAATTTACCTTGTCTTTCCTCTTGGAAGCAGTCCACTAGAAACACATCCCTCCTTCAATTAAAAAGAAGCGGATAAAAGAAGCTCAGCAAAGTCCTTCAAAACCCGTAAGAGAAACCAGTACAAGTGATCAAATTAATTGCCCCTGCTCACTAATTAGTTTTCCAACATCAATCATCTCAAGTTAGCAACAGTTTTCATCAACCTTTAACCCCGAGACCAGTCACTGTTTTGACAGGACGGGCAGCTGTGGCAAACAGCCGCAACATTTTGGGGCAGACGGCGATTTCTGACCACATCTACAGCCAGGCTGCACCTTGCAGGGTGCACAGGGGGCCCTCGCACGACCCTCCGGCCCTGGCAGGGCTTGCAGAGCCCAGCACATGCCCCTGGCAGCCCCGGCTGCAGCGGGGCCAAGCACCAGATCAGTTTCCTGTCAGCTGCGACATGGCCGACACTTAAGCTGCCTAAAGGCTTCTCATTCTTCGCTTTAGAAAGGGGAGGGCAGGTTCAAGGACACTCCAGCCTGTCTAGAGTAGAGCAGGGAGAAAGCCAGGAAATCACACCTCCAAAACAACAGGGTAAGTGGCAGCACACAGCTCAAACATCTACACACAGATGGATGGTGAAGGTACTTGGGGATGTAACAAAAAACTGCCTACAGAGAAATACACTGAAGAAAGACACTACTTAATCTTCCATGTAATGGTGCAAGTCACCTCAGCCTACAGCAACAAACCACAAGCAGTGCCTGCATTAGGGAGCTGCCAGCAAACTACTCACGTGGGCTGAAAGAGTAGTGCACGGAAGAATAAATGGAGCACTGGCACAGAACATGCCGACCACTACACATGGCCAGAGCGTCCTGACAGACCCAGAACAACATCCCTCCCCTTTCTCTCTCCCAGGGAAAAGCAGGTGCTTGCTCCCCCTACAGAAATAAGTCCTTCCATTTGGTCTAGCCAGAGTCTGGGCAGCAAATCCCATTTTTGTACTCTGAGAAGATAGTTTGGAACAGTCAGGTGGATGCTGCTGGCTGGCACCTGCACCATCCTGGTGTTCAGTAGCAGCCTGTTCTCCCCTCCTGCATCCCCTCCTCACCTACCCCAAACACCTCACTATAGGTCAAACAGGTGGGAGAGTTGACTTTTACTCAACAGCTTTGGTAACATAACTCCAGACTCCCACCTTTATCTATAACCAACATAGTATTCAACTTGAAAGCCTTAGAAATGAGAGCAGTGGTTATGGCAAATTTGGGAAGTGACAAAATACATACAACGGGGATGTTTTGGCAGTGGAGACACTTTGGGGAGGAGAGGAGGGAAGAAGAGAGAGGGAGACATTAAAAAACAGAATTTACAAGGAAGGCAGGTCAGCACGAGACAAAATCCAGTTGTACAATGCACCTCCAATGTTTTTATACACATAAAAGCACGTAAGCCCTGCTCCACAGTTCTTTCCACTGCCAAAAAAAATCTCACCCTAAAGAGTCATAGAATGGCTTGTGGTGGAAGGGATCTTCAAGATCATTTATCATCCAAACCCAAGTGTCATATAGCATCTAGAATACCATATACTACAGGGGCATGACTAAACTACCCTATAACAATGTGCTTATACATACGAGTCAATGCATCATTTCAAGAGTTACTTCTTGGTATGTTAAGGTAAAAGAAAAGCAGGGAAGAGGAAAGAGGAAAACAAATATAATTAGAACAACTTCTTTTCTAAATATTAACTATGTGACACTTGGGGTAACAGGGCCCTTTGTTTTCTTTTTTTCTGAGCCATGCTCAGGCACTCAGGCCTGGTATAATCCACCCACTCTTAGTTTCTAACTACTTGGGACCCTCTTGTGGGCTCAAGCACTGGGATTAACAATGCTTTGTTGCACATCAGGAAATGTCTCTGACCACCCGCTATACCCAGAGTAGCTGCACTGGGACAATGTAGTCTTTAGTCATGGCACAGCATTCAGCCAGCAGCATCACAGGGTCCCCTTTTTCAAAAGGGCATATCTGCTATCCAAAAAACCTTGGACCATTCCAATAGCAAAAGCCCTCAAGTCTCCAATGTATACTTCAAAAATGTTCCCCAGCTAGTACCAGAAAGCTCATCTAAACAGGCTGTAGTCCAACCTCCCTTCTGGTCCTAACCTCCTATTTCACTCAAGAGCCTTAAAAACTGGCAGCTTGCAGTAAGCATTAAAACACTAAAAGCTGCAGGAATTACTAATTTAAAGATACTTCTGTTTACTACATCAGGAATTTTTCTGTTTAAAAATTTTATTTAATCCCATAAAAATTCATGGTACAAGGTACTATCCAGAAACCAGAAAACATAAAAGCACACAAAATTTATTAGTATATTCAGAGGTGAATTATAGCACAGGTAATTCAATCCCTCCTAAGCACAAGTATGATCCAAGCAAAGAGACAAACTGATGATCAGAGTTATAACAATAAAATAAACAGTAAACACTTCAAGACTGAACTAAGACAAGGAAAACATCACTATTTCCTTGCAAATGCTTTACACAGATGTACACTACAGCAAAGCAAACTCAAGCTATCAGATCATGCACACATGGGTAGGAACTACCTGAAATCTTTCTTAGACATTTAGTACATAAACAAAGAAACCCCCCTGCATTAAACAAGGAAAATAATGAAAGGTCCAAATTAATTACTGAATACTAATTTTTAAGTACAAATATTTTTAAGCTATGCCAAATTAATAATACACAGATCCTCTCTTGCCAGTCACACACGACTGGTTATAACCGCATAGAGTTGCCTTTATGAAAGGCATCCAATTTATTAAAATTTTATCCAAAACATGTCACATAAATTACAATATTTCAGTGTGGCAGAAGACTGTAGTGATTTCTTATTGGCCTTCCTCAATCACATATGGGCCATAAAATTTAATGAAATAGAGTCTACTTCAGGCTTGTAACTTCAGCTTGAGTGACAGTATGATTTTTAGAAGCAAAGCACGGGACCTTGATTTAACACAAATTATGGGAAATCCACCATCACCTCCATGCAACTCCACCATGAAGCTAAGAAGAACTGAAAAATGGCTCATTTACGCTGCCAACTCTGAATCTGCACCAACAAACACAAGAAACTGATTATACAAGAGAATTTGTACCATAGCAAGGCGGAAAGAGAATGAAGAGATGCATTAGGGATTCCAAATTGATTCACACACATTTGGGACATCAGACATCTACAACATTTTGGTTCTTGGTTCCTCTGACTAGCAATGGTCTCCGTCACAGCAGGAAGCCCAAAAAAAACAACTGCTCCACGACTTTATGGAGCAAAACTGAAGCAGCCTGTAGACTGCTGCATGGCAGAATGGTCTACTAAGAAATCCAGCCCAGCCCCCTAAAACATACATCATCTAATCCTATTCATAAGGATGGATATCTTGCTATCTTTTAAATAAGGTGAAGTTGGGTTATCTTGGTTTTTGGTTTGGTTTTTTTCAACTTCATTGGCCATGACAGACAATTTGAGACAGATACTTGTTCCTCATTTCAGAGCTCTTCTCATTACTGCCTTAAAAATAATTCATGCTCCAAAGCGAACTCCTGGGGAAAAAATGTATTTTGTTGGCTCAGAGCAGTATTGTCACGATGGCTGCTCAGTTATTCCCTTGAGGTAGACAGACTAAGTAGGAGGCTTTATCATTGTTCAAGCAGATGGGTTATTAGACACATGACACCAACAGTTTTAGTAGATTCAAACACAGAAACTTGGTTTCAAGGCTAAAATATCAAAATTAATCCACTCCTGAGGAGACCTCCACATTATCAAATAGGCACACTTAAGAGATACCTTTAAAATCATCACATCTATGGTGCAATGATTTAACAAAGTATTATTTTTTTTCCCTTCCTTACAGAAAAAAGTGAAACCAACAAAACAGCCACTTAGGTTTCTCTGTATCTTCACAGGTTGCACATAAATGAAGCTGCAGTGCCCTGTACTTCCACATTTGTAACCCCTTGCCTGAAGAGTAATAGTTTTGTGAAAGTCACAAGGATTGTTTTTTCTGCACTCTTCGTCTTTTTTATTCTGGGGAACTACAATCTCCTAAAAGAGAGAATTAAATGTCATAATTGTAAATACTAAAGCATAGAACAACAACAACAAAAAAAATCCTAAAAAGTAGGTTTAACACCTTAGCTTAAAACACACAAAATGAATTCCTATCTCCAGGACTATTCCTACAAAGCTGATCCTATGTGCATCAGTGTTTAAAGTCATTATAATATCTCCACATACTCAAGATTCTGACTCGTAAACTGATACTGCTTAAAGAGGGCAAAATCAATGCAGCTACAAAGAATCATCCACTGTAAAATTCCACAGATATTTCCAATAAAACAATACTAAGCAGCCTACCATTCAAAGTAATTATCCACCTTCATCACTTGAAACACCATGACATCTTTAAAATTCACACAAGGCATGTCCATTCACAAATGCACTCCTGCAAAACTTCTCAATCTCTAAGTAAATAAGTGACAGAGAAAATTAGGGAGATGTAGTGGTTACCCTTTTTTATTTCTGGAAACAGCAGTTTCCTGGGATGGAATAAATACCTGACCTGCTGTGTGCAGTTGCTGAAAGATGGTCCTAAATAAAGATTTACATGCTGGCTGGAAAGAGGGACTTAGAATAGTACCAGAACTCAGATCGAGACATTTCAAATCTGAAGATTCAATGAATCTTCTCCTGAAGGCATTTTTGAGAGTAACCAACAAGAGATGCACATTGGCACTGCTCAGTCACACTATTCCACAGTTTCACCATTGTAATTTTTCCTTTTTCCACTCAGGAAAGTCCTCTTCATTTGTAATTTATTTCTGATATCAACTGTACCAACTTAAATTTGTGCTTAGTAATTAAATAGTTATTAATTAATAATGTGTTATACTTACTAGGTAATATTAATCCACTCAGTTTATTATTTCTTCTGTGAGATGCTTGTAGGCTGATATAAGCCATATTATACTACACCAGTGGCACACAGTGCATTAACAACTTAGAAGTGAAATTCCTGTGGGGGTCTAGAAATTCCCATTACTCTAAATTTTCCATTTTAACAAAAACACAACTTGTATTCAAAAGAAGAAAAGTTTAATCAATGTGTATGCTAGGTATTCAGTCTATTCTAGGAAAATGAGAGATGACCTTCACTCCAGTAGCAACTGGCTTCCACTGTCCAGCTATGCATACAAAGGCATTCTGTGTTTGCTTTGATGGCCTGCACATGCCAGGGGTTGATGTCATTGATAGACTGACATTGCTGTGCTCTCACACAAAAACTTTATTAGCATAACAGAAGATCTGAAAGTGTGCTATCCTACTTTCTAAATATCTTCCCCATCTGCTGCTGGGTGACATATGCAGATCTCCTTCCCCTGCCTATTTTCTAGAACACTGCAGAACTCCACGGGAAGGGTCTGTTCGCATCTGTCTTGGGAGCAAGGCTATTGTTTGTGAGATAATTACTCTGTCCTTGTTGACTTGCAGCAATAATTGTGAACAAAATCACCTAATAAGCCAAGTTACCTAGTAATATAGCACATTATAACAGCAATGATTGCATATCAACTTTGAACCCCCTTTAGTGCCAATTAATTTCAAGAGCATTAGCACCAACAGTAAACTAATACGAAGCAGTTTAACTAATTAAAGCTTACTATGTAATAGGCTTGTAGCTTCAATTATCATTTTTCATGTTAGTCATCTGAAACTGTAACGATATGTACCAGCTGGAAAACATGTGCCTAGTCCCACAGCAACAGGTAAATGGAGCAGTTTTTGAAACTATGTCATGCACTTTCCTAGGAAAAGTGCTAACTAAGCCTTATCAACAGAGACAAACAGCAGATGGCAACAAATGTGCCAAGAGACATTTCATCCTCCAGGAAGAGATCAACACAAGGCATCAGCAAAAAAGGAGCAGAGTTGGAAGCACAACTCCCACAGATCTTACCCAGCTGCTCTCTTCTGTAGAAAAAAGAATAAAGAAAAAACACCCCAAACACAAAATCAAAACCCAAACCCAGTTAGGCAGTGATTGTCACCCTAACGTACAGACTTCATGTGTAATCCATCTACATTTCTTTCCCAGAAAGTCCAGTATCAGGTGCAGCTCAGCAAAGCATCTGAAGCCCTTTTCCCCATGAGAAGCTTCCTTCTCAGCTCCCAGTGAACAAAAATTTGCTTAAATCCTGACATTGACTCCCAAGTTTGGCTTAGAGAGTTCAATAAATTTTTGCTATTTTAATTGTATGTACAGAAGAGGACTAATTATCCATTCTTTTCTGAACTCTTGCACACTTTTGGACTCAATGAATGGAATCACAAAGTTGCTTGTCCTTTAGTGTGATGCAGTATTTCTCTTTACCAGTTCTGAGCATCCAGTGTTTCCAGGTTATTTTTGTGACTTGAAGACCCATAGCTATCTTCTCTAGATCATTTTATTCCTGACATTTAACTTCTTAACACACTGACTGAACTAAGCACTGAGGTAAAAGTAATTTTCATGTTTTCATGTTCACATTTTAACGTCAAGACACTGCAATTATCAGAGAAGCTGCTAGCATTTTTGGACAATTAATCTCTTTTTGAGCTATCCCATCAACAATTCCACATCTCCCTTTGCTCCATTCCTATCCCCAAGCAAGCACACACCAAGAAGCACATTCAATTACTGGTTTGGGAAGCAAACATGGAAAACAGGAAAGAGGAAAACAGACATAAAATAACAAAAAGAAAACCAACTACTTGCCATATAAGAAAATCTATCTGCAGCTCATGCTTCTTTTTTTTCCAAACACTAAGGACAGCCAACTTAATATTTAAGGACCTACACCCATTTCATTTCAAAAGCAGTTAAAAGCAAAACATGTAAAAGAGTTTTTTCATTATGTGCATGCATATTGGCTCAGGTTTTCCCAAACTCCGTCTCTCCCAATATTGATTGTAACAGCTCAGAACCTCAGAGAGCATCAAGTCTTCCTTCCAGGGAACAAGTATAGCTGGTCTCTTTATGGTGGATAACTGTAGTCCTAAAACAACTACTGGCCATGACACAAATACCAAAAATTAAAGACAAAACCCAACAACTCTATACTATGCAAAGCATTCAAAAACTTGGCTGGGGTTTTTCTTAAAGTTAAGAAAAACTTACTGAGCCATAATAAACCCATTAATAATGTCTGATTCCAACACTGTCTGTCCAAAAAGATTAAATGACGAAAGGAGTATCTTGTTTATATAAGACTGCAAAATACCCCTTTATGCTCAAGAGCTATATAGCAGGTCTGTGATGGTCTATGTACAACATAAACTATTAATAAACTATTATCCACAGCTCTTCTCAGAGAGAGGGGATGACAGACAGTCACAGAACAGACTTTCCTCAAGTTAAGATGGAAAAGGCCAGGGACAAATACTAAGTCAGTACTGATACTTGATAATTGTGATAATCTACTACCACACATGCCTGACGTGCCCTTCAAAGCAAAGAGGAGCTGCTTGGCTTAGCAGGGAGGCTATCCCCTATTATGCAGACCAGCTGAGCCAAAAGCTATGCAGTACTGTATGGAATAACAGAAGGATCATTTCTGGAATAGTCAAATAAATGCCATTTCATACTGCTTTACCATCAGATCTCCTTTGGAAGATCCATCTCTTTTTCCATGTTAAGAAAAAAAAATCAAAAGGGGAGAAAAGTAAAGCAAGAGCTATACGAGGGAAGGAAATAGCTGACTTTAAATATGCTAATAGAATAAACAGCAGACAACAAAAATTTATTCCTAGAGTGAAAACTAATAAAAAGGAAATTAGGACAGCTGCACAGTCCAAAATTGGCACTGATTTTCAGAGAAGGAATAGGATCCCTCAAACTCTTACTAAATGGCTCAGGAATCCCTGGCAAAAAATCAAACAGTTTCTTAAAAAAATTGCTGTAATTTAACACAGTATTTATAACAGAGCAAAGTGACACAAGCTTATACTCCAGGCTGAAAACTGAGACAGACAAACAAAAGCCACAGTTAATTAATCTTTCCTTGGTCACCATGTCAGACACCCATCCTTCTGAAGAAAATCCAGAACAACATGAGCTGCTCATATATGAAAGATGAGAAATTTTCATAATTATTTTCTTTAAGTTCAAAATCTACCTCCAAAATATGGGATGGCAAAAGGTCAGCACACTGAAGGAGGATGGGAGGGAAGGGAAGGTTATTTTTATTTGAATGAAATTTTTAAAATGTAGTTATCTTCCACAGAAGCCTAAGAGCAATCAAATCATTATAAATGCCACTAGACCCTATAAAATGCAACCATCTCTGGGCCACAGAAGGAACTACTTTCATTAAGAAATTATGAGGAAGTAGAAGGAAAGCATCTGCCCTGTATCCCATCAGGCCTCAATTCCAAATATTCTAAGACCAGCTGAAGAGCTAGCATGTAAATTGGGAGGAAAATTTCATGTGTGTCAGCTTTTCCTTATTTTTTTTTAGAATCAGTGGGAAGTTTCTCACTGTAGGAGTATCACAGCTAATTCAATTTATACATATACATATGTTAGCATAATACACTTTTTAAAAGTGGCAGCTTTCATAATCTACCCTTGATTCAGCAAGACATTTTTATTCCAGGATGAAGTGTTTCAGTTCCCCAAATTCAGCCCAATCTTGTTACAAGTCAGAAGTATTGTTCTGTGATTTACATAAAAGCATTTCCACTGAACTAAGCAGCAACTGACAGATCGGGTAAATGGGTTCCAGATAACATTTAAATAGCTGTGCTAATTACACCACACAGAGATAGGAACATGATCCCTTACTCAAATCCTCAGAGTAACCATCCAGAACACTGAAGAGAGAAGGAAAAAAAACCTAATAGTGCAAGTCATAAGACACCATGTAAAGGAATTTTAAAAAAACCCAAACATTCTGCATAAAGGACGTAATCTCAGCTAATTAGATGCCATAATGATCTTCTCACAATCTGTTAGAAGAGACTAGTAGTTAATAACTTCACAGATTTCCTCCAATCCTTTCACCAGGAAGGAATAGCAGTTTCTAAGTCATTACTGCTCTGTCATCCTGGACCACTGCCAAGACTGTAGATCTTCAGGACACCTGTCAATTAACACATTCTTACTGAAGGGAGGCTCGTCTTCCGAGTCTATTAAAAATTAGTGATCACAAAAAGCAGTCAGATCAAAACACTGCAAAATTAAAATTAGTAGTGACTTCTTGAAGGACAACAGCCTTCAATAACAACAACAAAAATCATCAAGAGGTGTGTGTCTGCTGAAGTGACTACATACACACTTTGCTAACAGATGATGTAACAGACCTTTTCCATCCCTACTATCTGTGGCACACGGTCGTACACTCAAAAATGACTGGCGACCTGATGGACAATTGTGTGCAAGAGTCAGATCTGAAGCTTTTCTCTAATCAAAGCTTTCTGCAGGGGTTCTCAGTCTAAGTACAGGCTTCTCATTGATTTTCCTTTATCCCCAGGATGAACTACTTCTAACTCGAAGTTGAAAAATATGAAGCTATGCATTGAACCAAAAAACCCAGGTACCATACATATTAAAACATCAAGGCAGAGGTGCACTTACAATTTAAAGGAACCAAAAGATTTCTGAGCAAATACAAAAATGGTATTTACCTAAGTTCAAAGATGATAGTGAGTTCTGTGGGAGATGAGGAGGAAATGGAAGAAATGAAGGCAGTCACATGAAAACCAAAACATCAGCTGTCACTGACTTAAATCTGGTTTGTTCAAAAATGAAAGGGTATGACCAAGGAAGTTCTAAATTCAACAAGTAAAATTCCAACCAGAAGAAAATGAACCAGAAAGCAGCATGCACTCCAGCACAGGACTAAGACATTCCTATGGTTTTATGTCAGTCTTCCACCTGCTAATTCCAAATTCCTGCACAAAGCTTGCGACAGTTTAATATTCCAGAAAAAATTAAAAGCATCAAGGAAGAAAATTGAAGTTCACACTGGAATTTTTTTTTGCACTGAAATCACAGAATACAGGAAAGAAAGTTTTAGCGTGCAAAATGTAGTATTGCCTAATAAAACAGCAGTGCACACAGAACAAGTCAGAGAACCAAACAAGTCAGAAGGGCAAAGCAGCCCAAGTATAGAGCCCTTGCTTTAGAATGGCTACCCTTCTCCCTGGTAACTGTTCTGCAGGTTCACTTTCCTTGGATTAAAAAAAAGTGTTTGTACCTCAAGGTCCCCTCTATGTTTACCCAGTCATATTCAGGAAATATGACCCTGAACTTCATCAGATTATTACATTGTCCTACTTTTCTGGTAACTTCCAATAGTTCAAACATGGAAATTTCTGCTCTGCTTCATAAACTAGGCAAGTAATTTGAAAGAAAGCATTAGTGCTTTTTGCTTTTTTTTTTTAAACCAAGGCTTATCAATCATCAGAACCCAAATTTTAAAAGTTTCTCCAGTCTCATGTAACTACCAAGACTAGGACAAGCTCACAGAGAAATGACTGTCAGGTACTAAACCCTGCAATAAGATCCAAATGATGTCCCATCATTCCAGATTTTTGATGAGCACTGTTTAATAAGCTCTTGCTCTTTCTAAAGGCTGGCAGTTAAAACACATGAAAACAAAGAAGGATTAACAGGAAAGGTAAAGGGAAATGGGTATTTTAATTTTTTTTTTTAACTAATCCAGGTGTTGAAATAGGATTTTAAGGAGCAAATATTCCTAGTGGTTCAAATTAGCAAAAATCAGTATCAAATTGCAAAGCAGATATCAACATATACAATTCAATCCTTCTCTCTGAAACCTTACCTGTATTTGATAAAAGGCATAGTCTGAAGCTAAAGACAACACAACACAAACATCTCCTGCATTACATTATATATAAGGAAATACAGGAAATAGGGGTTTCCTCTGCGGGAAGGAAAGCCAACAGAGAGTAAGCATAATGCTGGTGTCTCTCAATCACTGATCAAGCTCTAAAATTCGGGGGATTTATTTCATCCAGCTTTGACATTGCTCTCTTTCTACTACAAAGGGAGTCAGAACAAATCACCTTAGCCTGTATTCCTGACTTACAACCTTCCTTGCTAATGTTAAGAGATCAGGTATGCCCCAGCTTGTTAAACTACATCTACTTCTCCAGAGTCCCTTGTTCCAACCAGAATTCCTGATGCTGCCCACCAAGATCACCTATATCCTTACAAGGTATTGTACCTGCAGCATAGAGACAGTCCATCTTTCACAGATAAATAAAGGTCTTAACAAACTCTTTCATCTGTCTCCTAAGTATATTTCGGTGCTGAAAATAGCATAAGCTGTTCATGCTTATCTTCTAAATTAAGCAAATGAATCTTGGCACAGGTCCAGTGAAAGGGCATAACATGCAAGAGACCACATCACGTAATCTATACAGCAAAACCTGCATTCAAAGTACTCAAACATTATTTTTTTAGCCCTGAAACCAAAACAGCCTGGTAAGAACAAGTATCACTGCTAACATATCTTCATTCTTCCAGTTTTCTTCCCTTCAAATGATGAGTTTCATCTGTTGGATTTTGCTGACCTTGGTGATAAATCTCACTGAGAATGACAGGAACTTCTAAACTGATGGTTATAAACCAACTTTGGTTTGAAGGGATCTCTGGACATCGTTTAACCCAATCTCTGGCTCCAGACAGGGCTAGACCTGCCTGGTGCAAGGCTGTGCATCTCTGGGAAGAGCCTGGCTTCTTCTAGACATCCCCTTTTAGGTTGTTGAAGATCACAGTTAATTCCATCCTCAAAAAGTTTATCCAGAGTGAAGGAACCCAGCTTTCAGCCTCTTTCTATATGTCAAAGTAGGATCATCCTGAAATCACTACCTGAAAAGAACAGACCTAGTAGGCTCAAATGAGTATTTATCCAAGAGGAAAAAGAACAGATCATTTTATTGTGGATGGAACTAAAAGCTTCTAATAGAATTTGTGGTGAAAAAAGTCAGCTATCGCACAGTGGGCAAGATTCCCAGGAAATATATATATGAACATTTTTGATAATGAGATCAAGGTGTCATATCTTTGAAGGACAGTATGAATATTTATTTAAGTCTCGTGGGAGACAGACACTTCAGTTAGACTGTTTTTCTATCCTCTTAGGAATAGTGCTTGAAAATGAAAATTATTTTTAACTCCTGTTTGAAGTATCTTTTATTTTGAAAACTTTATTACCATCTAGGTATCCAAACCCCAGGCTTCTAGAACAAGCCAACATTCAATTTAAGATAAACGCATGATGCAAATGAGTGAGGCAATAAGATACTAAAGAACAACTTCTGCGGAAGTCTCAAAGCCCCAAGTATTTTTTGACAAGCTACTAATGAACTAAGAAAATGTATACTGCAAAGACATGTAGTGCTATCAAATATACAGGCTGGAGAAAAACATTAAACCATCAGTTAGCATTTGTATTCTTCTAACCTTAACAGGAGGGTTTGGAAAACCAACGTGTTTGAAGACAGAACCAAGGCAGTTTACAAACGCTGCAAAAGCTCTCCACCTTCATGGTGAAGCACCTGTGCTCCTGTGTCTCCCTTTTAATAAGGCATCTCTATGAGAGAGCCATGAAGGACTCCCGTTAATCCCCACAACATTCTAGACAGGTTTAAAGAATTTCTTTAGTAATTCTGAAGCTGAAGCATGGCAGACTTTGGAGGGTGCAGGATTCAAGTGCATTCCCCAATACTTTACTGAACACCTGAGAGTCTTTCCTGTTACCACTAGATATGGTGAGACATTTCTAGCTTCCCTAATCTTGAGGTGTCAGCTTTCTACCCAACACACACAGCTTCTAAAAGGGGGCATAATGTTACAGCTCAGATACAGAAAATGCTCCAGAGACCTTGCTCTTCCCAGTACGCTGGTTCTCAGTTTTACCACAGTTCTGGGTGAGGAATATCTTGTTGTTACCTGGTCAGCCAGGTTAAGATATGACGCAAGGAAAAATCTGTGTCTTTTGGCAGGAAGGAAAAAAAATATAAGATAGGAAACCATAAGAAAAAAATCAAAAGTACAAAAGAAAGAAAACAACAACTAAAGAAAACCTCCAGGTGTTATCATACTAACAGCAAGCCCACAGTTTCACAGTCAGGTATGAGCTGAAAAATGGCTGGTCATGCCTGACCTCTTACATCTCACACTGGGCCTGCCCCCACTTTCCAACCTCCTCCTTTCCAACAGCTCTCAGAGCACACACTGAGTCACTGAGCCATTGATCCAACTGAAATCAATTTGGTTGTCCTCTGGAGTTAGTTTTCAATTCGGATCACCAGGCTGATCCAACTCACCATGGGGCCATGCAATTGCTATAACCCATTCACAGAAACCAGCAGCCAGGAAGTGAGAGGCACCACACCTCTTGTAATAGCACAATCTTAAAATAAGCTAAAAAAAAAAAAATCTCTCTATTCATCTGACTTGCTGTACAATCAATCTGAATCTGATCAATCTTCCTAAACATTTCTTGATGAATACCCATTAAATAAAACCTTTCTGTCCAGAGGGGGGAAAAAAAATACCAACATGCCATCCAAAATAAAGTAAGAAATATATCTATTTTTTCCCTTCTCACCAATTGCCTTCTCACCTAAAATATTCTGGCCATTCTTCTTAATTGAAATGTTTTGTTTCCTCTCTGGAGATGCTAAAGTCTGTATTAGACCAGATGTCATCTCCTGCACCAATAGTATTTCAACAAATGTGAAGATGCTCCATAGTTTTTCTACTACTTGGTACTGAGTTCACAGTTCCAGATTATATGCAGCCTCTCCTTCCCTACTCTAACTCGTTTTGGATATCAGCATGCAGAGTAACATACATAGCTTTTTCACAGGCTCACAGTTGCACACATAATGATAAATTTAACAACAGAGACAAATTATTTAACCCCAACAGTTCCCATTTTGGGACATGCAGAAATTTAGCACTATTTCTTCCAAGATTTTGGGTTGCCATTTTTGTATTTAAAAGCAATTAGAAACTCTTTGCCTCGCCTTTTGCCATTGAGTTCCATGTCTTCCAAAATTGTTATACTGATGTTGCATTCCCTATTTAAATATAGATGGCATGCTTATAACAAGACATTAGGAGGCTCCTTTCCCTCTTTTAGCAATCCTCTTTTTTCCACAGTACAACATGGAAGAAACCAGGAGTCTGTCAATTGCCCCATTCACATGATAACCATTGCAGACTGTATAACCAATGCTTCAGGTGCAATCAAGAGAAAGCAGCTGATGATCATTTTCCCTGGATGAACAAGACTTTAGAAAAAAAAGAAATACTTGGATTTCTTTACAGATCATAATTACAGTAGACAGCCATTAACCTGCTTACCTACCCTTATTTTTTTTAAATGAGCTTATCTTTCTCCACTTCATTTTTCTCCTCCCTCATCCATTCTTCTCCCAGACTGCAGCAATAACATGCTTTTATTCTTTCCTTTTGACTGCCAAGGCCTTAAACTAATTATTAATTGAGAACGTATCTAAAGGATCTGAATGAGAAAGTTGGAATTAACCCAATTGCCTCTTTCCCCCTTTTATTTCGCATATTTGAACACTAGGTCTACCTGTCAGCACTGCTGAAAACAGCAAATGTGTTGTTTTCCTTTCAAAGGCAAGTCTGCTTGGGCAAAAATATGCAACAGCAAAAAACAACACAGAAAAAAAGCAAGTACCTGGAAAAGGCCTCAGCATTGAGTGAAAGCCATTAGCAAGCAAGCTGTCTACAGTTAAATTCTCTCAACAACTTTGCTGTTCTGTAGGAGAACCCTGCAGCAAACGGCATCCTGCATTTAGGAAACCAGACAACTGACACTTCATCAAAAGGCTTGTCCTTTAGAGAGGCTAGAACGGCATGACCCGACACTGCCTGCTGGTGCAGAGCTGGCTGCTTGTACAGCTCCAACTCATCTTGTTTCCAGTTGTTAAATTACATTAAAGGACAGCTAAAAATATATTAAATATTTTCCTATTACTTTTCCATGCGAGCAACAGCTATAATTACAACGAGAGTAACGTCCAGGCAAAGGCTTAGTAACATGGGGGAGTGGAGAGGAAAGCCCAGGAATCCCTCTAACAAATTCCTGATCAATGGTTTGCAAATGTAGAATTTTAAAATTTTTTTTTTTTTGGCTGAACTGAGTCAAAAAATAAAAATATTTACAATTGCCATAAATGGTCAAACAGATCTGAGCTATAGTTTTAACTCATTTCCACCCCAAATTTTTGCCTTTTTTTTCTTCCAAAACACACCAGAACTTAGCAGTCTACCTGTGACACCTAAATTCTGACAAACTCACATTGATACGCCCCTGTTAAAGATTACCCACAAACGAAAAACAAGGAAGACCCGATCGAAAAAGCCGATAATCAACGTCTAAACACTTTGACAAAAATGAGTGTTAATTGATTAAGGATCTCCAGGTCTCTATCGCCATCTAGTGAGCCCTGCCCGCCATTATCACACTGTCCCCTCCAAAGCGCTCCCTGGAACCGCAGACAGGATAAACTCTGCTGGATCCAGCCTGCCCATGGCCACGGATCTAAGGCTTGTCACATTTCTATTCCCTGGCTGAAGGAAAATAAAAATCAAGCACTGGCTCTTATCTCTCTACAGCTGACTGAAGAGAATGAGCTTTTATGGATTACACTGTCATAGAATGGTTTGGGTTGGAAGGGACCCTAAGGATCATCTACCTCTATGATCTGGCTTTTTAAAAATGACTTTTCCACACCTTATTTAATACTTCTACCATCAAAATGAAGTGAACATGCCAAGTTCTGCTAATATAGTTCAGAAGTTCACTAATATAGTCACACAAGTTTTTATAACAGCAGTGTTATAAACAAGTATTTTTAGTCACCATAAGGAACCCCATGGCAGCTCCACTGCTTTTACTGCACCAGCATCTCCAAACCACAGAGAAGTTAAGAGTCCAGGAGAGGTGGTACTCAGCACCTGGCATCAGGTGCTTGAATCTTCCCACAGCTTCAGTGGAAAGGCTGTCAGCCACACAGTTGAAAAGCATCCATTTACAGGACTCATCAACATTCATTCTCAGCTACATTAAAACTTGATGTGAGGATGAGCTTTAACAACTTCAACATGAAATACATATTTCTCACTTTCAATTATTCTGCTAATACTTACAATTGAACTGTAATTGTGTTAGTGCAAATATTAAGTTCAGTTTTCATCCCACACAATATTTTTCCCACTTAGACTTCTACAAGCCTACCTGCATTTACTCAGGTGCCCTTGACAACAGTATAAAAAAAAAAAGGTATTAATTGCACATCAAAAAAGGCCATTTAAATTTAGACCATAAATTTTCCATAATAGTTACTTTTTAATTAACCTTTTCTCAAAGAGAACCCAAACCTCCAGATACTTAACATTTACTTCCTTTATATTAGAACTAAGTCGTAACAGGTAACCTATGAATAGAAAGACTAATATAAAAATTTAAAGTAATGTTCTTCCAGATCAGATATTTCAACTTAAAGCAAACAAACAAACAAAACAACATTAAAACCAGAAAACTAAGGCATCCTCACATCATCTTCTGTGGCAAAAACTCTAATGTGTGCAAAGGCTTGGCAGAAGCCAGCACAGGTCCAGCACCAGCAAAATTTAGAGGTAAGAAATCCTTTCCAACCAAAGATCAACTATGTAAGAGAAACCATCTCTAACTACTCCCTAACACATTCTGTAGCACCTATTTAGGATTTCCCATTTCACCATCACTCTGGAACATAAAGCAGGAACACCAGATTTTCACATAGTTATCTCATAACTGATAAATTACAGACAAATGTGAATAAACTCCATGTGCAAACAAGTATTTCCCCATTTTAACAGAGGCCAAAAGCTTAAGTATCCATAGAACACCAGGTTTGTGGCTAGTGGTCCATATCACATGTGAAGATCATTAAAAAAAAAAAAAAACCCAAAGAAAAAAGTAGAATTCATTACTTTTAAAATACCACTAGGGGAAAAAAAAAAAAGCTATGATACTCAGCTGTTCTGCATGCCAGCCTCATAGACAACATGAGGTTGAATCTTCCATCAACAAGCACAATACCTTATTAAAGGAAATACTAAGTCCTGAATTCGCATGGCACATTTGCAGTTACCAAACTGAGAAATTTATTGATTAACTTCTGAGTTAAACGGATGTGTAAGGTTAAACACAACTGCGTACCTAAACTGGGAAGACAACAAATGTGGGGTTCTCTCGAGAGAATTGTTTGGATAGGAAGGTAATTAAAAACAAAGACGTGTTACCAGAAATAAAACACCCCAATGCAATTGAGTTGGGAATTGTGCAGTGTGTGTGCCCTCACATCACCGGGAGGGATGTTAACAGGGATGTGACCTCATCCATCTCCCTGATCAACCAAAAGGCTGACCAGCCATCCTGACACAACTGTTCCTGGCACCTTTGCAGACTCCTGCTTGGTAGTCTCTTTTATAAGGAACTAATATCAAATATCATTATGTTTTAAGACAATGAATGTATATCAGTGGTATGTTTTGGATCATTAAAGATTATTTTTCTCACAGGGACAAAACGGATGTGGCCTGTATTGAGCCACCATCCTAACCAATAGCAAGAGTAGTTTTGCCTATAAAGTCAAGTGCAACCCTTACAATAAAATATGAGGCTAATGAGAAACTTTATTTTAAGGAACAAAGAATTTCCAAAAATAAGCCCTGATACATAATCCATTGCCTCCATGATTAATTTGCCCTATCACAAACTTTAGGGTTTCAGGAAATCGGATCAGGCCACAGGACAGTCTGGCTACAAGCAAGCTCACCCAAAGCTGAAGCATACCACCAAATCAAAGACTAACCCATCAAGCAGAACTAGAAATTCATGGAAAATGAACTGAATTTCATTCATTGAAAAATGAAAGCAGCCTTGATTTTTTTTTTTGTTGTCACCTCAATCTGGCCCATTGAAACCAAATAGTTTCACAAGAAAGATAAACTTAAGAGTACTGAAACCAAAAGCAGGTTCAAGAACAAAACCATTCTTGTATTCAATGAAAAAAAAAAAAGCACGTGGCTTAAATTCAGCCTTTTTACATGTGTGTATAACCTGTTTAATGACTTACCTCTCTCCCTTTATGTGTCACCAAAGCAGCCAAAGGCTTGGCATAGAACCTGCTGTAGGAAAATCCCAGGCAGCCATACATGCTGTTAGCAGTGAGTTTCAAAGCTTTCTGTCTGATATCATACTGAAAAGAAACACAACCAGAAAAATGATCCAACCACAGCCATCAGGGAACAGAACTTAATGCTCACAATTACATTCACAGCTTTTTTATACAGTCTGCAGCAGTGATGGGCTACAAATAAAGCACATTACAATCACTGCTCACTACTAATCATCTCTATTCTACAAGGCTGATCAGGGCACTTAAGGGGAGAGGGGGAAGAAAATCAACGGAGTTCTATAAAACACACCTGTAAATAGAGGTCAGGATTTAAATCTGGCTGTTTCATTAACTGCTTAACCTGGCGTCTTCTCTCCACCAGTTTCCTGATTTCTTTAGGCAAAATTCCCATTTCCAGAGATGGGTCTGGAAGCTCTGGAATTTCTTCCTCTTCTTCGACCTGTGAAATGATCACCGCTGCTTATCATTTTATTGTTTGAAGATTAGATTGTAATGCATTCAGTGAAAAGCTTGGGGGGGGGGGAAATCCAAAACCATACAGATTGTGCCAATTCCTGCACAGCACCCAAAGCACAGTTTAGAACAAGCATGAGAGGTTTTTTTGCAGTGTTTAACTGTATTATTTTGCCCCTGCTGGGGAACAGGGCCTAAGTCTGTTTCACTCTTGGAGAAACACAAAGAAGGCATGGACCAGCAGCAGGAAGGTTTTTGTTTTTTATCAGAGTGTGTGTTAAATATTTATGTACATATATAAATCCAGATAAATAAGACACACACATTCTCAGTCTTAGGTGTATACAGATAAATACAAAAGTATAAAGAAAAGTACACACACAGCAATTCTTTCTGTGCTGAAAAATCCATCCATTTTTTATCATCATGTAAGTAATTTTGGTGCTCAGACCTGTCAAAAGGAGCATGTGCTATGTGGAACTGATACTTTGAATGACACAATTGACAAAAGTAGAACAAAAAATCCACCCCAAGCAAATCTTGATTATAGCAAAACAACATAGCAGAAAGGACACCTTCTTAGCATGACTGAAGAAACAGCAAAAATGGAAAGGTATTTCAAGCACAATGAAAGTGACAGAAATGTGCAAAGGAAGGGCAGTAGAGACACGTTGAGGTTGGCAACTTTAGTAAAGCAGTCTGAGGAGAACTGTAACAAGAAATTACACCAAAGCCTGATTAAACATCATACAGTGAGAGAAATCAAAATTAGCTGCTTCAGGTTGAAGCACACTTCAGAAAGCAGGGAAAATCCAAAGACAACTTGAAGGAACTTACTGACAGAACTCCACATACTTGTCTCCTCATTTCTGCTACTGTGTTCATATTTCAGTTGCTACAGGACTAATTCCAACCTGTGAGCTGATACCAGTTAAAAATAAAAGCCTCTGCTTTAACCTTTAGACCTGACCAGCTCAATGCTTCAGTTTACAACACAGCTCCATCAACAAGTGTTTCAGCACAGCTGAGGAAATGAGAATCTCCAGTCATGGATAAACCAGAGCCAACACAGCTGCTTATAAAACAGTACATCCAACTGTACCTTTAGGAGGTTTTTCAGTTGTGCTTAACATCACCCTCCCAAGTCACACACATAATTTTCCTGATGTCTAATAAGGCTTGAGCTCATAATCATATTCTTTCCTGTAGAATGCATGAGACTTTTGCCTACCTGCATCAGGTATATTTGCATAAATATACAAATAGCAACTTAACTTCAGGAAGCTTCTATCAAGCTAGGATGAAACTAGTAAAAGGGCTCAGAAATTGCTAGGGTGGATGTGTGGCTGAAAAGGGTCACAGAGCCCCAGTAAAAATCTTGTTTCCTGAGGATACCAAGAATAGATGGGAGAGAACTTACCAAGATTCTGTAAGAGTATTACAGAAAGGAAGGTGACAGACAAAATATTCAAGAAAGTCCCAACCCACAAATTAACACAATACATCTTTAAACAAGAATCACTTTTTATATGTGAAAGGGGACAAAAAAAAACAAACTGTGAAAAAGAACAGTTTCTTAAGGAGCTGATTCACAGAAAACACTCTGAAGTTAAGACAGTGTAACTTAAGCCACAAGTTAAAGCACTCAAACCTCTGCCCTTTTCTGTGCTTCTGATGACAGTCGCTGCACTGTGGTAAAGCAGATGTTGAACTCCTGAATAATCGATGGGTACAAGCTGTTGAAGTCGAGAAGCAAAATAAACTTGTCATAAAAACCTAAAACAGAGTTTAAAACAAAAGTCATAATTACTCAAGTCTCCCAAAGGACTTCATACAACTCCACAATTAATACTTAAGTGACAGTAATACATTGTACCACATTTCCATAATCTAAATCCCTTCAAGCAGCTGTTGAGATGCACCACTGCCCTTTACAGAAAGCTGTCAGAAGTGGAACGATCCAACCCCATTAACTCACCAGAGTTGAACAGATAGCTTCTGTGTTACTATAGGACACTTGTACAGTTTTCCCCACACAGAGGAGAAACTGAAAGAAAACTTACGTGTCCATTAGAAAATTATACATAAATATTCAGTCCTAATCCCTCAGAAGAAGCAATTCCACAATCACTGTTGGGAGTTTTGTTGTCTGCAACAAGATTCCCCTCACAACCACAACACCAAACTCCCACAACCACAGATTCCCCACTGCAATCTGTATTAATATAACCTACCTGTCTCTAACTTCATTGAAGAAAGAAAATTGCCACATCTTACCGACTTTGGGTTCCAAGACTAAGCCCCCAGCATATGCTGCTTTCTTTTTCCCTATCTTTGATTTATTCTGATCTTCAAAATCTTCATCTTCATCCACCTACATGTGGCATTTAAAAAAGTCATTATCTAGTCTCTAAGATTTCTGTAATGTTAGAGGAGTTATTTTTGGCAAGTCAAACACAAATTTGGGAGCCAGTGCAGAATTCCTTTTAAAATATATGCAAAATACGGTGTTTTCATCATGATCCTTACTAAAGCTCTCTACATGTCAAAACAGCATTCAAACCAACTCTGATAGGAAAAAAACTGCTAACAAGAGATTACAAAGACCTTAAAGTATTATCATCATTCAAAATGGCACCAGAATGCCTTTTACAACTGGCTGTAAAAGTCCACACTATGAAAAAAATCAACTCATGACCCAGAAGTGGGATGATTGCCCAATTAAAATGTTGGTTTTGCAAACAGAATGACTGGGCTTGAATAAAAGAAATAAAAACATTACTACTGACCTAAAGAATATTCTGTTATTTGTTATGTTGTAATAAGAATTCTTCTCCCAATTGTTCAATTCTATTCTGAATCATTTAGAATTCCAGTGCTGCTTTGATGCCACAATACAACCAACAGAAATAATTGCTTTCAAGTTTGCTGTTGAACTTATTTAAAACTAAAAAGCGATATATAGTGAAATACAAATACTTTCTCAAATTTTAAGTTGTTCACTAACAAACATCTAGATATTTCTATAATTATTTACACTGGTATTATACAAATGAATTTTTTTAATACCTTTGGATATTTCATCCATATAACAAATTTTTCATGAAATACTGTTCATCAAAATAGCTAAATGCAAATATTAAACAACACAGATTGTCTTCTTTACTGTTTCCCCACACAGACAAGTACTTAGCTTATTTTAATTTTAAACTAACAGAACAACTGAGTTTCTATAGATCTGTGCTGTAGTGGAAAAGCTGTTACACTATCCCACTCTCATTATGGACTCTACACAAAAACAATGTTTTAATTAAGTATATGCTGTACCATTAAGTTATCTCTGAGTTATATTTGGGGTTCCTTGTGGTCCCACAGAATAGTCACACGCAGAAGATGGAAGAATGTTTTGTCCTTCTTTTTTAATAAAAATTTTTAGGAAGAGAAAAACTGGACCCACCAGCTTCTGTGGAGGCTTTTTGAAAACTTGTTTGTCTGGCACAATGTAATCCTTCTCATGAAAGGCATGAAGCAGCAGGAACTCGTTACGCTCAGATCGTCCACCCATCATTGTCCTCGACTAAAGAGAGGGTGAAAAGAGAACTCAAAGCAAAGCACAGAAAACACTGAGAGCAAAACTCAAATGTGATATTTTTAAGGAAGCTTTACATTATTACTTGATTAGAACATTGAACTCTCCTCATCACAGCAAAAAATTTAACAGCATTGTGCATTCTAAATTAGTGTTTAGAAATTAAACACAGCAAATCAAACACAGAAAACATGGAACTGTTTGGAGGGGACAGTGGAGAGAGGTGGAAAGTAATAAAAATGTACCATGACATTCCCAGAGATGTTTGTTATCTGAAGAGCCAGTGGCAGAACATTCAGCTCACACATGATCTGGAGAATGAACTTGGCATCTGTCCACGTGTTTTCCAGCATGAACAGTAAGCGAGGAGAATCACTGGGGAAAGAAGGGGCATGGCCTAGCACAGTAAAATCAATCTCCTTTGTACTCTGTAGGCTTTAGACCTATGTGCTATATGGAACACATGTAGCACACAACTGATGAATTTTATAGCTATCTCTTGTAATTGAAAAACCACCCCAAAACTCAGGCTTCCATCTCCTGTTAGTGTGCCTACACCAATGCTCCCATAAATCAATTTGCCTCACACATAATAAGCCACCACAAGTAGCTTCAAACGTTATTTTATAATGTTAAGACAGTATTTAACTTTTCAAATCCCAGTATGCTAAGTCAGCATCCCCACAACAAATCAAGTAAGCAAAAGTAAAATTTTATGTCAGGGAATCAGCTCCTCTGCTCTCCAGAGAAGGATTAAAACTCCCAATCAGTAACGTACCTGTACATATTTGGAATTTCCTCTGGTAGAACTGTTACCTTCTCTGTTTTCAAAATCTGATGGACCAGTTCAGACAAATGGTAACTTTTGCAACGAATTAGTTCTTTAGCAGAAATTTCTACATCACAGATCATTCGACCGCAGGCGGCATTCCTTTCAGCAAACCCTCCTCGGCCCTTCATGGTATTACACAAAGAGAGAAAACACAAATAAAATGAAACATACAAACACTAACAAAAAACATCTACCCACAATATATGTTTATAAGACTCAGTCAAGTCAGTTGGTCACTAAGTACTCGAATACTCTATTAAATACCACTAATACTCAAGAACTTATAATTATGCCTTAAAGATGCCTTAAAGATGCCTTAAAGATGCCTTAAAGGAGTACATGGTATCTTTCACTGTATGTAGATATTAAGAAATAGATACTTAACTTTCACTACTGGTTATATCTTAACTCTTAAACTATCATGCATTTTTTTTTTTCTTCAATCATTAGAATAGCCCCAACAAGAACCTGGATGTGGATTCTGTCTTTCTTCCAAGGATACTTTTTGTATTAACAACAAGATGAAAAAGTCACAGAACCACACAGCAACACCCAACTTGGCCTCTAGGAAGGACAGGAACAGGCAAGAAGAGCCATGTCCAGCACTTCAAGCTTCAGACATTGTCCTCTGAACAAATATGTAATAAGAACTACAGAATTATTAGCTTAGCAGCTCTCTATGGGATGATTCACCCATCAATCCAAATTGCTTTTTCTCATTTTACACTTACAGCAGACAAAGACAGTTACAGTAAAGACTATTGCAATTAATCTGTCATTACTATCATCTAGCTGAGATAAGTAAACTAAATTAGCCTAACTTGAAAATCAGTTTATCCTATTACTGTAATAAAAGTCATATAAACACTCATAATTTCTGATCTGGGACCCACAAAATTCAGCATGACCAACAGTCAAAATACATCAGTGTCACATTTACAATTCCTCGGAAAAACTAATTCATTTTTAATCACATGCAACATAAAGGGGCTTAAAAGACTTAAGCAATCTTATTACCCCAAGCTTTGGCATATTAGACCTCCTCAGCCGACCTATCTTGGACCAGTGAGGGACTTTGCACAAATTAATTCTTTGAAGCAGCACTTCCAGATCAAATCCATAAATATTATGACCCTTGAAGTAGAAAAAATAACAAAAAAGGTTACAACAAATGCAAATTGAAAGACTTACTTTCACACACTCAGTATTCCTTTGCCCTTTGTGATTTTTTCCAACTAATTGATGGCATTATCTCTCTTGTAGAAAGCACTTTCTAAGAGAACGTTCATCAACAGTACTCATTAGTCTTAACACTAACAATGCTGTTCAGTAGAATACCAAAATCAGTTCTATAAGTGGCTCATAGCACATACAAACAGCTTCATGCTTTGATACCAGAGATTAGGATTTAAAGCTTTCCAGAAAAATCCACAACATCCTTCATAGAGCATATAAACTTAAGCTAAGAGTAATTTTGTTTTTCTTCATCTGTGAAAGTCACAATAGTGGCATCAAAATACTGTAATTTCTTTTTCCTTTGATAGTACAACAGGAACAGCTATTAAATCTGGGTAGGAACACCTTGCAAGCAATATTTACATATCAAAGCACTCCAGCAATATTTTAAACAGTGCTAAGTACATTGATGACACTGGTCTGTACCCTCAGCTGAAAGCAAAATGCTACCCTGAGGAAAATGAGCCAGTCACCAGGAACTGCACTCTGTGCAGTGCAAGACTGTGCTGTAGAAGCAGCTCCTTAAGATGGGAGCAGCATTTCAACAGCACTAATTAAACCAGGTGCAAATTAAACTGCACTAACACAGCTCTGCTGTTTTCAGGATAGGAGCTCTGACACCCCTGCTCTTGGCATCTTCAATTTTAGGCCACTTAAAGCCACCAAATTTAAGGCTGCAGTGTTTCTTCTGATTCCTTGCCATAGGCACCAGGAAGCTTAGGTCATAGGGCAAACACTGGATACCAGCTGCAGTGAGGTGAAAACATCAAGCATTGACTGCCCATTTCATCATATTCCCATCACTTAATTATTTGTATCTACCTACAGAAGTTAGGTAAATAAAGATAATCTAACAAGTTGTATGTAATCAACCTCAGACTTAAAACCAACTTCAAATTGTCTTCAGAATTCTATTATGCAAAAGTTAGTACTGCACATTAATTAAACATAACAAAAAAAAAAGAAAATGAGTCATTGTAATAAACCCTCCGCTGCTAAAACAGTAGAAAACATAAGAATACTTATTGCAAAACTTTTCTCAGAACTCAAGGATTTGTATAGATGGTTATTTTGATTTACAGCATAAACACAAATTATATGAGCATCTGAATTGCAACAGAATCTTAAGTATACCAAGAGTTCCCATTTTTCCAGAAAATCAGAGTTTTTTGTTGTGTTTTGTCTTTCTGAGTAAAGAAAAAAAAAAAACCAACTTGTTTCAGGTATTGTGAAAATACTGCCTATTCTAGCTATTATGGAAAATAATAGTATGTATAAAATGCTGTCAGGGAAAATTCCGTATCATCTTTGTATCAAAATATACCTGCTGTCTCATAAGCAAACTCAATTCATAACGCAGTCTAAGACAAGCATTAAAAAGCCTCTAAGGGGACAAAAGAAAAAGAACAAAGCTGACCAACTGACAATATGCTTTAGTTTAACTCTCAAAGTCTCAGAACTACTCACCACAACAACGTCTGGGTCAATTTTGTGAATCTTCGCAAGGAAAAATCCCAGCAGTGTTCTCTCTGTTGCAGCAATCTCAATTTTAGCATTCTAAAAGGAGCAAGAGAGCACCTGATTTCAATGACCCAATAAGTTTGAAATGGAAGCATCTCCTTTCCCCTACCAGTTACAAGACAATAACAAAGCACCACAGAGTTCTGCTTTTCCTTCTGTAATTCAAGGATTTCTTTCCTCACTTCCAAAGACATTGGAAAGCTTTTCTCAGAGGCTTTTTCCCATTCTGCTTTTGAATGCAGGTGTGATATTTTAAGAGCCTCATAAGAATCAAGCACACCAGGAAAATGCTCCATATGCATCTTTCACTCACAGACTTTAAGATCACACAGAAACAGAGGAAAAACAAAAATAAGTTACTTTATTATTCTGTCAGCTCTCCCACCACCCTTTAGAAAGGACATCTTCTAAATTTTGACAGACTTTACTCTTCAATAAAAGAAGATACAAATTCTCCCAGTTTACTACGAGTACAGAGTCAGGTATAATGAAAATTAACCACAATTTTAGCCTCTTGGCAAAATCTTTCCAACTCTCCTGTCTAACATCCTGTCTATTTTAAGAGCACAATTAGCAGCAGTACTGAATCACACAGAGCACACACAACATTTTTACAAGCAACACAGAATAAATATCTGGATTTAAGTTTGCAGAGTGGAAAACTAACTAAATAATCATTCCATTCCTTCGGCTATTTCTCTTCACCACTTACCAAAAGCACAGTGAAGTTCATATTCTATAAGGTACTGCAATCAGAAGGGTAACAAAATGAAATTACCTTCTTTTTAACAGCTTCTTTGAAGTCATAAGGAAAAATGCAATCACTCGGTTTGGAAACAGCTGCAAAAAGTGGTATTTATATTTACATACAAATTCCTAATTGTTCCCTCCCCGTAAGCACCCATTCACAACAAAGTGAGCTGAGAAAACTGACCTCTGATTCTGAAAGAGCAGCTTTAAGTGAATACTGTCTTTAAGATAACCAAGTAATTACTAAAGCATTAACAAATCTGAATCAGTCATATTTGAGGTTGTCATTGGACATTAAAACTATGGGCCACAGCTCCTGAAGGGCATCCTCTCACAAGCATTCAACACCTCATCATTTCCACTCAGTGTCTGAATCTCGAGGTTTAGCTGCTATTACTGCAATGACACTGGTGCAAGACTTTTTTCCTGTAAGAAAACTTGTTTATAAATAATTCCATTCAGAAGAGCTGAACAGAAAAAATAATGTAAGTGACAGTAAATAAATGGTCCAAATTAATGGACAGAGAAAGCTGGAGTAATACCAAAAAAAATTGCAGGAAACTGTATAGAGCAGGGTTACTTGGCATCATCTCAAATTAAGATTTTTTAAATAAAGTTTTCGATAAAAAGTCAGTAACCAGTCAAGTTAAAAATGGGGAGAAAAGCCTGTCTGGAAGTTCAAATTTTGTCAGTTGTCTATTTTAGGTCATTATTGCCGTGGTGACAGAAAGAAATAATAATTTAAATAAATTAATATAATCCCCCCCACAACCAAAACACTGAAACAGAACAAAAAAAGAAAAAACACAGAATTAATAATTTTTCTACTCAAACTGTTCCAAGTACATACCACAGAAGTGTGTTTGAAAAGGAGGCTGAGGTGGAGCCTTATCCAAAGGAAATTTCTGATGAACCAGAGCTGCAAGAGCCACAACCTATACCAAGGAGATATAGAACACACAACTTGATAAGCACAAATAAGCATGACTACTATCCACACTTATTTCTTCCATTCTTTTCTTTTTAAGAGCTCCTCATCTCTTTTCTCTTGTTTCTCCAACAGATCTTTCTTACTTTAATTCCAACTACAAATAGTTGAAAAGAACAGTTATGAATTGATCTCAAGGAAATAAAATAGTACTTGCTCCTAAATGATTATAAATTTGAGAGAAAAATAATTCACTTCGGAAAACTTCTGCTTTTATCAGTTTTTGTCCTGAATCTGACCAGACCCCACAATGTAAAGGATTCCCCATGGAGTGCAGGGGAGATGTAAGCAGGGCAGAGAAGCCTTGCCTCAGGAAGGGCTGCCCCTAAGCAAGCAGTCAACACTGCCAAGAACCCAAGAGGTTTAGTGTTTGGAAGCCAGTAGTTTTAATGATGCTTTTGACTGCTTTGCTGGCAGAAAGGCCGGGCTCCCCAGACACTGAGTAGGAAAACCCAACAGAAAACAAAGCAGAAAGGCTTTAAAGCCTCTTGGCAAGCAGAATCCTGTCAGTACCTTGTGTATGTCCTGTTACTTTGGCCAGAAACCACATTTTTTCATACTTCCACCAAAAAAATTTAAATTCACCACAAGGAATAACTCTGCTTGAAAAATCTGCCAACCTATTAGTCTTCAATTCAAATACCCAGAAACAACTGCCCTATGCTATTTGTGAATACTAAATCTCTTCTCACGTTAATGAGAGTTATGTTAAAAAAAAAATGCCTAAGTACACATTGTGCGCTGCAGTCCACAACTCAGAGTGGCCACCTACATCTCTCCTCCTCTCTGAGGAAAGATTTTACAGTAGAATAGGGGGTGCTCTAATTTCAAGACCAAATTCTCATTTTAAAATGAGTTTTATTAGCAGAAAAGCCTGGTAATTTTATCTATAACCTATGATTAGCTCTAGCTTAGTAGTTAATTAATACTAATCCATTAACAGCTGTGCTGGGGCAGTCTCACTTATAACTATGAGGCACAACAGATAAAGCAGAAGGCTTGAAAACATACATAGGATCCATGGTCACAGTAAACATTCTCACCAAGCAGGCCCCCTAGGCCAGAGTGAGATCCCAGTAAAAATTTATTTGAAAAGCACAGAGCAGAGAAATTTTTCAACAGTAAATATATTTAAAACATGATTTATGACAGTCTTCCAAGCTTAGGAAACTTTTAGTATATGTCAAAGAACAAAATCAAACCAAAATGAGAGCAGATTACTTACCTCATTCTGGTGAGTCTTTGGGTTCTGAATGGTCTTCATGCTGAAGGACATGACCACCAGAGGAGGAGGAGGAGAAAGATCTTTAACCACATTCACCAAGCCAGGCTTCGTGGCCACAGCCTCCACTTTACACCAGCTGACTGGCTGATTTGAAGGCTCTGAGGAAACAACACAAACCACCTCCATTCTTCTGGGAACCACAGACAAGGCTTCTCTGATAGCATTGGTGCACAGAGCACATCCTTCAAATGTTTTGTCCTGGTGGGATAGTCCAAGACACACACTAATCCTGCCCAATTTTTGGTAACTCCCTGGGCTCTGACTTCCCAGTCAGCAGGAGTTCTTCAACACCAAATGAGAAAGAAGATTTGGATCAAGGCCTGCATAACCCAAAAAATACTTCAGGAAGCTTTACATAGAATCATCTGTACTGGTATCAGTTCTGTCAGTGACTGAGCAAGCTGCTGAAGAGGAGAATCCCCTGGTGCCAGCATTCATACAGTCAATTCTACACTGAAAGTGCCCTAAGGAGACTGCAGTAACAGATGTAGCTTTTGTCCAGTATGATCAACATCCCTATGTTGATGGGAATATGCAGCTCACATTGAATAAAGGGCTCTTACCAAGCCAAAATAAAGCAGCATGACCACCTCTAAGTGCTACACGCTAATCCTTTCTGAGGCAGAAAGGATTTCAAACCAAAACAGCTCCACACCACAGACTTTTTCAAGTGTCAGGAAAAAAAATAAATAAAAACCTAATTCACAAACAAAAAAACTCCATCTAGCAGCCCTTTGTTCTCAAAAATACATATTTGCAGAAAAAACCCAAATCTTAAGTTATCAAGAGCAGAAAGATGAGTCATTTTCAAATCAAGTAAGTTTAGCTCCATATACATGGCATTAGGGTATGCATCAAACAGCAGCTGCTAGGCACTGCACAGCTCCCCCTCACAGGCATTACAAGTTATAATCTCATCTGTACAGTGCACAACTTTACACAGATATTTGTCACTCCAAAAAATGAAGATTAACTTAAAATTTGTACTAGATAATGAAAATTAAGCCAATAAGTTGCAAGGTAATAGATAATGAAAACTAAATCAGTAAGTTGCAAGGTTAATGAAATAGATAATGAAAATTAAACCAATAAGTTGCAAGGTTAATGTACAAAACAATAATTCATCCATAAAATTTAAATTTCCCTTCCCCCACAATCTATAATTGTATGTGTTTCCTAGTAACCAGGTATTTCACGTGCAAACCACCATACGTGGATTTTTTATTTCCAGCCAGCAGGGTCCTTTGATCTTCTGATTCATCAAGAGAAGTTCCAGGCTAGAGGTGTTCGTTCCAAAGACATGTGAGAATGTTTGTCCCTTCAGGTCTTGGGGAAGCCGAGGGCATTCAGCCTAACAAGTAACAGAGAGCAGGGAGTCATTTCACACCACAGAAGTCTTCAAGGTTGACACACCATATTCAGACAGCACCTTAACAAAACAACATAGTACTGAAATCACTGTCATCCCCCACAAGCAAAGCCCTAACCCATAATACCTTACAGTAATTGAGGAAATCACACTATAGGCTCCACTTAAAAATCAGGATAGCAATGTAAAAACACACTGAAGTTTAAGTTCTCCATCCACACTGTATACATCAGCCAAGACTACAACATTCAATGACCATTTTAATACAGAAACTGCTCATGCTGTAAACTTAATTAGATTAAAAAAACAAGGTATGGTATTTTATCAGATTAATTATACTCACTGAATATTTAACTTCTAGGTATTCAGATTTTGCTGGTACATCCGGAATCTCAAAAGCGTAGTTTTTTTCCACTTTCTATATAAAACAAAGGTATTATATTTTCACTATCTCCCAACTGAATAGTCATTCTGTCCAATAAGAAAGCTAAGGAAAAAAAGGGCAGGCAAAACACACATTTCAAATATCATGGGCTTGATCATGTATTACCAATTCTGCAACTCATTATAACCAGCTGAAGACAGTAAGAATATTTTAGTGCCTGTTTTTAATCTCTAAATGTTTTCTTAGCATCGAGAGTTTCTACAGAATTGACTTGCAAGTATACTAACCACTACCAAAAAAAACCATCTGGCTGTTAGGCAAACTCAGAAATATTCTTTAAATTCACAGGTTTCAGACATACGCATGAGAATTGGTGCCTGCAGATCACTAAAAAATCCCAAAATAG
The DNA here is from genome assembly GCA_013399945.1 of Ploceus nigricollis. Classification (NCBI taxonomy): domain Eukaryota; kingdom Metazoa; phylum Chordata; class Aves; order Passeriformes; family Ploceidae; genus Ploceus; species Ploceus nigricollis. Next base: position 387,961 of record VXBC01005917.1, on the reverse strand, counting down.
CTGAGATGGAAAGGGATCTCCAGGCATTGTCTAGTCCAGCTGCCTGCTCAGAGCTGGGTCAATCACAGTGGGTTGCTCAGGGCTCTCTCCAGCCAGATATGAATATCCCCAAGGATGGAGACCCCACAGCCTCTCTAGGCAACCTGTGCCAGTGCTTGATCTCTCTTACAGTAAAGCAGTGCTTCAGGTTCTGATAAATTTCACATGTTTCAAATGCTACCTGCTGCTCTTTTCCTCCACTTGCACCAGCAAGAAGTCTGCCGGTCATCTTTACTCATGCTCATCAAAGATTTATAAATTATTAAAATATTTGCACTGCCAATCCCTCACCCTGAACCTTCTCTCAGCAGGACTGGATCCAGTATCAACCCTTGGGGTGCACCTCTAGGGACTGGCCTCCACCTGGATTTTGTGCCAGTGATCACAACTTTGAGGCCAGTAGGGCAGCTGGTTTTCAGTCCACCCCTCTGCCCACTTCACTAGCCCCCACTTCATCATTTGTCTGTGAGGATGCTATGGTAGGCAGTGTTGACAGCCTTACTAAAGTCAAGATAAACAACAGTCACTGCTCTCCTCTTGTCCACGAAAGCAGTCCATCTCTTCCCAGAAGGCCATCAGCTTGGTGAAGCATCATTTTCCCCCTGTGAATCCATACCAAACACTCCCAAGCACCTTCTGACATTGGCCAGCTCCCTCTGCACACACGGGTGCATCCCATCAGATCCCACGTGCCTTTATCTGTCCAATTTGTTTAAATGTGCCCTAACCTGATCCTCCTCCTCTGAGGACAAGTCTTCTTTGCTTCAGGCTTTCCTTCTGGTCTATTGGCCATCAGAGACTGCTAAAAGCTGGACTAAGCAGTGAAGACCAAGGTGAAGAAGACATGTATTATCCCAGCTTATCCCATGACCTCTGTCACCACATGTCTAGCAGCACTTTTCTCCTAGTCTGCCTGTACCTATAGCAGCCTTTCCTACTGGTCTATGTCTCCCTCACCAGACCCAGCTCGAGGTGGGATTTGGCTTTCCTTTCTCCACCATGATGTCCCTTCCATTAATCCATCCTCTAATCCTGACCAGCTCTTTGCCCACCTTCATGCATTCCATGCATTCCCACTGCCCTGATCCACAAAAGGGCTTCCCCCTCCTTGCTATCCCAGCCTGTCTTAACCACATCCTATTTCCCACCATATGTCTGTGATCCCAGCCAGACTGTATCCCTGCAACTGCACTCAGCTCCTCCCTTTACACTGCAGGTTTTGTGTACCAGCACTTCAGAGAGGAACCCAAGAGAGATGATTTCCCAACCATCTGCCAGCTTTTATCACATCCTCACAGCAGATCATTTCTGTGACACTACTGTATTTTTCATTTTAAGTGACTTAGGTTTCACTAGAAAGTAGTCCAGTTTGTTTATGTATCTCTAACTAAGAATTAAAGAAGTCTGAAGTTAAGTATCACTTCTGCTTTCCTCAAGGACAATAACAATTTTCTACAACACATCTTGTCAGTTTCTAAGAATAACTACTTTCATTTTCCAAATTATTACAATATTCTGTGCAACAGTGCTCTGGCACCTGCTGAAATGCCATGCTCTATCATGTCATATGTGTGTTCTGACCTGTAGTACTTTACAAATCATCTGCACCACTGTTACATACTGTTGTTATTATAACTATGCTAGCACATTACTACAGGAATTCCTAGAGGCACCTTAAATTAAAAATCACATTTCTCACTGGACAATGCACTGTGTTCACCACTTTCTACACAAGATTCAGCATAATATGCCACTAGAGAAAGTTTAATAAGAAAAACCAAAATCACCATAAATGGGAATAAAATTTTACAATTAACAAAATACATGCACAGTTAGGCAAACTTGAAGTTATTTGGTTTGGGATTTGGATGGCTGGGATTTTTTGCCTTAAATTAATAGCATCAGCAATAGTTCCCTCAGGGTGCTACAAGAGGCAGTGAAGCTTGTTACTTCATGTACTACTGCAGGTGTAAGGCTGCAAAGCCCAGGCAGGAGAGGAGAGGGATCTCTGATATAAATAGGAGTCAGACAAATCCAGAAACTACTATGGCATCGACAGTTTCATGGAAACACAAGTGTAACATAACTTGATAGAAGAGCACCACTATGAAGCCAGATCAGCATTGCAAATTACCATGCAAATGTAGACCTGAACTGCTGAGCCACAGCAGCACCCAACACAACCAGATCAGAGCTGTGACATAATAGATGGCAATGCACTGCTTTTAGCACATATCACTGGTGCTCCCCCTCCTCTTTTTTTAATTTTAATAAAAACCTCTCAGGCTTCAAACAAGTTCTTGTTGCAAACGCAGGATGAACACAGTATAAAAATAGTCTGCTGTAGTGTTTCATCTGCGTTATTCCACAGAGCTCAGCTCAATTACACCAGCGTCTGGTCATAACTCAGTGAATGAATGCTTGCTGCAGAATAATCTGCCCTTCAAGTGGCCCTTCAGAGAGCAGAAATGAGCAGCAGTGATTAGCTGCTAAGTTCCTAAGTGGAGTAAGGCTGCTTTCAAATTGATTTGTGAAGACTTGCTAACTTGGCAGCAGTGCAACCCATTGAAGCTACAATTAGCAGCAGGTGCAGCAGGAAATGATACGGCTTAAGTGTGTTCAGAGGGACAAAGTTGGGTGCTGGCAAGGCCAAGAGAACAACCTGTCTCCGTGTCTCCACATCATCACAAAAACAGATATTCTGAATAAAAGAACTCTGGGTGCATGGCAGGGATGTCAGTAACCCTCCTGATTTCCAGCTAATGATGGAAGAGTGGTTTGCAGTTTCACAGTACTATGCAAACGCTTAGACTTCATGTTACTCTGAATGCATTGCTTACAAGTCTCACCTGAGCAGCACAGCCATTGTTTGAAGTCTTTCAAAACAACAACCCTTAACAACACAGCACTGAACCACTGGCTGCACATCACAGAGCAGGGGAGCTCTTCTAAAGCATATTAGCTCTTTACCACATAGAGTCACAACTGGGTGAAGATCACTTCTTTGGAGCATTCATTTAGGTGAATGCCACAAAACATTTCAATTCAAGAGCCCTGCACACCCCTATGGACACACAGATGCAAGGGCTGTGTAACTACACCTTGTCTCTGGTGGTGTGAGTACGATGAAAAGGAGGTTGATGGCTCCTTGTGAAAAACAGACTCAGGTATATAACCAAGCAAATTCAGGTATCTCAGGAAGGAACAGAAGAAAAGGAGGGCACAGTAATGAGACAACCCCATTACTTCTACAATTATCTTGCACAGAGAACAAAGCTCTCCTGCTGCAGAGGGGTAAGCCTGGCCAGACTTGGTGCCACTTGTTCAGTTAATTTTGTGTAATCTGGAATATCTGAGTTACTGTAATACTATCTTTGAATACTCCTCCAAGGACCCCACTAACAGCCCTGCTCTGCTATCCTGTCCTTTCTCTTACCTCCCATATTACTACTGCCATACCTTCCTACTATCTCCAGCTCTCATTAAATCCTCCCAGAATGCAGTAACTATCAAAATTAGCAGAAAATCACACAAGCAAAATAAAGCTGGATAGTTTTTATCCTTTTAAAAAAATTCAGTTTACTTAAGAATTCAAAATAATTTGAAATCTTACTGTTCAGAAATAATTCTGGTAGGTTATTTCAGAGCTTCCCTGCGCCAGCTAGCCTGCCTAATTTATTCATGAATTAAAAATTACAAATTCACTCTTTTGCTAAAACTCTCCTCTAAATAGCTCTCTGGCTGCTCATCCCCTTTTAATGTTTCTAGAGAGCAAACAGGTCTTATCATTATTCTTCACTTTACTAGCTAAAAAAAATTAAAGCTCTTTCACAGTCATCTTTGGTATAACTGTCCTTTTGTCTCATCCTTCTAATTGCCATCTTTTGTACCTGTAGTCACTTGAGTTAATCTTTCCTCTTTCCTTTCACCCTTTAATGAGGGCGATCAAGTGTTACAATATTTAAGGGAAAATCTCAACAGTGTCTTAGTGCTCCCACTTCCCCACTCTTGTGTTACATCCAAGGACCCCACATGTACTGCAGCCACGTACCCAGACAAGGCTGTTGGGTCTTTTGCCCTGAGTTCTGTGTAAGCTCAGTAAAAATTGGACAGGTTTTACCTTGATTTTTAAGAGCCATCTTTGAATGTTCAACTACATTACTCTATTACCGCATTCACATTATTCTCACTTGGCACACCATGGAAAAGATGGGAGTTTCCTAAGATTCTCTAAGCAGATCTGCATCTTTTGAGACCTTTCTCCCTCTTTCCTTTCTAGAGTAGAAGTGTACTTTTAATGAAAAATTGTTTTTCTTTGAGTTCTCTCCCTCACTCCTGAAAGGATTTTTGAACAGTGAGCTATCAGCAACTTGTTTTTTATCTATTGTTAAATTTACTCCTTTCAGAGTAAATTTACTCCTGATCCCATGTGTAGTTATGTTATAATCAACTATACATGAGAAATAGCAGAAAACTGAAAAATCTAAATTTACATCAGAGTTTTGAGAGAGAAAATACGCTAGAGCAAAACAAAAAAGATTTTACAAAGTACAGATGTCACATCCATTTTCACTGAACTCTAATAACACACTAAGCTACAAGTTGCTGAAAAGATGTCCTGTCTCGCATGACTTTGCTATTTGAGAAACACTGCTCACATTTTCACTTTAACAACTTAAACTTTCAGAATTACTCTAGCTACCTTTGGATGAGATGACCTCCTGAGAATCTTTCCAACCTGAATTACCACACAAACTGTTTTTATTTTCCCTCATTTACATATTGTTAAATTCCATTCTTCCTGCATTTTTACTTGCCATCTCACTTGCTGATTAACTATTCAGGAATGAATCCTGTAAAATCACAAGATTGCCGGGATGGGGAAAGTTATAACTAATGAAAATCAGCTTTGCCAGAATAATGACATGTTACTTCAAGAAATATAAACTTTTCTGAGTACTCCAGTCAGAACAGATTTTTCCCCTAACTTGAATGTTTGCCACATTTCCCCACCCAAGCTTCCCACCTCTGCCCTCCCCTGTAAAAGACAAGTGGTCTATGTAAGTGGACAATAAAGCTCTGGCACTAGCACACTAATTCAGTCCAAATCTGCAACATTCTCAGCAGTATCAGCTCTTTTCCTGCAGACTCATGACAAGTATTATATTAATTTATGTGCAAAGTTTCCATTACAGCAACATTTTGTTTTTCCAATGTCATTTTAAAGATTTGTTGAGCAAACAGAGCACAGCAAAACAATACTTTTGAGACTACTGCTCATAACTCTAAGCACAGAACAGCTTTCAAGACTGAATGACAGTCCTCACTTGTTACCTCCTGCACAGCCACACTATGACAATCCACACTCTGAACAGCATGCACTCTAAAAAGATAAATCTGCAAAGGTGAGAAGAAGGATGAGACATGCCAAGAGATAAAGTTCAATAAGATGTCTGGTCAAATGCAAAGATAGTGTAATCTCAGAGTACTGATTTATCTGCTGGACAACACAATCTTTCATTTTAAACTCTGACAACATGAGCTGTTACTAAGGCTTTAGGTATCAGAACTTCTACCTGTTCTGCATTCTCAAAAACAGCTCAGCAAGCCAGTCTGACACTCAACCCAATTTTAAAGAAGCTAATGAGTACTTACAAAAGCATTGTTTAAACTTCTGGTGGAACAACCATGCTGCAGATTTACCATTCTTAAAGGAGCATAGGTATATTGGATGGTTTTTACAAGCAGATAAATTTACATATGTCAGGAGTTATATATTTGCATTTTGGCACAACCTCCCTCCCTGGAGAGTGTTTCAACAGCCTTCCCACCTTACAAACCAGAACAACATAAAATGACCAAATAGGATGCTTGCAAACAAACCTTGGATTTGAACTTCATGATCTTGTACTTTGGTGAAATGGTGTCATTAAATTCCTTGAAAACACTCATTATAGTTACTGGAGTCTCTGTCTCTTTACCAGTAGATAGGTCGATTTCCTCAAAAACAGAAGTGAGGTTTTAGAAATTAACAAAAATGTCAGCAGACATGACAATAAGTTGAATTTTACTTTGCTGTTATAAATCATGTACCTCTTTTTTTAGGAAGAACTAAAATGCAATCAGCCAAGAAATCCCAAATTTAGAAAATATTACTTGAAACAGAATGTTTAAAAAGTACTAAGTTTTCTAGTAATACTTCAAGACCACTTTATTTGCAAAGCAGCAAGTCTAAGGGTAAAAATTTGTCTGCAGTTGTTAGTTAGGGTCAGGGGAAGTCACAGGGCTCTACTCTGCAGCTCACATGTGATACAGTGTACACATTGTTTTTAACCTTATCACCTACATCAGACAAGACTGGCTTCCAACAGCTTCCATAAACACACTGCTAAACTCCTAACCTGCCATAAGCAGAATGAAAGGTACTTATGTTTGACGTGCTTAAAAGTCACACTTACTGTTTCACGTGGCAGCAGATAAACAGTTCTCTCAATATTTTTCACTGTCACACAACAGCTGACATAGGTGGCTGCAGATTCAATCCAAACTTTGCCAAACAAAAATACCACACCTAAGGGAGAAGGGCAAAGAATTCAATATATAATTTTAAAATTAATCATTTCTAATCTTGCTTGAAGCAGCTTTTGATGTGTTCTTTCACTGAAACACAACCATTGCTGTATTAGGTCCTTGAACAACATATCTTTCCAATGTATCAGCACATTCTAAACTGTTTTAAACACCAGCTTTACAAACAGACACCTGTATCATTCTTCATGTCTCTACCTCCATTGCTATAGTAACACCTGGTATGTAAAATCCAAAATGGCATTACACAGCCAGTCTCAAAATTCTGTTCTGATATTCCATTGCTGCCTATATTAGTTTGATAATCCCTGGAGAGAGGGAGGAAGGAGAGAGATGTCAGTGAAAACTGAAGATTATGAGAATGCCTATGCTGTCAATTAATCCTCTAAGATGTGTTATCTCCAGTTTTTCACTCTTCAGTTAGACCAGCACAATTGACTCCTTTTCCCTGCACTTCAGTGCCCTGAGATCAAGACTCAATTACCAATAAAATCTGTAGAAAAACATTCTGAAGACAACAATTAGAAGCTGATCAGCTTTCAAGTGACTATTTTTCACAAATGAGGACACCAAAAGATGCATGACATTCCTAGGAATCCTGACTGCCAAGACAGCAGTTGTAACCAAGGGATGCACTCAGATTATACAGAGCAGGACTAGTGGCAACTGACTTCACTGTGGACAATGTCATTACAGTACATGCACATCTTTGAGTCCAGAGATCTTGGCAATAGAACAAAATGCTGCAAACTGCTAATCAAATTATGTCAAACTTAAAAATAACACAGTACCAAGCCACCCAACTGTCACAAACAGTTTGCAAATTACAAGTACAAAAAACTTCCAAGTACAACTCAGAAACCTGGCTTTACCAAGTTCCCTTCAAGCTCCAAATGATTTGGAATTTGATTATATGGAAGACACTCTTCCTTCAGCATATTACTATTGATGAAAACAGAAATATCCATGCTGAGACTGTCTCAGAAACAGGGTTTCATGCACAGAATCTGCATTTCTCCTTGGCCTGGCAATGCACATACAAGTCCTTGGTTAAGAGTTATAATTTATCTTTGCCAGCAGATCTATCAGACATAATGGCACCTTTCTTACTCCATTAGATCAAAGATAAATCAGTGAAGATGCACTAAGATGGATGACAAAGTCAAAGTGACAGGCTATGAAAAATCATTTTCTGAGTGCTTGGAATAGATGTGAACAAGACTACTTTTGTCAAGGACAGAGAATGCTGCAGTTTTGAAGATGATGAGAGCAAGGATACAAGTTTCAGCTGCACAAAGTATCTTAAGAAATTTTAATACAGAGGCACTCTTGAAGATTTCGACAGTTTGAATAGAAGTATCGAGAAAGAGCTCCAACTGCAGATCTAAGTGACAGGGAAGATGAAGTTCCTGTCTCCAGCAATCTTTTACTATTTTGTTAAGGGATAAAAAAACTCCACCTCAGATAGGTTTGTATCATACAGAAACACGAAACTGTGAGAGAGACCACAAAACAGTAGCTGACTGCTTGAACAGCTGGAAATATTAAGAGCATGGAGTAGTTAATCTGTCAGAGGAGTACATATAAGCAGAGGAATAGAAAGAAGGATACATGAGCCAGTCAAAGGGTAAAAAGCTGCCTAGTTTGCAAAGACAAACTTCTATCAACTCTAGCATGGACAAATAAGTGGTCTTAATAACCAGACTTCACAGAATTAGATTAATTTAGAATGGAAGGAACCTTTTGAGATCATCCAGTTGACACACACTACCACCCGCACAGACAGTAAAAGCAGAACTAACTTCAAGAGTTTTCATAGACATTTTATGCAAAACCAAAAAAAAAAAAAAAAAAAAAAAAAAAAAAAAAAAAAAAAAAAAATCAACAGAGAGATATCAGGCGCTATCCCCAGCAAGACTATGGAAAGAATAAAGAAAAAAATATGAATAAATCTTATAAATCAAAGCCTGTGAAAAGAAAGATCATGCTACTAAATGAATCAAAAGGTAAGCAAAGTCAAGACACAGGGAAAATGTCTTGCAGAGGGGAAAAAAATAAGGGCAGGTTTTATTCGTTATTTCTTTAAAATGTTAATAGGATCACAATTCTCGAGTTCTCTGCCTAAGATCATAAAAGGAATTAAGAAAAGTAAGCCTCCAAAAATCATTATGTTTGAAAGAGTCTTATGATTATGCTATAGTATTTACTCTTCAGGCAATGCATTTGACATCACAGCAAATGAGGCACAAACAAAGATCATGAACATGTTAAACAAAAAGCAATATCAAAATTTTCCCTTCTACATTACTAATTGAAAACAGGTGCAGTCTTTATTATTCAATCCTGAAAAAGTCATAATGAGAAGAGAACACTCCTTGCATGCGAGGAACAGAAATCCTTTCATAATTATGTTCCATTCAGCAATCACTGACTTAAAAGACAAAAAAAAGGAAAAATAACAATAGCGGGTTCTTTATAAGTAGCAATTTTATATTAGAGCCATTGATTTCATCAAGATATCTATGATTATTACCACTCCCATCACCAAGCTGTTCAGCCCAGTACAGTCTCATATTTAAGTTTGACATCCCAACTCACAACAAAAGGTGTTAACAAAGAAATGTATCTGACTCAATGCTTACAGCTTCACCTGAAAAAAACCTCCAACAACATGTGAAAGAACCTTCTGGTAAACACACATGAAGCACAAACTAGAAACCCAATATCCTAAAGCTGCTGATAGAATGAGGGGATGGATGGGAAGTGCTCAGAACAGATGTGAACACAAATTGTTTTGTCAGAGCTGAGATCAGAATGATGAAATTTGAAGACTACGAGAGGTAGCAATCTTAATTCAAAGACAATCTTCAAGATTTAGATAGTTGATATGGGGATAAGAAATACAAAACAGATCTCATATTTTTCAGACCACCTTCCTCCCTTGACAAACATACCTTTCCTTTGTATAAAATCATGCAACTGCTATAGTACAGGCTTTTTATTCATCCACATGAATTTTGAGTTACTTTTCCAAAAACAAGAAAGCATGCTCAGTTGTTGCATCACTGATCAAGAAATTAACAACTTCAGCTTGCTCCTGGAGTGTATAAAATTTTAAGAAAGACAATGGATCACCAACACTGAACAGTGCTAGTAAGTCTCTTTTACTTCTCTACCTCTATACTAAGCCAAGAGATGACATTCTTCTCCCAGGCACAGTGCCCTGCTCTGCCTCTTCTGTACAGAGGTACAGAAAAACAAGAGATTAACATCTTAGAGCACAGAGACACAGGGCAACTGGATGTAAATCAGTCAAGTCCAAAAACCCCAATTTTAAAAAAAGAAAATCTGAACAAAAAGAATCAGATTAGCATTTTCTGCCTTTAAATGAACAGTTACCTGGCTGACTGAACTGATCTTCATAAGCATCCAGCCAATAAAATCTTAAGACTTGATCATCACTTTCCCCATTCACAAGTGGAAGAAGATTAGGGTCCAGTTGAACTTCTGCTGCTACTAGATCAGCTTCATCCTCATCAATTCTGTCCCAACATGAGAGACCTGGGAGAGAACAACTTCTGCAGGTTTTGCAGAAGAATAAAAAAACAATTAAAATTGTGCCTTTGCTATAATCACCATTTTGCTTTTTTCCAGGCCTATATTCTCACACCATTTTTTTTCTCTTTCCACTATCAAGCAACATTCCCAACAGCTGGGTTTCCTCAGGTTTCTTCTGAAAAGAGGGATGGAGTGACAGAGACAGAAACCCACATTTAAGTATGGGCCTTGATACACAAACTCAAACACAGGCTTTGAAAATCAGTCACCTGGTATTTCAGCCTTGGTCAATATCAAATATATCTATCCATCTATACAAGCTGCTTAGCGGGAACAACGGATTATTTCAACAAAACTACCTTTTCAGTCATTAGATGTTTAGGTCTTTTTCATCATTCAATTATTTTACAGTTTTAAGTATTTTGTTATGGAAACATATGATTCAAGATTTTCCAAACAATTCAAAAAAAAAAAAAAAACAGGGAAAAGCCCACCTTTTTTCCTATTTCCAAAGATATAGCCGTTCACCATTACTTCTAGCAACAAAACTTTTACCTACGTCTATTACAAAATACTTTCAGATCCACTTAGAGTAAGTATTGTTAGAAATTCCTTGGTTTTGCTTACTGACATCAAAGTTCACCATTCAACACTTACATTGAGTCACCTCAGTGTGCTGAAATACATGTTGTCACATGCTAGATCCCAAAAACATCAAATATTTTTCAATTAAGTAGCTATCAGCATGTTACTATTCTTAATGTAACTACGAAGAAAAAAGCATTGCATAACATTATTATCATTCTGTCTATATTACAATTATCCCTTTGGCAAAGACAAACATGAAGCTAAATCTAAGGTTAATGGAAACTGAGAGCCTTCTTAGTGGAAGAAAAAAAAAGAAGCAAAAGAGATTCTTACAAGACAGATGTCTCTTTCTTCTCTGATTCTAGCTGCTCTGTCTCTTTCTTCTCAATTTCATTGTCTCTTTTCAAACTTTCAGCTGTGTCAGGTATAGCTTCCACATGCTCCGCTTCCATAGGTTCATCAAAGTCCTCCTCATCAAAATCCATCATTCCCTGATCATCATCTGGAAGTGCTGCAGGTAGAACTAAAGGCTTGAATCATCAAAATTACACACTGCATACTATAGCAGTATGCAGAGACAGCACACTATAAGCATGACCATAATATGCAGTATCAATAGCTTAAATAAGATACTTTGCTCTATCTAAACTAGTATAATTTAACAAGTGTTTTAAAACTACTATACCATATTTAAAGAGTTTCCAGAATTGAGTTTTCATTTACTTTTGATACCTTTAGTAGCTTTCTCTCCTAATGCCTTCATTATTCCCTCATTTTCTACAGGTTTTTGCACATGCTTGGTGTCCTCATTTTCAGAGACTCTGACAGATTTTCCTGTATAATTGGGGTGTTTAGGATGAAATGAAGCTGGAGGAAGAGTTTCCTTTCTGACATGAGCAGGAGCTTTCTTTGATATAGGGGTGATTACCTGAAAAACATTTCCACCATGAGTTAAAAATAATCTTGTAAGAGCAAAGAAGAAAAAAATAAACAACAAAACCTTTCACTTGCTATTTGCAGATCTAGTAACCAGGGGTAGAGGAAAAGTTTCACATATTTTGCACCATGATCCTCTCTTACTACCTCTCCCCATTTTTTTCCAATTGCTTCTAGTTTTGAACACAACTGTTAAGATGAGTAGCACTGGTGATTTATTTTCAACGTAAGAGTTGATGTCACAGAAGGTTTCACCAATGAGATGTATCTACACTACTCCATTTTCCTTCTACAGACCATTACCAACTATCCCTTTGTATTTCCAGCTATAAAGTCCTTTCCATTTACCAGAAATCCTAACAAAATGCTAGCCTTCCATCCTTAGCAGCTCATCCTCCTCTCACTCCAAAATCTTTCACTAGGACAAACTTCTACCCATAGCTTCAATTCTGCATTTGTTTTCCATTTCTGCAAACGATTGGTTTCTTATCCTTTTCCACATTGCTGCTTATTTCGCCTCCCATCCTCCTCTCCTTGCCACAAGAGTCTTTTCTACTCTTTGGAAAAGAGACAGAGCAGAAATTCACCTTCATGTGATGCACTGAACATTGTAACAACAGTTTCACCTGTCAAATGTACCAGCTACAAACTCCTACTATACTACAGACACAAAACTAATTGTACTGTTTATGCCTTCACATGAAAGGTGATGCAGAAAAAGGCATGAAGTTACACTGTAACACTGCTATGGAAGCTAAGGAGAAAGTTAATTTCCAGGAGGAGAAACAGAAGTCAACAGTATTCAAATCAACAAAAACATAGCGCTTATTAATAATGAGAACATTTTTCTTTTCCCCTTTACCTTAGAAGTTTGGGACTGCACAGAGAAAGGATTGAGTGGTACTCCAGCAGATCTTTTCCTTTTCAGCATTATAACTGGTGGTGGACTTAGCTGAACTGTCTGAATATTGCAAGAACAGAGAAAGTGACAAAAGGAAGAGTTGTTTAGTGTTTTCTTTTGCCTTGGTTAGTAACATTTTCCATCAAAGAGAAAGAGGGACACCAATATTTTTGGCTGATGAAGAAAACACCTCCTGGTATGAAACCCAGCCCCATAACCTGAGCAATCACCCCATGAAGGCACACACTAGATTTTTAGGGAGAGGAAACAATCTGAGAAAAACTGCCATCAGTAAATGAAACAGTTTTTAAACAATGGGAATTTCAATAGCTAATTGTGCCTTTATTGCACGAGTATCAGAATAACTTGTGCTGCTTTTCATGTCTGCTGAAGCAGTAGTATTGAAGATTTATGCCTCATGAAAGGCTGAAGTGCTCTTTCAGTACTGTTCCACTAGAGGAAAACATACTTTAACATATTTACACATACAGATATTTTATACATAACCTTATCTACAGCTAATAACAAAAGAAACTTTACAAAACAAACAACAAAACAAGAAAAAAAATCAGTAGCTAACTAGTATTTAAGTAAATAGAAGCCATAGTGCAATTATTAACATTATTTTCGCTAACCAATGTTCCACAAATTTGACAGCATTAAATTGCAGTTCTTTAATGATACCGGGGGAGCAGGGGCAGTTACAGTCATGGGGGGTTTTACAGCCTCAATCAGGTGTCACAAGGAGGAGTAAAATAATAAGAACACAAAACTAAGAGAATAAGTTTACATTGGGACATCCTATACCCTTTACTGGGCTGAAAAAACATGTTAAGCTTGTTATGGTTCAACATATTCCACCTCAGTACCTCACCACTACAGCAGTTTCGACATTTACAGGTGAGCAATCCTTTTGGTTTTAAGAAATCTTGCTAAAAGGGCATCATGTATTTGAGACAGTCCAACCCTGGCACAGCAGCCATCCTGCACTCCTGCCTCCACGGGAGTGTTAACCTGGCTCTCTGCAGTAAATTGTGGGAAGCAGGAGGCAGACAGAGGTTCAGGTTACATCACCTGCTGAAACACTGCTCCCTCAGCTCCTCCCATACAGGTCAGATGGAGACGTCCTACAGCTCCCTGGCTGAGGTGTGGTGACAGATATACAGCACACAATTCAGAGGCAGCCAAGTCCTCTTTCACTCCATAGTGACTAAAACCTTGAAGGCTGCATTAGCACAGGCTCCACATCATCTTGATATAAACCATCTGTAATCAGGTGATAGAGGTATTGCCTTATCAAGCAATACAGTCATGCAACATCTGCACAGTGGAGACAACAGGCAGACAGCACACACACGTGGAATACAGCAATGAGATGTGCTATGGATAAAATCAGTCTTAGATTGTCTACTTTCACAAAAACCTGTACTTTCTTGGTATGTTCCATGACAAATTAATGGATTAAGGTTGTTTCCAACAGATTTTATTAACATACTTACTTCAGCACTAATATCTTGAAGAATATCCCCAAGTAAATCATCCTTGGACAGGTCCACAGTTTTCTGTAAGGTAAGATTAGCCAAACAGTTCTCAGTTGCAAACCAAATCAGGAGAACAGCAGTGAATGACTAGAGGATTTACACAAAACACACACAACATTTTCAGAAATGCTCCAGACACAAGGGATCACAATAGAAGTTTGTCTCGCTAGACACAAGAAACTAAAATGAGTCTTTGATTTACTCCACTCCCACTAAAACTGTGAACAAGTCAGAAATATTTAAATTAAAAAATGTAAAAACTTACATCTGTGTTTTTCTTCCCAGCACTGGCCATAAACATAGACTTAATTGTATTTGGCTTTGACACCACAGATTTCTTCACGTTCTTTTTATCAATTGTAGATGTTTTGCCACCTTTTCCTACCGAAACAAAAAATTAGAAATTGTGAATTTTACATAAGAAAAGTTTAATGGTCTAGTTATAACAGGTCTAGTTATTAGCAGGGATAGATAGCCAAGGTAGTCTGCTTGTTCTACCTTTACACTTCTGGCTGAAATGAAGCATTGTCATATTTCACCTTTGTAACAGCTGTCATGGACACACAAAAATGAAAAGCCCTCTCATCACCCTGTCTTTCCTAGTCATGTCAGAGATGCCTTTTGCATACTCCAGAAAAAGGACAAAGATACTTTACATGGAAGCATTTCCCGGGAATAAAAAATGAGTGTCCAGGAGTTTGGCACTAAGCTTGGATTCTCAACATCAGACTCAGTTTCTCAGTTTGCCACCAGATTCCATAAAAAATTGGGAAAATCATATGATCCAAGATTCTTACAAGCATGCAAGTATTTTAGTGGTCAAGAGAAACCACACATCTTTGAGGCACTGGCTTTGAAAACCAAGACTCCTCCCAGATGCATTTTTTCTAGAAGTGAATCCCCATTCCACAGAAAACTGAGCAGCAGTGCCCCAGTCGTGCTGAAGCAGTTAACAGTGATGTGACATCAATTTGTGAACCTCCATCCTCTGCATCACTGGGGCTGAATAAAATCCACAGGCACTGAATGACAGAGCTTCAAGTCATCTGTCATTTGGCCATATTTACCACATTTACTGATGACAGGAAGTTGCCCATTTTAAAAGGGTACCTTTTAAAAGGGTACCTTTTAAAAGACCCTGGCAGACAGTCTTCAGTGGTCATATGCAAGTTACCTTTCTTATTGGAAATAAGAGCATCATCATCCAGATCTTCATCAAAGATTTCCCTTCCATCTTCTACATAACCTATCCCATCTGTAGAAAATGTAAAAATTTTGCAGTTTAAATTCTGTCTTCTGACATTCCTGAATTTTTTACACATTTAAACATTTTTCCCCCTTTAATATAGAGCAAAAGTTACAAAAGCAAGTATTAAAAACTACTAAAAGCACCTATTAAAAAGCACTCTCAGCTGTATCTTCTATTAGACTAAATATATTCTTACATGTTTAATTAGAAATTATCCCTAACAGTACTTTTTTTTTGGTAAAACTGTAACACTGATAACTGGAAATAAAATTCCAACAACAGGTCTTCATGGAAATTATCCCTAACAGTACTTTTTTTTTGGTAAAACTGTAACACTGATAACTGGAAATAAAATTCCAACAACAGGTCTTCATGGAAAAATATTTTCATTATCATCCTAACAGACTACTATGAGAACAATCCAAGATTAATTTTGATTAAAAGAATGCCTTTCTCTTGTCTCCTAAAACAAATTTTAAGAATGTACTAACAATAACTTTCCTCAAAGCATGAACATTATGAAGCCTAATTGAATTATAACACTAGAACCAAAATAACTCTCCAAATTAATCTTAACTTACCATCATCAACAATCCAGTCATCATCCTGACGGTCTCTGACCATCTTGGAGTATTCATCCTCATCTATTTCATCATAAACACCTGTGAACTCCTCAACCTACAGTTAAGGTATACTGAGGATTAACAGCTTCCATACCATCAATACTGCAGATCATCAGTCAGAATATAAAAGTTCCCAAGAATGCACGCAGGGTTCCTACACTGCTACACTGTTCACAACTCATAAACACAGTTATTAATTAAGTTTCTTTTTTGGCAGTGATAAAAGACAAGTTACCAATTTTTAAAATTATTACAGTATATTGAAACTCAAAATCTACTGAAGCACTGGCAGAGATTTCATTTGAAAACTACGTGTTTTATTGTTCATTTCATTGCCAACATTTTTTTTTAAAAATAAAAAACCTAGCAGTGGAGACTTCTGGCCTTGGCTCTACTCTCAAACAACAATCTGAGCTCAATGAAAAGGAAAGGGATTTGATGTACCCAAGCAGAGTGCTCAGAGTAAATTTGCATGTTAATGATCTACAGACTTCTGGTTTCTTTACATTTATTCACCTCAATGAGGAAGTCACTTCCTGTTGACCCACCACTGGACAATGTTACAGTATCAGTGTTACACTGCCAGATTTCAGTTCTACCACTTAAATTGTGGTCTCTTTGTGAAAACACAGCATATCAATATTAACGGACTTCAGTCATGTAAAGCTCTGAAATTGAAGTTTAATATAATTTGAGATTAAAAAAGAAGTACTTTCTATCATAATATTAATTATGCAATTTTAAAAACTGGTCCTTCCCTGTAGCATAGTTCTCAGGCAATGGCAAGCATATTTCACTTGCAGTTAACAAAACTGAGCTAGTTTTGAAAAGAGAGAAACAAATAAATTACATTAGAAAGCAGACAACTACAGCTACACTCAGAAAAACATACACTATTAAACACATAAAAGCTGATCTGAAAGGCTTATTTTGTTTCCTCTAACTTTTATATATCTATAAATGGCGATTAAGCTTCTCAGCTCACATTGACTTTTAATTAAGAAGAAAAGATGAAGAATTTTCACCTCATATTTTAATTTTTCCCCAGCTTTGGCTTTTTTCAGACGCTCAAGTGCTTCTTGCTGGCCTCTTCTATTCTTCCTCTCACGTCTAGAACGTGATGCTGCAAAACTTCCAGACTCACTCATAGCTGTAATTAATTAAAAACAAGAGAAATTAGTTTAACAATGAGCTGTTAGCTTTGGTACTTAAGTGTTCGGTAATGCATTAATAGATGACTGCAGTTATGCTTAAAACCAAAACCTACTTGGCTAAAAGCACAGTCACAGATGGCTCTTCCTAAGCCAGTTCTGGAATGATACTGAGGGCATGGCCTGACAGGGAGCTCAAACAGTCCTCTCATGCCAGCTCACATTCAGCTACCACCTAGATTTCCAAAGCACCTCTCAAATCTCATCAGCCTTTCCCTGTAAGAGATCCTCCATCCCACACCCCCACCCCTCCTTGGGAATCTCCAGCTCCTTTTATTTTGCATGTCTCCATGACAACTCAGGAATACCAGACTTAGAGAAGGCCGACACTGCTACAAAGCAGTGATGTTTTTAGGCGGCTTCCACAACATTTGAGTGTGACCAGATTGAGACAAACTAGAAATCTCTTGACAGCTGACACCCCATTTCCTCTTCCACTTCCTTCCCTTCCAAATGCTCTCCCCAGCAAGATGCTTTCTACCTCTCCAGACCTTTTTTCTTTCTCTTAATTTGGGGGAGGAACACTTATCTGACCAGAGGGAACAAACGGACCCCATCCAACTTCTAAAAGCAAACCAACAGCCCAGGGACAAGGCTGCGGGCTCAGTGTGAGCAGCTGCATACCCCGTGCAGGCAGAGGAGACCCAAGGCTGGCCAGGTGGCCAGAGGAGCAGGGCAGTCCCCTCCTGGTGGCAGCAGGACATCAACTTGTGAATAGAGCTGCACCCCGGCAGCGTAGCTGAGAGAAGGCCGGGTTTGTACTGCTAAGGGCCGGGGTAAAAGGGGCATTTGCACTGCCTGCTGCCCCGTGCAAAGGCGGAACGCTTTGGGCGCGTTTATCTTCTGTCAGTCCTCCGCCTTTACTGCACGCCAGCGCCTCAGGCAATGCGCTCCTCTGGGACAAGCGTGCTTCCAGCCCCAGCCGGGACCACCCGCGCCCGCCGCTGCTCCCTGGG